>VYXG01005381.1:0-160228 GCA_013397235.1 Lanius ludovicianus | reverse complement strand
CCCCCCCCCAATAATCACAGACAGGGGATAGCACACCTTTGTCAGAGAAATACACTTTTGAGGAGTAAGTTTGCATCATAAGGAGTCTTTCAGAGGTCCTGCTACCCTGTCCAGAAGAAGCTCCAGAGGCTAAAACAGAGGTCATTCCCCAGTGCCAACAACTCCTCTGTAAGATGTGGCAGCAGCAGCAAGGAAAGTACTGTACATTCTCTCCTGTAATGCAAACTGGCTCTAAGATAAATGCTAATATTTAGAGAAAGAAATATTTACTGATATTCCTACACCAAACACTGCAGCTGTAACTGTAAGGCATATGAAGATGGCAAAGCAGGCAGACCCCTTCTTAAGAGTGTTTTTATTTTTTTTCTTACTAACTGTAACGTGTGACTGCTTTTCTGCCTAAACATCTCTAAAGGGCTATGAAAACTGAAGTCCTTCAAAGCTGTTAAATCTTTCCTCAGATTCACAATAAAATTCTGCATTACAGATCTCCTAGTAAAATCTCTGAAGCATTGCAAGCGTTACTTACATAATTTTCCGTTAAGTCAGTATTTGTGTATTCAACACCTAGAAAATAAGGAAAGTGAATGCGGATAGGGAAGGGAAAAAACAAAGGCGAAGGGGGAAGGGGGCGGGAGGGGAGGGGGGGAATAGACAAACCCTAGCCTGAAACAGCCATGCAGCTATTAAACATATGCCAAAGTAAACAATAGTGCGAGGGTCTGCCACAGCTTTGCCCTGCAGGTAGACGGCAGGCGGCACAGAAGGAAAGCAAATGGCAAGGAAAAGAGAAAGACGGTACAGGATGTGGATGAGATGCCGAGCCCTGAGAGCATGAACGGCCTGATTGTGATCCTCAAGTCACACCATCAGCCATGCAAAACAGGACATACCTTTCTGGCTTGCTGGTTCTGTCGGCTGAAACAAAGCAGTCCCATTCTCAGCAGGAGGCCAAATCAAAATGAAATTTTATTTAGTCTGCACTGTCCCCAGATTGGGTTTCAGAATGACTGCTTTAGGAGATAGCATGGATGTGGCTGATGCATGCTTTGCATATGAAACTGCAATAGAGGGGGAAAAAAAATCTACATAATCAAAAAAATCTGTGCCGTGTGGATGGTAAAAACCCCTGGACGTCAGTGAAGCAGTTACAAAGGATGTTTTAAAAAATGACCTTCCTGAAAAAAAAATGCACATTAGTACTTTGGAATACTATTTTCAATAAATACATAATAGATCACTTTGCACGTAATTATACAGAAGCTGCCCTGAGAGACTGAAGTATTAAATAATTTTTCTTTCTTTTTTTTTTTTTGTTTTAATCATGAAACAAAATTAAAGTTTGGGAACAAATGCAGAGAAAATGTATATCTCAAGAGGATTTCTGTGTCTTGTAGTGGCTAAGAGTGATTGCACCTCAAAATCCTCTTCAATTTAATTTTTATATCCCTGTTTCCTAGAGTACCTAAAGAAAGGCCTACTGCAGTAAAGAACATCTGCTTTTTGTACCACTGATCTAATACATTCCACCTTGCACTTTTAAGAAAGGACCCATTCTTTGATTAGACACACTTAATTTTACAGACTATTAATAAATAAAAAAGATCATCAACCGATCACACAGTATTTTCATTAGAAGTTAGAAATAACTTACAAAGGCAAGGAATAGTCTGCAGAAAATGCAGGGCATACACCGTGTAATGCCTTTGTTGTCAGTTATGCTGCAAATGAGATTTTCAAATAGGATTTGCAGAGGCAGGGCAGTGATCAGCACAGTGCAACATCCAGGAAAGGGAAGTTGAGCACAGTATTCTGTGAAACAAGGGGGCAGAAGGGAGCCTGTTTGTAGATACATATTATTATCCATAGAAAACACTTATCACTGCTTGATTTTGCTACACCAGCTACTTGGAAGTAGTTGATACCAATAATTTTTTAAGTGCACATCTGTGTGGGAACATGTGTTTGCATTTATCTGTGTGCAGGGCATGTAAGCCTGTAGTTTGTGCACATGCACATGCCTGGTGCTTACACTGTAAAAGACAAGCAAAAGGCAGCACAAACAATACATGGTTTCAATTGACAGATATTTCTCTGCTGGAACATGCAGTGCTGATGCTGTGCCCTATCTGGCTTATGGACAGCTAAAGAATGGGGTGGAAAAAAACCCCAAAACCAAATACCACAACACCTTTCAGAATGCAGAAATGCAAGATCTCAAATAAACAATACAGATAAAAACTTGCAGCAATAATGGGATACAGTGCAAATCCTTCACAAAATGTGCTTTCACACTGCAATGACGGAAGTCACTAACAACAATGCAGCCATGTGCAGATACTCCTTGGAGAAATAGTCAAGCAAATTTTGTATTTCTACCTCCTGTGCTTTGCAGCCTGAGTTAAAAACTTGCTGGAGAAAAATGTGCAAAAATATTGGTGTTTTAAAAATTAAGCATTGGACATCACGGAAGGTAACTTCATGAGTTCTCCTATTGCTATTTAAAGCTATAAATCCATAAGGAGCACAGTGAAAAATATAACATTTGTTGTCCTTATGTCTTGGAACAACTGTTTTTATATTTGTAATCATCTTAACTGTTGTTCCAAACAAGATATTCAGATAGTCCCTAGCCTCATGCTGTATCTTATTTATTCTGATGCATATCTTATAGTAAAGCTTCATCTGTATTGAATTAATTTGATTTTTTTTTTGAGTGTTATTATTTTTATAAGTGCTGCTTTTTTTTTTCCCCTCACAGAACTTCCCACTTCAGGGAAAAAGAAAGATGTGATTGCTTTAAAAATAGAAGACCAAATACATAGCTAGTATTCCCAAAATTCAATGCACCTGGCATTCACTTTATACCTAATAAGCATCCGTGAATATGCAAATGTTCAATGTCTCTAGTAACCTCATTAATTTATTCCTCAGGCAATCAAAGAATGTGAACCAGTCCTCTGCTACTAATACTGGAAGTGGTACGCCGCTCAGCATTGCTAGAATAATCTGAAAGCATATTCTGCATATTGAAAACTGTTTCATCTTTCTTCCTTCCTTTGCCACTGTAATTCAAACAAAGACTTCCTACCTCAGTTTACATAGCTGACAGCAAAAGTTGAAAAATGTGAAAAAATAATTGACATATATATTATATATATCTATCTCTGTGTGTGTATATACATATATACATATATATATATATATATATATATCCATATACACACAGGCACACTGGGAAGATAAATAGTTTAAAGAGATCTCAACAGAATTCCAGTTTGAAACCATCTGAGTTTTCTTATTTATTTATTTGGAAAAGGGGAAGCTTGGGCAAGATGGAGGGGTGAGGGAAAAATGACCTGCCTCCTACTCGGCAGAGCAGCTGAATAATCTTTTCCTTTGCCCACATTAAAAGCCCTGAATAATGTTTATAAAATGTTAGGGAATCCCGGTAGGTTTCCTATTTAACAAGCCATGTATGACAAATCACAGTGTAATGTACTACGTTCTTAATCTTTAATTAGAATGTGAATATCTGTGCGAGAACGCAGTTAACTTTGACACATTAAATCTTCTGGTTAAAGTGCCTTACAGGAAGTGCAAAGATGAAACACTGCAACAATCTACTGCCTCTCTCCATTCACCCAGACAGTTGGGGAAGGATGATAACATCTTGTAATACCTGCTCTGTAGTAATTAATCGCTGTGGTATTTAGGACCATTCAAGTAGACAAATATGACAGAGACAGGGACAATTAGGAACCTTGTTCAAGCTACATTAACTTTTCCAGCTATTACAACACAGCAGCTCAAGTTTGCTTGTAAAAGCTGCAGAGGGATTGTTATGCATTAGCCGTGCGATTATTAATGAAAGAAAAGGAGAATTGTGTTTATTGTAGTTTGAAAATTGCAAATAAATTTCAATTATCTGCTATGTCATTTTGTTAAACATGCATTCTGGAAATGCCTTTGTACTCTAAATCATGAGCTACTTAGAGCAAACTAATAGTAGAAAGCCTTTGGGAGATACAAAGTCAATATTTTTGTTGAACTGGCCTTCTTTCTTGTTGAAACCAGAGACAGACAGAGCTACCTGAAGGTATTTCTGATAGTTAGCGAACCCCACAGACACTGGCATTCATCCTGGCTCCATGTACCAACAGGCAGTCAGAACTGACTTTGAGACATCACTGGTGGAATGTGAGCTCTGCTCTACAAGACTAAGAAAGCTCAACTCCCTTACTGATGGCATGCATAAAGTGCACACAGATAAATAAACAAACAATGGTGGTGGTGGGAGGGAAAGCCCCTCAGAAAGCCCGTTGCCTCCTTCCCATTATTGCCACAGTCATCACCAAAACAGGCCGCAGGAAACTCAGGGAAAACCTCTGGGACTCGGTATGGATTTCATATTGTAAAGGTTACACGCTCTGCTTTACTTTCTTATCAATAAGGAGCACTAAATGCACAGCAGAGTATAAAGTTTTTGTTTTAACTACATGTTTGAGGCAGCATAATCTGCTGTGGCTGTTTGGTACCTGAACACATATCAGTTCTCAATATTAAAGGAGAAAAGTCAGAAAACAACAGAACTGGGCAAACATTGCAAAGACTTTGGCATGAATAGTCACTTGGTGGCTGTTTTCTTAAAAAAAAAATAAAAAAAAAGAAATCACCTAAACCTGTGGCCCTTTTACGTTCACTTTACATGAATATTTGAACTAGTTTCTTAGCAGCATGAATGCTTGCAGAAAGCTAATTTGAAAGTCATACATGTGAGTGTTTGTGGAAAACGAATTCTAAATTTGCATGTGCAAATATTTGCACTGGGTATGCTGTCGTCTTCCCCCAGTCAGGGAGCAGCAGCGCTGCCACGTGTCTCACCCCACCAATCCTTCCCAAGGAACCCAGCTTGAGTTTCAAATATTGTGTCAAATTTGCCCAGTGAACTTGTTTACGACTGAGCCCCAAAGTAGAAAAAAAAAGAAGCGTTAAAAGTGTATGAAATGTACTTGAACAACAAATGTTTGCAGTGATGGGAGATGCATAGCTGGGCATTTAGAAAGCAGGAAGAAAGGCTCACTGGCACAAAACAGAGTTTGTTAGTAAGTGTTCGCTCACTTCTGGTATGACAGTTTTTACCTCCTCTTTCCTTCCAGAGGCTGAAAAAGAAAACTGAGGGGTAAAAATACCAGTCAGAACAGGGAAACAATTCGTGCCAATCTTCCCAGTTTAGGGTCAATCTATTGAAATATTACCCCTCAAAGATTTGTGAGGCTTGAAGTGCTTTCTGAAGGAGTAGGACAGGACTCCACCATTTATTTGCAGATGGTTTTTTCTTTTTAATTTTGGTAGTTGCAAAGTACACTGCCTCACGCATGCCATTTTCTTCAACCTACATCATTGTAGTCTAGAAATAAAAAGAAAAGCCAGCTTAGCCCAGCAGAGATCTGCATCCCCACCCCAGAATCTGTTGTCACAAAATGAAGGAGGGAGGGGGCTGGGGTGGGGGGTGAGGGGGGAAGGGAGGAAAGCAGCTCAGTGCACAGCAACAATTCCCCCTCTCAGCTGAGCTGCAATGATGTCAGCTTTCTGATTACAAACTGCTTATTTATGCTTCAACAGCTGCCAAGAGCAGCAAATAAGTGGCTAAAAGAGTGTCTAGACCAGGCATTCAGGCCTCTATTGTTTGCTGGTTGTTACCTGGTTGACAGCGATGGGTACAGCTGCCTGGTGTGAAAGAGAGCAAGGGATGGGGAGGCAGTGATTGACAGAAGGGCCCTCGGGGTCAGGCACAGCCAGCCCCGATGGCCCCATGGCTTTATGTTCCCTGGTCTAAAGGGAAAGCGATGGCTCTGCCTAGAGGTTGGAGGTGAAAGGAAATGTTTGAGGGTAATGAAAAAAATCCTTTAGCCAAATTTGTGATCATGAACAGTTACTCTGGGGAATTTAAGACCAAGTGTTAGGCAGTTCCCTCTATATACAGAAATTGTTATTGGTAGCCACCACAGGAATAATAACATGTTAAATGTATGTGGGTAAAAATGTATCTTTGTGCAGTCCTTCACACAGGAGCTTAAAACTGCTGGTGGTTTTATTTTTATTTGAGTTAAAACTGATAACGCTGCTAAAACCTGTTATTATTCACTATGCTGAAATTCATTCTGCTTTTAGGGCTAGCTTTAAAAACATTCCCAAGTTTTCTGAAAAATATTCAGGTGTTTGGGAGGAAAAAATAGATATTCAGATTAGATAATCATCTATCAAAAGCTCCCATACAATTAGTGAGTTTTGCTCTATACATTTATATTTTAGAGACACAGTGGCTTTAAAAACAACTTAGGGGGAACAGCTAGACAGTGAGCAGGCTGACCAAAAACCATAAAATCCCTTTTTTAGTTGATATAGAGATGTCCTCAGTCTGGTTTTGATCTCATAGATGCAAGTGTGGTCCAGGCATAATCCTACTGAAGTCAAAGGAGTGACATTGATTCAAGCCAACTGCAATCACTAGCAGGCTGACTGAATTTCTCACCTCCCACCCCACGGTGGGATACTGTTCAGCAAAAAAGACAAAATCTCTCAGAAGTTTTAAAAGGATGAAGCCAGTGAATTGTTTTTAATAGAACAGCAAAATCAGATTCAAAATTCTTTGAACAGTATGCAAAAACTATGTAGATACAATATACCTTGGGAAAAATGAAAGCTTTATGCTCACTAGCAGGTCTACTGCTATCTTTGTCCAAACACATGAAGATTAAGTTGCTGGGGCAGCCATGAGCAGAATTAATCTTACTTTCCTGTTTGGCATTTTCTGACACCAGGCAAAGTCCCATGCCAAGAAAAAAAGTTGATTTTCAGAGCCTGTTACATATGACAGAATTATTAAATGTTTTATGACCATATGGTATAATTTTTTTACTGTGTTTTTTGAAATAGATTATAATTAACAAATGAGTAACCTTTCTCAGTAAAAGATAAGAAAAGCCTACAAAATAGTCTGGATGTCAGTAGTGGTTAGAGAGGTAAAAAGTACAGCAGAGCACCTGAGTAGCAGAAGCTTAGTTTTGGTACAGAGTTGGCTTTCTACATATCTGATGCAAAAGCTGTAACTGAAATGAAATCATGTTAAATTAGCTGTAAAAAATAAGTTGATTTAATTAAGCACAGAAAGACTTATTAGATATAATAAAATGTTAAAAAGTCAAATGATGTGCAGTTACATTTCAGCTAACACTGCTCAACAAATCCACTAAATTTATTCCTTTCAATAATGATCTGTTTTGAGCATTTAATTAGATAAATAATATTTAATCACTTCAGCAAATTTGAACTAGAAAAATTCCTTGTCATCAGAGGTGACTCATTCTTGCTAATATCCACCTCTAAAGAAAAAGTAAAAACTAGAGGATCTTCCGGAGCAGCAAAGAGTATGAGGTATAAATGTGTCTCTAGGCCTCATTAAAAAAACAAGGTTTGCTAAACAAACTATTATTTACAGTGAGAAGTGTGCATATTTTACTGGGAAGGAGCATTCACATGTTTGCCTCTTTTCAACATCAGGCACTATAAGTAGATGATAAGAAAAGATATTCAATAGATGTCCTATAATTCATCATAATACTGTTTCATTTAATAACTACTTTGCTGAAGTGATTGGCATGATTACAGGAAAATTACTTCAAATTATCCATCTCTTATCTAGCATCTAAGATGTCCTAAACTTGCATGAGAGTTAGCATAATGGGACCTATTAATTACTAATGCTGCAAGTCCTTCACTACTTAAATATCCTTTCTACCAGGTGTGCTGTATAATGCAAATAAACAAATCTAAGCCAAAATGATCACTTTCCAAGATAGTGTCATTGAAAGTTTAATAAAGGAAATACCAAGTGCAAAAGGCTATGCCTCAATCACCAGTTAAAAATATCTAGATATCAATATATTTTCTCTGTATTTCTCTCCTTCTCATATGTATATACATTTTCGGGGGGTGTGTACACATATGAAAATAAGTATATGAAGAGTATGTGGTATATATTGTATTTATTTCCTACTCAGAGGTATGGATGTGCAATGCTGCCACAAAAGATGGGCCAAGAACATAGTCTGTGCCCTAAAAAGCACCTTTTAATCTCAAAAATCTATACATCAAATGCTATCTGCTCAACAAAATAGAAAATTTACTCCTATGAGTTAACACTTTGAAGAAAAGAAGCATTATTATTTGTAAAGGGCAGGGAAGCTAGAGCCAAGATGGACAGAAGGCATATTTGTCCCCTCTGCAATCTGGGTTTAAAAGCCAATGTAAATTAGAACAGCAGCCTTATACTTATACTCTTGGCTTTCTAAAAGCCCTGATGTAAACCACCACAGCAGAAAACAGGGATAGGTCCTTCTTATCTTTTTTTCCAGCCTACCTGTGACATGCCCATAATTCAAAGGGTTGCTATGCTGCTTCTTAAAGCCACCTAAGATGGCAAATGTTCCCTGAGGGCCTGATTCTTCAGTGTCTTACACCTCAGAAACAAACTGTGCAAAGTAGGCCCATACAGTTACAATACCTGACTGGTGCTGCTCTAAACTTCCATCGTGGAAAAAAAGCTGTGAAAAATCTTTCTCTGTTTTCTTTACAGAATTTAACCTCAAGTCTATGAAAAACTGTCTTATCTCCCTCTTTTTTTTGCTAGTTTTTGTATCACAACAGTGCCTATTAATTATATTTGTGGTGTTGAAATAAGTACACAGAAAATGTGGGACAGAAAACAAAGAAAAGCAAAGAAAAAAACCCCAAACCAAATGGTAAAAAGCTTATAGAGACCCTAGAAAAAATTGATTGTTACCGATACATGGCAGAGAACCAAGCCTAAAAGCTCTGGGCTTTCTGACAAAATCTATCTTGAAGTGCAGCCTCCCAAGTAAATTTCAGGAAGGAAACAAAATACTGCACTTCTAACACCCTATTTACCAGAAAATGTAGAACAAAACAATCACACTTACCACACACAGAAAATCTAAAAGGGAACAACATTCTTGAACCATACCTGCTAAATTGCTGGAAGGTTTTTTACTGTATTCTGTAAAAGAAATGCTTGTAACTGTTTCTAAATGTACAAATGGCCTCAATGAACTAGGAGACCCACCATGAGGCAGCATTTATGGGAGAACATTACCTTTAAAAAGATTGTTATCAATTAAGAATAGAGACTGATAGAGAATTTTATGCTTTCATTCTGAGTGACCACAACCAGCCTGTGGAACGCTACAACTGTAACATCTGAATACACAACAAACAAGCCTAATCCTCAATCCCCTTCCTTTTGACAAGTGAAAACTTTCAAATCTCTACTGTTCACTTTTTTACTTCAAGGCAACAAGATCTTTCGGAGATTCACAATAACTTTTTTCATTACATAGTCACTACTGAAATGGTAGGAAGACTTCTGTGACTGGAAGGTTTCCATGGAGCCACTCTGGTTTTCCTGCTATAACATAAACATAATACTGCCAAAATAGTGATGCTGCAGTGTGCAAGGGACTTTGTCAAAACACTACTACTTCATCCATTCACAGTTATTTACTCTGTGGACTAAAGTGATAGATATTTACTATTTATAATTCTGCAACTACTAAGAAGGACTCTGGTATGTTCCTCCACTCCAAAAGTTAGATTTCTGTAGTAAAAAAAAGTATTTGTGAAAAATTCCCCTGCAGGGCCAGATGCCATTATAACCGTTTTTTTTTCATATATGACATTCCAAGAATCTATTAGCTGGTCAGTAGATCTGGTTTTCAGTGCTGGTTGTCAGCCCTATTGTAAAATAAAGAGGCAAGCAGTTGTTGAAACATCATAAGCACCACGATTATTGCCAGCTTTGCTGAGTTCCTATGGTCAGAAATTCCTTCATTCCCCAGAATGTTCCACATGTAAAGCAATCTTTTAGGTTACCTGTTGAAAATACATCTTGTCTTTCATCTCAGCTCACTGAAACTAGAGATCTATCATATTCATACACTGTTAAACAAGGTGGAGAAGTGATAGCTTCTAGATAATTACCTCAATTTTTGCCTAAGATAATAAGATACAGTAATTTCCAATCAGATACCTTGAACAGCATCATATCTTTCTTGGCTTCTTAGGAAATTAAAATTTTGCCAACACAATAGTGATTCAAGCTTGGGATATTTTCTTCTTTTTTGTGTTTTCCCTTCTTCAGTGTATCTTCACAGTTTAGTAGACCCTGTGTGTAACAAACCCACAGAATTTGCTTCATGTACTTTCCTTTACCACTTTACCTTAAAAAACCTTACAAAAAACAATGCATTAGGGATGAAGCAGAATGGAAACAGAATTTGAAAAGTAATAATTAAAGCCAGCACCAGTTCACACTGTATATACCTGAGAAAGCAAACTGATTCAAAGGAAATTACTCAGATCTCTTATTTTTGGATTTATCTGCTTCTACCTTCGGGTAGCCTGAAATTCCCATATTCTGAGGGCTTTAAATATAATTTAATATTCAGCAATATATACAACCTCTGCACTGAAAGTTCTTGACTATTTGTTCTGGGTACCGTAACACAGAATCTGGAGTCTGCATGGAATACTGGAATGGAAATACTGGGAAACACCTTCAGTTAATTGTCCCTAAATGGAAAGCAGTTGTGACAAGTCTTCTCTGTTTTACAGTCCCATTTAATGGCTTAGAGGGTCTTGTCTAATGGATCATTCAGAGGACAGGGACAACAGCAAGAGGAAACAATACTGGGAAACCATCAAGCCCACTGACTGACTGAATAAAACCAGTTTTTATGCTTAGTGCTAGTCCTTATAGAAACAAAACTATATGGGCAAATTCACTGAGCATCAGTATCAGCTTCTGCTGATGTTCGAAAAAAAATCTTACCAGGAAAAGAGTGTCTTGGTGGGAGGTGTCACTGATGCACTTGTGGTTCTCAATACTTACCATATCAGCTGGACTACAGCCTTTCAAGAGAAAAAACATGAGTTTCTTTGCTGCTTGAGCTAAACAGCCTGGATTTCTAGTTGAAATATTTGGGAGGTGAGTCCTTTGTAAGTCAGATTGGGGGAGGATACTCAACACATACAAAGACTAATTGGCAGCAAGTAGTGTTGGTAACTCCTACACTCTTGAAGAACTCAGGCTTCCAGCCAGTTCTGCTACTGCAGGAACTTGAGGACTTTGTGATGCCCTTGAAACCTTTTCTTTTCTTTTCTTTTCTTTTCTTTTCTTTTCTTTTCTTTTCTTTTCTTTTCTTTTCTTTTCTTTTCTTTTCTTTTCTCTCTTCTCTTCTCTTCTCTTCTCTTCTCTTCTCTTCTCTTCTCTTCTCTTCTCTTCTCTTCTCTTCTCTTCTCTTCTCTTCTCTTCTCTTCTCTTTTTTCTTTTTTTCTTTTTTCTTTTTTCTTTTTCCTTTCCTTTCCTTTCCTTTCCTTTCCTTTCCTTTCCTTTCCTTTCCTTTCCTTTCCTTTCCTTTCCTTTCCTTTCCTTCCATCCTTCTTGTTTCAGTCTGTAGGTGCAGCTTTCAGTGCCTTTGCTTATAGTCTAAAGCTCAGTGCAGGCTACTGGGAGCCCTGTGATAAATGAGGGGATTGCTTTGGTAGACACTTTGATTGCATAGTGTCCTGTTCATGAAGGGATTGGACTTGATGACCCTCTCAGGCCTTTGGCCTATAAAAGGGCATCACCAAGAAGCCTGGAGAAATCAGGATACCAGCAGATAGCTCTCTAAGAAAAAGCATTCTCTACTGCAGGTATTGGAGGTGCAACTCCATCCCTCTAAACACTTTGAGCTCATATTGCACACCTGGAGCACAGAGACCCCAACAGCAGCATGTCTGCTATGGGAACCAGGGACATATCCCCATGCAAAGACCTGTACTTGTGGCTAGACATTTCCTAGTGTAAATCAGCATGAGGTTTGTTGGATGAACAGAACTCCTCTTCCCCTGCCTTGTGGTTTCTACGTAAGGCAAGTGAACTCCCACTTGGGGTGCACCATGGAGTGCTTCCTTCTGAGGGAAAGAGGTGGTCAAAAAGTACTACCCTGGCTAGGAAAGATGAATGACCCCAAGGTAATTACAGTAATTACAAAGACAAATCTAAGTGGAAGAAGAGCTGCAATAGCAGAGATATATCAATATTTTTTGTGTCTCTGAGTCAAAGAATATGAAGTATTGCTATTTTGCTGAGAAATGCTGCTTCCAGGTGATTCTAGGTGGCACGCTGAGTAGGATGTGCTGCTGTCAGAGCCCTGTGGACCTGAGAGTGGAGTTCTGTAAATAGTGCTTCATCATGCAAAGAGGATGTTACCTCTGTGCAGGCAGATGGTGATATGAGTGGGCTCTAAGCTTCACTACCAAGACGAAGTGAGACAGCACTTGTGACAACTTAATGCTGACTGAGTAACATCAACACAAGTCTTCTTTTCTGATGTAGCTGTCTTAGGATGTCAGAAGATATGGATCTGGGATTGAAAAGACACTTTTGACAGCATAATGGCTGAAACAGTTTTGAAACATTTAAAGCAACAATAAAACGCAAAAGGGGGGAAAAGGATGAGGATAATGGGGCGTGACTTCTCAAAGGACATGAGGTTTCACTTTTATTTGAATAATCTTGTGTCTTCAAAACTGCTTCTTTCTGAAGCTACAAGTCACAATTTTCCAGAAAAAGTCTGCCACACACCTAGGCATCTTCTGAAGGCAGCACTCCATCTTCATATTTTTTCACTGTAACTCTCACCCATTCTAGCTATGCTGACTTCACTTGGACAGGCATAAGTGTGTTGAAAGATTTTTTTTTAACATGCTCATAGTTCAGATGCAGTATTCAGCTTCCTAAAATCGTGACTGATTTGAAAGCATAGTAAAATGAAACAATAGACTCAGAACTGCAAATAATCATGGAAAAAAAGCAGAAGAGTTGTGCAGATCTTCAAACATAGCATCCAGCAATCTGTTTTCTTGAAAGTTTGAGTGGTTCTAGCATGATTTTGGCTTTTGAAAAATACAGAAATAACCCCAAAGTCTGAAATATACCCTTCTGATTTTCACACCTGAACTCCCTATAGAGGATTCCCCAATACTCTGTAGCAGTGATCTTCAGAAAAGAAAAAATACATATACAAATGTAATTAATGTTCTAGCAAATGATGGTTATATCAAAACTATAATCACAGTGATTAGCATTTTGGCAGACTTCATGTTTGACCTCTGACTTTGCTACTGAACACTTTTAATTCGATTGGGTTCTTCTACTTTCAGTTTTTTATTTTGTAAAATAACTACATTCATCTCCCGTCCATCTCCTCTCAAGAAAATATTTCTTTTTTGTCAAGTCTGTAAAAAAAAAAAAACAAACCCAAAAACAAAAAAACCCAAAAAAAAAAAACAAAAAAAAAAAAAAAGAAAAAAAAAAAACAAAAAAATTTAAAAATTTATNAAAAACCAGAAAAAAAAAATCAGGAAAATCTTTAAAATTTACATTTAAAATTCATTCCAGATTTGCTGCATTCATTACTTTGATGTGGAGTTCAGAGGCTGTATTAGTACTGTACTTTCCCACTTCAGTGTGATTGGACTTTCTGAACACTATTCCACACAAACGAAAGTGCGCTTAAAAAAAAAAAACCCACCAAAACCCAAACAGGTTTCAAATTTAGCGACTATAGGGGGTAGAGTAAAAAAAAGAAATTTAAAATCATTAGGAGAAATTGATAATACTAGCTGTTGTTTTCTTCCTCAAAACATGTAAGCTTTTTTTTTATTTAGCACATTGCTACATTTTTCGTCTGTTAGAAATAAAAGCTATAGGCCCAGTTCTGTCATGGCGGTGAGCAGGCAGTTGGATACGGTAATGCATGCCTGAAGCCTTCACCAAGGATGATAAGCCTGCATGAATTTTACGAGTCTCAGTATCAAGGTTGCCCTCGCCCAAGGGATTTAAGAATAAGGGGGGAAAAAAGAGAAGGCAGATGTATGAATAACTGGCATTGTAAATCTTCACCGTGGCAACCTACAGCTAGAAAAAGTCTGTGATGGGTTCATGACTTGAGAAGAAAGCGACACAGCAGAATGTGAATGGATTTTCTTCAGCTACTTAATACACTGCTTAGAGCAGCTTAAGGGTGTGCATGTGAGAGAGAGTACGTGTGTGAGAGAGAGAGAGAGAGTGTGTGCATGTGTGTAAGGAGGGGGGTGATCTGTAGAAATTTGTTAGAAGGAATTACTAGTGTTATACAGCTTGCTAGGGCTTTATTTTTTTTTTTTTCCTTTTTGGGGGAGGCTGTAGGGGAGGAGGAATACCATTTAGTCTCCGAATATAAATGACTGGATTTTGCTTGGGAAAAAAAAAAGATGGTGGGGGAGGTGCATAGAATTATGCAGGCAAGTAACAATGAGCAAATTGGACCCTTAACAATACAGCACAAGGTCATAGTGAAAGTCACCAGAGTGGGGTGGTGGGGGTGGCTGGTGGTAGAAAACAGATCATGATAAATAGCTTCCCATTTTGCAAAATCTGGTAGTTAATGAAAATAAGATGCATTTGAGTTGTCTGTGAACACCTGATTTTTTCCTCTTTCTCTCTCTCTCTCTGGTCCTGCTGATGTATGAAAGCAAAGCACTGACTCTAATTGTGCAATTATAAAACGGAAATGATGCAGGTTTGGCAACACAGAGAAAGAAGGCAGCTCAATAACATTGTTTAATAACAAGCAAATAAAGCTCAAAGGGGAAAGAGGTGACTATTTCTGCTTTAGACTCATTAAGGAACCTGAAACATATTGTAAAAGAGTGATATTTAATTATGGGCTGGACTGATAACATGGAGCAGGGCCTCACTGGGAGAAAGAGACCCTATGCTCCTAGGAGTGAGCAGCTCCAAACATCAATTACTGTGATTATCTACCCGGTGCTTAGAAAATGCACCCGTCTCCGTGTTCCAGCAGCGACCCGTAAACAGGCATTGCATAGGCAAATTTATGGGCACAGTCAGCTGGGGCCAGGTGGGAAAGCCAGCTTTCCATTGGTGATTTCAGTGCAAAAGGAGGAAAGAAGCAAAAGAAAGAAAAATCTGTCTTCTGCACTACTGAAAGAACAATTTATTACAGAGCATTTGTAGGAGACAGCATTTGTTGCCCTGCTGCCTTTTTTGCCTCTGTTGGCTGTCTGAATGAGAAATGGGAGTATATTAACCAACTCATGGGTTACAGAAGACGGCTTGGCATGGGCCCATCAAACTTCGCCATGCTAAGGCGAGTCAAAGGTCAAGAGAGCGTTAGCAGCAGAGATTTAGAACCGAGTGCATCTCTTTAACCTTAACTGCTGGGAATGGATGGAGTCACTTTATTTCTTTAGTCAGGAACTTGGTTGCAGTGAAAGATGTCAGGAGGAGGAGGGTACCATCCAGCTTGGAGGCAGATGGGGAAGTATATATTGCAGTGAGATGTCATATTCTTAAGGGGTCACATAGATAAGCAGCATCATTGCTGTGCCGTAGCTCCCTGTTTTCCATTAGGCCCAGAGGCTGAATGTTTGCGCATCTTTGTTAATGTACCACAGACCAAAGAAATAGAGACTAACAGTGAAAAGTAGGTGCCAAATCCATCCAAAGCCATTTAATCTTTCCTTCTATTTGCACCAACATTATTTTCACTGAGGAAAATCCTTAGTAAATGGAGCATGCTAATGACGTGTGCACTGAACTTTATTTTTAATGGCAGAGAGATTTCTCTGCCTGGAAAGGCAGTGTGTGAGGTGCAGATTGCTGTGACCTGGTTCACAGTATTCCTGCCTGCCTGGATCTGCCACAGGGCCACTGCACTGAACTAATCACATGAACACTCTGTCTTCCTCCTTTACCTGTCCTTCTGTACGCATGAGCTCCTTGAAATAGCAAGGTCTGTTTCTTTGACATTTGCTATGTGTCCTGTTACACCTGTAGTCTCTATGGGCTACAGGAATCACCAGGGAATGGTTTGGCTCCACACCCAGTTCAGACACTCATTTTGGGTGTGAGTTCTATTAAGACATCATGACGCACTGTGCACCGAGGCATGAAGGCATCTGTGTAGTGGATCATTTCTCAAATTATTGGAAAAAGGTACGTCACTTGCTGTTTAAAAGTAGCCTGACATATACGCATACCCAGACACCCAAGTATGAGAGAACCCTTTTACTCAGAGTTTATGATGAAGATTTGAAATTACCTGAGATAATCTGAAATGTAAAGCTTAAGGGGGAAATTTAGCTTTAAGAAAGGTCAAAATTTCGTGCAATGGATGTTAAAGAAAAGGTGTGATTTGTTGAATGGGATAACAGCCTTAGAGAAAACTTGTTCTGTTTACTCTCCTAAATCCACATTGAGTATTTTAGACAGCTTTAGGTATTGAGTGTCCATAGTCCTCTGTTGTGGCTTTGTCTAGACTCAAACCAGTCAGGTCAATAGTGAGGAAAAGGGGATGAAGATACTTTAAAATAAGTACAAAATTCTTGGGACTGATATTTAACTTAAAAATGTTTTTTTTTATTTCCTTTTTTTTCCCCTCTCCACATTTTGGTCTCTACAGCCCTTAGCAAAATGTGTCTTGATCTGTGACTGAGAATAAGCAAAGAATTAAAGAATTAATAAAGCTTTTTGTATGCTTAATAAGACTAGGATCTCTAACAACCGACTGTAAGACTATATATGTAGGAAGTGTCAAACTACTGCTTGTCCTTCTCTTAGCAGCAGAGCAGCTAAGAGTTTATTTTTCTGACCTAAAACTATACATAGAGGATAGATCAGGATACAGGAGCTCTTATGACATACAAAAATGCAAAAATGAAGCAAGGTACACAGTAACATTAAGACTGATGCATTTCCAAACCAGAAATGATCTAGCACTAGTCTCAATAGAATGTGCCATGTCAGGGAAAGCTGCAGGAGCAATTAAAACCACTTTATTGGAAATTATTTATGGGCAACATACCTTTGGGTCCCCAAATGAGTGGGAAGATTGGAAGGATCATATCTCATTCTTATAACAACAGCAGCCCATTGACCACCTATTTCAAATGAAAAGTAAGCAGGTTGAGGAGTGAAGAAATAGGAGGCAAAAGAGCTGGAGAAGGTGGCTGGTAAATAATCAGAAAGAAGGATTCCAAACTACTCTTCCAGCTCTGAATTATAAATACATCCTTTCTATCCCTCCCCCACACACATGTAGTGGTCCATAGACAATTTCAAAGAGCTTGCAAATGGTTTGGTCAGACACTGGACCACTAAAGATAAAGAGAACAATTAAGAATATTGCATAAAAATGAAGCAATTTCTTTGCATCTGCATTCACTATGGAGATGCCTTTCTTTAAACCAATTATTTGCAGATAATAAACACAAGGCGGTATCAGAGATCAAGTTGTCAAAAGAAAAGAATCTTAAAGAAACTGACAAAGGAAAAAAATAGCTGGGAGCATCCATTGTTAAAGTTTCAAATAAACATTCAAATGGTCTATTTGGAGAAATATGTTTTTCCATAAAAATGGCCATAATGTGTCACAAAGTCTTCAAAAAGGCACATAGACAATCTGAAGAATCACAGATCGATTGACCTATCCCAATGCAAGACAAATCATCTGAAAAAATAACTAGAAATGAAATATTCTAACAAAACACTGCCTAAGAAAGACATATTGCATGGTATCTTAAAAGGTAAATTGTTTCTCTCCAATCTATTGAATTTTTTTTGACAATCAAAAAGAACATGTCAAGATTGGTAAAAAAATGTGCCCTAACCAGAGGTCTTAAGGAAATGTAAGTTTCCCACCTCTCCCACCTTTTCACACAGACTAACCAACAAGGTGTGATGCAGTTCTGGGTCACAGGACAGCAGGGCATCTGAGTAGTGCTTATCCAGTTGAAGTCTTTGCTTTTCCATAAGAAAGGCTCCAGAGGAAACACAAGCCTTCCACTCTGAATTTGCTTTAGGGTCCATGGAAGACACTCCCAATGGCAGAGCTGTTCACAATTTTAAAGATCATATTTTAAAATTTGTGTATCATACACAGCCACTCAAAGCAGGAGGGCCTAGCCAGATTTGTAGCTTTAATGATTCCATAATTCTATGGGTTTGCCTCTTTTTTTCAATGTTGCATTTTTTATTTCACCATCTCTATCATAAATTGTTATTTACAGGTCAAAGAGCACTGGGGTAGTAAAGGAGATATAAGGCATGGCCTCGAGGTGTTCAAACACTGCAAGCTACAGAGGTGGTAACACTGCTGCCTACCAGTGCTCTCCCAAATCACTGAGCACCCAGACTGTGCTCATATTTATGCCTAACCTACTTTCCAGTCACTTTTTGTGCCATCACGGAGCTTTTGTAGATGCACCACTGGGGGTAGGGAAAATGTAGGAAAAAAGTGTGTTCCAATTCTGTAGCTGTTCACCTGATTCTTTTACAAATTTGGCCCCATACTCCCTGTAATTCACCAGTTGATAGACACTTGGGAGACTCCTGCCTGATAACATTCCTGTCAGCCGTGTCCCAAAGAACAAAGGCAAGCTGAAGTATTTTTTAATTCTACCCTCTCAGCTCATCAACGCTGAGTTTACATAAAAATGTAAGAACATTACACTACACACGCTGCTAATAATCAGAAACTAAACCTTTGAAGTTTCTCTATTTCACAGCTACTGCCATGACAGATGCTTGCCAGAGAAAACTCAGGGGGCATTTGTTTGCAAGCATTTTGGCTAAGCATAGTGCCCATTGTGCCACTTAATATTTCAGCTATCTCTAGTGTAATCAGGGAACAGCAGTTACTTATTTATCTCACGTCTTGCTCCTTGCTAGCTACCTACTATCGCCAGCATGACCTCTGAAGCACACACATTAATTTTACCTCAGTATTTCTATAGCATCAATTAATAAAAACTGACTATGTTTTCAACAAACGCACATGTACTGATAAATGAGGGTCCTGACTTAATTGCTCTGTAAATTAAGAGCTCACAGTGGTGACAATAGAGAATAGTTTTAATATTTAAAAACTCATTAAATTTGTGTACATTTTGAATAATTAAATCACATGGCCACTTTAAAGAGCTAATTTAAGTTTAATTCTTAAATGTATATCACAGAAGAACTTGATCTGTTGAAAATTATTGGTTAATATTCAGAACAACTTAATTTGGTTCTATTCTTGCCCTGAAAGTATGCATTTATTTATATACTTATCTGCCCTTTCTACCAGCCAGAAATTCCTAGCAACATCAATTCTAGGATGAAGAGACCAGCTTGTGCTTTTGTCACCATTCATAGAAAGCAGTGTAAACCTAATGTTAGTAATGTGTTTTTCTCTTTCCTACGGTGAATCATAACTCCATATTTTAATACTTTAGATCTTTATCAGATCCACTGATCAGATTAAAGTAGTAGGCATTTGGGGAAAACAAGTTACTTCTTTTATGACTTGCAATGAGTGAAGATGCAGTCCAAATGCCCAAATGTGAGTTGTTTTGAAAGAATTTGCAAGTCTTCATGAAAATACTGTGTCCTTTCAATTATGCAAACTCAGAGGTAGTCAAATTTAAACCTTCAATGTGTGGGCAAGTATCATCTTCTTTCCACTCAGAACTCTGATTTTTAATATTGGGTAGTATTTTGAAGCATAACATCTGATTTTCTGGCTGTCAGCAGAGGTACTGCTAACAAAATCATGATTCACCCTCCCCACTTGATCAGTTTTGTGGAATTTAAGGGTACAACTCAAAAGAGAAAGCTGGTTTCCTTCATGAAGCTCATGCTGTGAATAGGACAGAAATAATTTTCAGTTAGAGCAATTCACCTTTGTGCAGTTAACTTTTCTTTCTCCTCCGGCTCATACGTCAATCTTCATATTGTTACCAGTATTTAATCAGTGATTAAGCTGCCATAGAGTAAATACAGACAGATTGTGCTGCAACATTTCTGTGTTCTTTCAATATTATGAAGTGTAATATTCAGGTAGGTGCTTAGTTATCAAAGTGATAGACACTTAATACCTGAAATAAATAGAATGATTCTTGCTGTGTCTTTGCAAAGCGACTTAAGTATCTAGTGTAGTTGAGAAGATGAAATGTTCACTAACTTTTTAATCAAGAGGTAAAAATAGTACAAATGTTCTGTGACTATCTGTATGCTTTTGAAAAATTAAATCCCTTCTGGTTTTGTCTTCCTTTTGCACTCATTATCTAATAAGATGTTTGGAGAGCAAGTTCTGGAGGAGAAGAGGAAGAGGAAAAGAAGAGGAACAGCACATTTAACCTGTTTTGGTGATTTTTCAGAGAGTGTGCACTCCAAACTCCTGGTCTGGAGCATTCCCACATGAAAACTTAATTTCTGAAGGTGCTCACGTAAATAGAAACATCCCATATCACTCGTGACTACTCAAAACAGCTCGGATTTTGGTTATAGAGTACTTAAACTGCTCACAGTTTTGTCAATTATCACTTGCAGTGATCTTGTATTTAATGCTAAATAGAGGTGATTTCTTGTTTATTTATTCAGATTTCATACTTCAGTCTTTCTAGCCACAGTGCTGCATGGAAAAGTTGCAGCCTGGTGATTCCCCACTGTGGACAAATCTTTTTTGATGTCATTGCTTCTCAGAACAGAATTCTCCATCCTAAAAGCACACCCAAACTTCTTTCTTCACAGAGGTATGCAGCAGCAAAATGTATCTTGTTTGAACTGGGGTCTGGTTTCCCAGGGGGTTCTAATCTCTCTAAGGAATAATGCTGTACTCTTATCATTTACCTCTTCTCAAATCTTTGTGTAATCTGCAAGCTTTGTCAATCACCAGTTCGTGTTCTCTCCCTGGTAGTTGATAAGATGTTAAATAGTAAATGGACACAGCTTATCTTTGTGAGACTTTGATAGAAGCACACCATTTACAGCAATATTTCTGAGATCAGTTAAGTACTTTGAATCTACTCAAGGTGTGTAACAGGTACCTTCTATTGCTCTATTTCAGTAAATCTATTATGTGCAAGACTGAGTGAAAAGTCTAACATAAACAGGTCTACCATGTTGATATGATTACCTCCAACAACCAACCTTGTCATCCTCCTGTACCTTAACATTCAGAGGTTGTGAGTGTTCTGATTAGCAAATCTGCCATTTGACAGAGCCATATGTCAGCTCTTTCTCTATGGTACAAAAGAAACAACGACTACAAAGGCTACTTGGAGACCTCTGCTGCTGCTGGCTGCCTTTGGGTATTGGGAGTTTTTTTGCCAGCTGTGATAATTCCTGGCTTTTCGATTAATGCATGTTCAGCTGGCTAACAAATGGACTTTTCTTCTAGGACAGAACTGTACTTGATCTAGACAACCTTTTTCTGATGGACTCTCCAACATTAAGTGGCTTTTCCAAGACACCATATTTTCTTAATTTGCTTTTCTTGCTCTCATTTTTACAAATGAAAAAGAAAAAAGAAGAAAGTGGTAATTGCTAGCTAGCATTTGTAGTGATACTCCATTTCAGTCAGGGAAATGTGGAAATCTGGGAACAGAAACTGCAAACTGGTGTAAACCAGAAATGCAACAGCATCATGAGTTCTAAATATACATATTGCACTCAGATACTTATTATCTTTTATTCCTCTTTCAAAACCTGGCAATATTCCTCAGCTTAACTTGAGACCAACCCATGCTTGATCTTCTTAAGGACAAGGTTTTTAGGTCCACAGCATGTAAGTGTGTTTATTATCCCTTGTAAAGGACTGAATTTTCCTACTCAAGTCCTTATAAGATTTACAAAATTTCATAGTCCTTTACCTGGTAGCAAGAGAGAGAATCAGAAAAGAAATATTCTTTGCAGTAATGCACAATATTTGTCTTTAAACCATGTACATGCTGGTGAAAGCAATGTGATAAATTGTGAGGCCTCACAGAATCTGGCAGGTTTCAGCAGCACAGACTGGAGGATAAGAAAGAGAGAAGAGCACATTAGAGAGCTGAAGCTGCAGGGGAGGTTAAGCAGGCAGACTATAATTGCTCGAGGAGAGTCTTAACCAGGAGAAAGGAATTAACACCCATAGTCTTGTGAAAATTGCTTATGATCTGTAATGATACAAATTGGCGTATTAGCTCGAGCTTCATTGGTGAGACAGCATTAACCAGTGGAGAGTGCCTCTTAAAACAGGTCCAAGATCTACTTCTGGTATCTGTTTTGGCTTTATTTTATAGCTTCTTGAAAGACTGCAAAGCCTGTACAGAGACGTAATGCTTGCACAGAAATCCCTTCACATGTTGTCAGTTCCAGCTCTGGGGCCTTACATGGGAAAGGAGAACCTTTGCATTGTCTGGTAACACTTTGTGCAGCACCTGGATTTTCCAAATGTCTTAAACACTTAACTCTTTGTTTGTTGTGCTGTTCTTAGGTAATGAATGGTGTCAAAATGAAATGTAAGGTAATAAGGCCTTATAGTGCTATCTCATCTAATGTGTTTATTATGTGCAATTAGTACCAAAAGAATGTGTTCATAATAGCAGCTTGAAAAAATGTTTACTGTATGTAATAAATAGTATGAAATCACTATACAAAAATCTACCTCACAGAAAAGATACAAACAAAGATAAAATCAAATAGGACTTACAAGGGTGATAGAAAACCTTATTTTGTGGTGTTTTGAGGGATTTTCTGGGAAAAGCATGATTTTATATTAAATATTAGTATTCTGATTTAACAGTTGTGGGTACTAGTGTAAGAACCTTGACGGATGGTAGATACATTATTGTATTATTCTCAGTAGGAAGTCTCCATGAGGGGAACTAAAAGAAAAGAGAAGCAAGCACTTTCTAATATACCATATATGTTAGGAAACAGAACTTATGAATTGGCCATCCATGTTCCATTTAGAACATATTTTGTTTGATACTTTCTTTGTCATGTTTTACTTTTTAATTTTACAATGCTGATGTCCTACATTGCCTTCCTTCAGCATTTCCCCTATTCTTATATATCCAGACCAATCCCTTAAAAACCCAACAAAATCTTCACAACTTATAATAGATCATTTACATATTTACAGATGATATCATAACATTGTCAGGGGAAAACAAAATTAATAAAATTCATTGGCCAAAGTAAATTAACAGGTACCTTGTAAACAATGCACGCAGTATTTTGAGAATCTATGTATGTGTGTATGTATATATGTATAAACATATTATGGACACAAAAGTACTTATGAGTGTTATATACATATAAATGTATACACACACACACACATGCACACATCTATTTGTATTTGACATTTGTTGTTCCACCTTCATCCTGGTCATTACCATTCCAGTAATGGGTTCTGTTGTGCCTTGAAATTCCCATTGTGGTCCATTACCACTTCCTTCGTTGACAGCTCTATTGCCTCACGAGCTATTGTGCTATGTATGACATTGATTGGAGACACTGGATACACATTAGCAACATCACAACACGCATAACAAACAAGGTGTCGCTCTGCAGAGTGTATCAAGAACGGGCACAGTGCTGCGCAGCCCACCACATGCTCCACTCCGTGGGCATCGTGGGGGTTTGTCCTCCAAGGTCAGCTTCTGATCACAGCTGGCATGGCCAAAGGTGGGATGGTTCCTGGCTATGAGGTCCTGCCTTGACAGCCTCCCCTGTAGCGAGCCCCAGTCCTGGGAACCTGCTGCCTTTCCAGCACCTTGACCAGTTATCAACTAGAGCTGTTGCAAGTTCAAAGTTTTTTAATATTTTCTTCTCCTCATTGTAGTTCACATACTTAAGTGGAAAAGGAGATGACACGAGGAGCTCTCAAACACGCAGTTCTCTTGGTGCAGTTCTCCCCCCTCATATTTTCTCTAGGTCAGCACCAGCTCCTTTGGTGATGGTTCTCTCTGGGGCCTGATCAAAGGCCCTTAAAAGGAATGTGAAACTTTCTGTTGACATTAATGAATTTTGACTTAGACCTTTAAAATTAGGAAGCAAGAGAATGACAGCTGCAATGCCAGAAATAGATGGAAATCTTTGGAGTGCTGTGGTCCAAAACACACTAATCTTTACTTGAGAGTGGGCATATATGAGCAGCATGAGGAGTATTGATCCCCTTCAGTTACAGCTCTCCAATGAGCAGAGAAGGAACAGACCTCCCCAGCCAGAAGAAATATTATCTTAGCAATCTAATTCAGCAATATGTATTTTTGAGGGGGCACTAATATAAGGAAAATATAAATTCTCAAAGCATTTTCTTGACTCTGTAGCTTCAACAGGAATTGCTACTCAGAGAACTCAGAGAAGGCTTGTATAAATTAACAAATTAGGGAAAAAGTTAACCAGCTGCAAGGATTCAGACAGTACAAAAACAATAGTGGCGTTCCCAATTACTATCTGTTTCTTGCTTTAAGTAGAATAGAGAGAATCCATACTAACTCTTATCCTCACTCTTTTAACGCTCTCACAACCCCAGCAACTTCAAATATGGGCAGGCTGTTCCAGGTGGATAATATTTTCATCTCACTGTGTTTACCTTCATTCATGAATGTTGGAAATTCTTGTTCAGTGCAGATCCCAAGCCTCTTCCTGCCTTGTCTCCTTTTGTTTGTTCTTGTTCATTCCAGCTTTCACAGTCCACCCACCTAGGTCAACCAATTCAGCTGAGGACATTGAGCCTTGCAGTTCTCACTCCTGACTAAATTACTTTGCTCTCTCCAAATTACAGAAAGACAGCTCACCCTTTAGTATTCACAGTGCTCCACCATTTCTCATTTCAACTTTTCTGGACTCTGACAAAATGTGTTCTTGTCTTGTCTCACATTCCCACTGCAACTCAGTGTCCAGAGTGCCCAGTACTACATACTTTCTCTACAGTTTTCCAGAAAAGTCATGGGATGAAGATTGAGTGATACAGGAATGTTTAGGTTTTTTTTCTTCTGTTCCAGAAACTACTTGAACTTCTGCCTTAAACCAGTGTCCTATCCTCCTTTTATAGTAATTTATTAAAATCATTTTAAAAGACATACTTTTAAAAGGAAACTGTGTGGAATAAATCCTTCTCTCTGCCTTTTAGTTAATTCCTCATATATCTATTGAGCAGTGGATCACTTGGTTATTGAAATCTGCTTTTTAATTTCTCTAGTTAAGTCCCAGAAATTCTGTTCACAATTAATAAAGACCTGGAAGTAGATAGAAAAATGTTGGATTTTTTATACTGGTTGAAAGATACATCAGATATATTTCTTGTACAAAATAAGCATCATAAACCAGACAAGTTTTGTTCTGTTTCTAGCATTTTTCCCAGGGATCTTTGCTACTGTGAAATGTTAAACCTCACTCATTGTGTTCCTGGGATACATAAACTCAATCTCCATTGTCTTTTAACCCTTCACTAAAATGCATGCAAATGGTACTATTCCCAACACACAGGACTTTTTCACTGTGCCATAAATTGAAAATGCGCAGCTTGTTTGACAAAAGCAGCCACATACAGGGCAGCTGGAAACCCGGGAGGAGAGGAGTGAGTTGGGCTATATTTAGGGCAGTGGCAGCTTCCAGCAACCTCTCGGTGCCCAGCCCTGGACACCAACCTCCACAACATGATTCACTGCTGCGTTTTCACTGCCCCTCTTCCCCATCAGAGTCACAAATAACTTACTTTTTCCAAATGCCATTCTGCTGTGTGCTTCCTCCTTAAATCACTTGGTAGACTGATCAAATAACAGTGTATTAGCCGTTGCTAAAGAACTGCATTGCAAACTGCGCCTGTATTGTGTTACATCTTCAGAATATTGTATCACACAACTACTTATGCTTGGAGTTTCTAAATATTAATTGTTTTTAAAAAAGCAGACTTTTTCTGTTAGGGAAGGTTTTTCAATTGAATACTGAGAAAGAGCTGGCGGAATTATTTTCTTAATCTAACAAATTACATCTGTATTTTCATTACTTTAACATTTTCCCTGGGGATTGGAGGTCTTTAAAAAAACCCCATGAACAAATAAAAAAAAATGAAAAAAGGAAATAAAAGTTTTGAAGGTTTTTTTCATTTTCAATGTATAATTGTTCTCAAAATAAGTAATACTCAAACTGTTGAAGTTTTGTTCTTAAAATCATCCAAATTATTAATTGTGAAACTCATGCACTGTTTCAAGCAGTGCACAATTGACATAAAATTTACAGCTGAAGTACAGAGTACTTCTAGAGGTTCATTCTATGACAATAATAAAAATAAATGAATATAAATATAATTTTTCTGACAGTGTCATGGCAAATTATGCACCATCATCATTCAAACTGAATGATAAAGCAGGCTAGCCCCTAGATTTGGAAGAGTAAACCTAATTAATCCTAAGATAGATGGTATTTCAATAAATGAAGTATTCAGAATTTAAAAAGTAGTAATAGAAATATTTAACTAAGAGGACGAGAGGCATTATTGAAATGATGTCATACAATCTGGGAGGCATTGTCATGTTCAGTAAATTAGCATGGCCTAACCACAGCAGAAAATTTCCTTGAGCTGCAATAAAGACTAAATGCTTTCAGACTCCCATGATCCTTTGTAGTCATCATTTTAAAGCGCTGCCTTAGTGAGCTAAACCTGTAAAGTTTTCTTTTGAGCGGCTGTGAGTTGATTAGATCTATTTCAGCCTAGTAGTGGTAATAGGCTCCTCTCTGTGAAACTGCTTAGCCTCTGCTCCCCTGGCAGCTGGAGAAACTGGAATTAATCAGGTCTGCTGGGGACTTCTTCAGCATCTCCGCAGGCCAGCGACTCTGGAATCATTTACTACAGAATCTTACTGTCAACTCTTTGTCATTTAGGCTTTTGATTATGCTTGCTTTCTTCAGAAAAAATGGAAATGGGTGACAGATTATCCTAATGCAGAATTTCACTAGTTACTTTTATAGGAATCTATTATCCTCCTTTGTACTGTCCATAAAAAGAATGTAGGTGTGTGCAAAGATTTTTAGGGGCAGACATATGAAGAATATGCTATTGAAATTAACATATTTCTTCTAATTAAAGTATGTTTCTTTCTAATAAAGAGACCCTCCCCCCTCAAATGACTGCATATTGTTTTGTCACTAGCACAATATATGGATTTCCTTTCTTTTTTCTTAAAAATTGATAGCTGGGGAAAAAAATTCTTGAATATCATTATTTACCGTGTTACTGTTCAATAACACTACTTTCTTCTGAATATACTGTAGATGCAGATTGCATTTTTTACTGTATTAAATATGAGCCTTAGAATAAATGCATATTTACATAGACTGCTAACTACTCTGAGCTTCAGTGAACAGAAAGTAAACAGTCAACACTGAAAAAAAAGACAATTAAATCTTCATTCTTTTCAGCATTTCATCCCACAGATACAGGGTTGTATGGACTTAATGTTCTGTAAATACAGAACAGTCTGGTGCAGTTGTTAATGAAATCATCACCCCTTCCAACATTTAAAAATTTGGAGATTTATATTACAAACAGTGATGAAAAACCAAAAAATTCTGTGTGACCCTCTGCGATGCAGGCTTTTCATACATGGTATAGGAAAATGTTGTTAACGAAATGGTTGAAAATTTTATCAAAATTAAGGATTTATAAGAATCTTTTGTTTGACAAATTTATAAGCATTTAATAACATGAAGATGTATATATGCATTTGTTTGACAAGTGTACAGTGTACTCTCAAAGGAGTCTGGTAAATAGTGTTTTCCATGAAAAATGAAGTGAACAAATGTTACCTTTTTTATTTCTTTTTTTTTTCCTTTTTTTTTTTTTTTTCCAATTTCATTCTAGAGAGCAGATTTAAACAGCTTACCTTAACAGGGTAAATATATGAAAATTTTACAACTAAGTTTAACTTTTTAAAAAAAGAAAATTAAAAAAAAAAGGTATTAAAGGAAAAAAAAGAAGTCTATATTGAATATTGAATGATTGCCAAAACCACAAAACTGTTCCATTATGAGTATTTTTAACAATTCTGTAAATTGCAGAAACAGGCAACAACGTCCATTAGTTTGCCTCCAAACAGAAGTAGCCTCTCTCTGTATGTTCCTTAGTAGGCTTGGTAACTGCAGGAAGTTTGTGTTCTAGAACTACGAGATCCAAAACACACCTACACCCCATCCACCACGTAAATGTCTCGTTTGTCTTGTTTGCCCATATCTGGTTAACCAGTGAACTGGCAGCAAAAACCAGCAGTCTAATTTTCTTCTGTTGACAAATAGACACAGTAGTTCACAGACTGACCTCAGAGGATGAGCTGCAAAGTTATATCAGCTAATTTCAATCAACTAGGTTTCTTCATCTAGTTTTCTTCTGCAATGAAGGGCTCTGGCTAGAAGTCATTGAAAAACTCAATCTCATTGTTAGGCTTCCAGGTTTGTTTTCGTAGGGACTGGCATCATTGTCACTTTGCCCCTGTGTCACCCGGCCTTGTTTAACACCTCACAGCCGTGGCTATTTGGCAGCCCCTTCCTTCCAGCCAAGCAGGTGAGTCCTCCAGAGATCAGCTTCTAGTAATGTGCCCCTTGTACCTCCTCTGAGCCTCTTGCTCTCAGGCAGTGATGAAAAACCCAGTCTTTTTCCCCTCATATTCATGTGTCCTGGCTCTCAGTTCAATGCAGTAGTGCCCATAAGGCTGGAGCAGTTTGGCATTGCCCCTTCCACAACAAAGCGTAGGGTTGGCAAAACTGATGTAACTGATGTGACTCACTAATTGAGCCATTTAAAAGAGAGCAGCATGTCACCCAGAAAGCATCCAGTCCTAATGCTTCCCAGAGCCTTCCTCTCCCTTTCAGAAGCAAAAAGTTCCAATCTAAGCCACAAATAACTAAAAATACTTCATGTTGTTAACTTGCAGCTTTTTGGTCTCTAAATGAGGAGAATTGTCCAAAAATCTGGAGTTTTACTTGCTAATAAATAATCCAAGTCTGAAGAATTACAGAGGGTTAGGCACACTAAACAGGTCAGGTTTATTCTGTTAATGCTCATGTTCATGTTCTCTTTCTTTATTGAATACTTGCCCTTCTTTTATCCTTAGACTACTATGGTCATTTGTCAATGACAAATTGTGGAGTTTGGTTGTGTTCCACTTCTCAAGAAAAGGACTTCAGATTAGATCTGTACAAATATTGAGGCAGCTAACCTTGGGAAGTGTCCACTGACATCACCTTTCTTAGCTAATTGAAGATGTTCAGGACTCAAGTGGTAAATATTTAACAAGGGGGGTTTTCTCTCTCCTCAGTATGACTCCGAGGTACTTGAGACACTGCATTATTTTAAACAAGATGCAACATATTTTAACCAAGATCTGTCAAACTGCATGCTGCAGGTGTTCAAACCATTTCAAATCCTATCGAAGAATATTTGACAAAAAAGTGCTGTCAAGCTGATATTTCCAAATGCAAAGCATTACAACTCCTTCTTTGTTTCTAATAAGCTACTTCTATGTCTTCTTTTCTATGCAACTTATTTTATAACAAAGCTATACATTGCCATATAAACTGTTCAGGATAAACCTGGTTTTAAAATCTGATAACGGGAAACAGCTCTGTCTGTTATGGCAGAATCTGGATGGGCACTGTTCAGAAAGGGAGAACTGATTTTAAGTTTCAGAAGAGACGGTTAGGTAAATCTGTATTGGTACACAGGAGTCTTTTCTGGCTGCTACATTTTTCTAATTTGGGGTGTATATCTTTTTCTCTCTTCATCTTTTGCTGCTGCTTCAAGTTTCGTGGAACTGTATGTCCTGTCCCCATTGCTTCTGTGGCTTGTTCTTTCCAATCTGCTTTACCTCAAAATTTTAAATAAATCCTTTAATTTCTCTTTTATTGTTTCTCTGGTTTCAGAAAATTTGTTTCTTTTATGTTCCCACCCAGAACTCCCTCTCCTATTCACCTTTGTCAGGGGCACTTCAGACAGGATGTAACTATCTATGAGTCTGTATCTACTCGGAGTGACTTGCAAACCTCTGCTTTGATTATCTTGACTTCTTGTCTATCGCAGCCTTTTAGAGATATTGAGTCTCCAGAAGGACAGAGAAAAACAAGAATATTGTACCTTGAGGAAAAACCTAAGCATCATCCAGTGTTAGGTTTTCACTATGGAGCTCTACATAGCATCAAATTCCATCTTCTATCTTCTGAAATTTCATTGTTATCATGCTGAGAAGGCACAATTGCAATAACTCTTTCATCATACTTTTAAATAATATAATACAGTCAAAAATGCTTTTCAGTCCTTGGTGTCTTCAGCAACAGCAACAATTTTCCATTCTTTTTGTTCCAGTAGCATGTACATGGCAAATCATATAGCTCCTGCAAGCATGGTGGTGGTGTTTTTTTTTTTTTAATTGGTAATTTTTAATAAGTACATACAGTAGAGAAAGAGAGACATTGGAGTTTCAAATTAAAAGGGAGTGATTAAGAAGGGTAAGACTTTTGAACTGAATTGCTCTAAATGAACAGATAGAGGTGAAAATCAGTCATTACAAAAATTATATAATTTTAGGTCTTAGGTTAAGTTCTGTGAACTGTTTAATGTTATAATTGGCTGCTGCCAAAATCATCAAGTTGAATGAAGCTCTAAGTTTAAAATGTCATAAACTCTCAGCATAAAGATTTATATAACACAGGTATCTGACCTACCACCACATGACAGGAGGTATTTGTTAAGTCTTATTTGACTCCTGCAAAATGGAAAAGGACTAGAGAAAGAAAACATACATCTTCTGGACAATATCAAAACATTATGAATCTAGTCTGATATCTGAGCAAGAAATTCAGAAAACTGTGATAAACATACGTGTTTCTTTTTAAAAAATAAGATTTGATACTTCAAGTGGAAAATTTGTGTGTTTATTATGATGAATGAAGGTGGTTAATGTCAAATCTCAACAGTGTGTACTTAGCAAGACTTTAGGGGAACATTTCATAAACTAAGTATACACTTTCTGAGGTTTTGCAGGCTTCCAGTGGGTCTAACTCATACGCATCTTCCCTATTTCTTTACACCAATGACCAAAAAGAAAGTTCCACTTGATTAGTCTGCATACCACAACATAAGGTCAAAATATGGTGCCATTTACCGGCCTAAATAAAGCAGTGTTGCACAGGGGAGTTGCAGTGAGTTCAGGGGGACAGGGCTGGTAGAAACCACCTTACAAAATGAATCAGGAGGCAATCACTTCTACAAGGAAAGCCATACAGATTGGTGATGTTTACAAAAAGTTGCAAGCAAACCAATTCAAAAGGTGTAAGCAACATTCTTTGCTTCTTGTGTCATGGTTTTAAAGAAGGCTGTAAGTAGAGTACATAGAAGATGTCCTACATATGTAAATATCCTCCCATATCAACATGGCTAAGGAGGAATTTTTCATATCCAGAAGCCAGTAAGTACCTATTGCCTGTAAGTACCTTGCTATGAAAGAATCCAAGCTGGTATCCTTAAAAAATATTTTATTTAAACTCTCTCTGTTATGCCTCTTCCCAATTTCTTCCTCACAAGCACTTCTCTAAATAAATAACAACTCTGTGGCCATATTACTTAGAGGGTAGAAGATGATGGTAGTGTGGTTTTGCACAAAAGAAGCAAAAGTCACTAACCAGTGTTTTATTTAAACATTATTCTTTATATAAAAACACTGAAAATGAAAGCTCTAAGAAAACTACCTGTCCGTTCACATCTATCTTCTCTTCCACTTTATTCTATTCCTGTTAATTAAGTCATGCCAAGCAAGCTACATTTCTGTGCTTTTGCTTTAGTCACTGAGACTTTTCATCTCCTATCTTGAAGAACAGAACACTTAAAAATATGACTATTATCTGTTCCTTCACATCCTTCCTCCCCCGCCCCCTTGCATTGTTTTTTGTCTCCTCTGGTTAGGTCTTATTTGGAAACGCATTCTCTTACTCTAGACCCAGCTCCTCACTACATTTTACCATTCAAAAGTACAGACAGGAATAACACTGAAGTAAGGAGGCAGATACACTTTCACAACAGTGTAAGTATCTCATTTATGCAGCAAATTTCTGCAATAAATTTCATTTGCCGTAAATTTCATATGTCTTTTTACAGGTATACATTTGATTTCAAAAAGCAGGAGAAACAAATAAAAGTTCACCAAAAATGAAAACAAAAAATCTGAACAAGTAAATAAAATGATCAGCTGGAGTGATAACATTTATCTTAATTTCATTTTCAGGCTCTTTTTTCTACTTTTTTCCAGTAATGTATCTACTTCTCAACTTATTTTTTCCCAATAAACAAGCCTCAGAGAATTAATAGATGCTACAACCAGGCAAATGCGCATCTCTTCTGCAATTTGTGCAGCACTCAGATTCACTTACAGTTTTGTGGGGTCAAAAATATTTAGTCTCACTATAAAACTTATGATTTGCCTAATATCTGAGACCAGAGCAGGACTGAAGTGAAATGTGTGCTCACTTCTTGCACTGAGTTCAGAGGTGGAGGCTGATGCAGAGAAGCCCTCCTGCAGTCCCTGCTTGTAAGGCAGAAAAAAAACCCTGAACCACTCCAGTACACACCACTGTGCACAAGCCTGCCAAAGCCTTTTTGCTTGCTTTCAGGGGTTAGAAGCCAGAATTATTTTGATAGGATGGAGAGTTCTGAGGACTGGCATGCAAATGTTCATAACAACTGTCCCACTTTGCTCCAGTTCCTGTTTATTACTTCTTATTCTTTTCAGTATCAGTAAATCCCTTCAAGGCTTCTGTTATTATTGAAGAAGAGCCCACCTGGGAATGTTTAGGTCCTTTAGTACTAGCCTTAGGCCCAGATCTAATGTCTACTGAAAAAGGATTCACTGCTTAAAGGAAATACTGATGACAATTCGTTAGGGCATCATAAAAAAATCTGTTTCAACTTAGAAAAAAAGCTGCTAGGTATGTGAACAAATATTGTAGGTTAGCACTTACTGTATACAGACTGCAGGATACACAGAGATGTCCTGTAGTCCAATCTTCCTTTAAATGTTTGCTAAGCCCTTAAAAAAAAGTAGAAGACAGAATAAAATAAAAGAAAGAAAAAAAGAGTTCATAATGTTTAAACTATAATCTAAATCTACTGATCTGCTATTAATACAATTCCTGTGCTGTCTGAGGTTTGAGACACACATGTGTAATTCTTCAATGGCATTCTGCGTTTATCTGGAAGGTCTCTCATTGCTGCTGCATCAATGCAAACCAGACTACACCCAGGCGAACAAAGGAAATTTAACTTTCATAAGTTGGTTTTAAAAATGCATTTACTTTGACTGCATTGAAAGAATCTAAAAAAAGATGAAAAGCATCTTTAGCATGCCCAAAACATCTGGTTTCATATTTTGAGACCAAAAGGAAATTGCATGAAGACTAAAATCTTGTTTTGATTTATATTATTATTGGAGGGCTGAGAAGCTGCCAGTCATAAAATAAAATTTTATGATGATAAATAAATAAGGAAAACAATCTGACAAAACATGTTGTGGAACAAAGCTCTATTTCAAGTTTAATTAACTGATAACAATGTTTATGATAGAAGAACTGTGCCACCAATTATACAGCTAGTAAATGCATGCTACCAAAGCAAAGACTGGCCTATAAAAGCCTGGCTAAAAAGGTTTCTCCTGCAGCAAAATACTTCCAAACACAAAAGAGAAGGTATTCTCCATGTAGTAAGTCATGCAGCAATTAAGACCCTCTTTGAAGACATTTATTAGTCTTTATATATTGTACGACAATTGCTCTGCTTCAATCGCACATTGTAAATTGCACAATAGTAGTAGTTCCTGCTCTCTAATATACCTACTGATAGTTCCTGGAGAAGCTGACAGCTTAGAAATTGTTACAGGAAAGATATATCTGTGGGGAGACAAGTAAAAAATAAATGTTTTTAGCTCTGCAGCACTTTGCCTTTTTCAAAAACCTTGCATGCAATCATAACAAAGTGTTCTAGCAAGAAGATTATTTTAGAAACATGAAGATCAGCTGCATTCTGCAGGGAGAAGTGATCCTTAATCATACATGTAAGAGTTCAGCCACTTTTCTGGTAACAGAGGTTAGCATTTAAAATTGCCATGTACTTCCAGTCCTTGTGGTTTAAAAACACCGGGATCACAGCCATGATGCGCAATACAAATCTTTAACTTTCAGTTTATGCTATACTATAATTTGCCAGTTACTACATAAAATGCAACATACAAAATACAAGATTTTTTATTACAGATATTACGAATCACTTGCTAAAATAATGCTGACATTTCTGAAAATAGGTTAAAAAATCTTGGCTCTTATTCTGAGACTACTCCTTTTTCAACATCTGTAATAATAAACCACATTTAGGAAGCCCTGAACTCAGGCCTCTGCAGGAACAGTACATTAACTATTCTGATCACATGTCTTATCACGGCTTTTCACCCCATTAACTGTAACTGAGCAGTCAACTGTTGGCCAGACTACAACCCTAGTATAAGTCCTGCTTGTCCCTTCCTATCTCCCTTCCCTCCTGCTGCTCAGTTTAAAAACACAGCTCTGTCAGAAAACAAACAAACAACCCCACCATTCAAATTGTCCATTAAATAACATAGGAAGGAAATCTTTGAAAGGTTTCCCAAAAGAAAACATATAGTGGCATTTGCATATATTGAGAGTAAAGGTTTTCAAACAGAAAAAATGGAAAGATCTTTGTCAAACTCAATGCTTAGCAACACGGTAAACATTCAAAGGAAGTAAAAAAAAGTTGCAAAAAACTTTTATGGTTTTAACTTTCCATGCATTTACTTCAAGGCGGGGAAAGAAAAGATCAAAAGCATTCTGAAAAGTATTTGCTGCTTTAATAATAAGCCCCAAATACTTGGAATTTATATTTCCCTAACTTCCTTGTTGATCCACATACAATAATTCTTCCCATATCTGCATTTTGCTATTGCTTCTTTACCTGTCTTGTTTCCTCTCCTATTCTGCTTGAAATATGATAGTCTTCTCTGTCCTCCTCTTTGGGGCTGTTTCTTTTTTCTTAGGTGCGTGTAAATCTCTCACATTTTTCATCAGTTAAAATGAACCTGAGGAGGCTATGCTTCTTGTGGTTTCTTCTAAGTACATGTGCAAGCAACTTAACATCCTCTCTCCAGTCCTGGAGGGAATTACTTCTGGCATGTTTCGATTCATTATCTTGAATCTTAATCAGCTGATGAAAAAAAAAATTAGTTCCATCAGCTGATGAAGGCCCAGAGTAATGAGTCAAAACATCCTGATCAAGACTTCCAGCTGCACTGAATGGGACTCTACAAGTTATACTTAACCTCACTGCATTCGTACAACTAATTAATAAATTCCCCTCTTCTCTGCACCCATCAGAAGTAAACACCTACAGGATATAAGATCAAATGAAAGATTATTGTCTCCTTGGTGTTTTACTCCAGTAAATTTCCAGAAGATGTTTTACAAATCTTACCATGCTTAATTTCTTGAAAACAAAGTGAAAAAGGACGTTCTGACTTTGAAATACAATCCAATCATTGTAATGGCCATAAGGCCATTATATATATTCTTAATGCTATAACTGACTGAATAATATATTCTTAATACTTAACCGACCAAAACTTTTCAGTAAATTTTATGGTTTCAGGCATCACATTTTCCAACAAGAAAACAAGGGAAAAAAATATTTTCACTCCCAAATGGGTTTGTACGTAAGGCCTGCATAATTAAAATGTACCTTCTTAAATAGAAAAGCAAAAATAAACTGCACAAAAAATTTTGAAATGTACAAAAAACCCCCCCCCAGAAATTAAAAAAAGGACAAATACTTTTTAATATTCTATTATAATAACTAGGTGTTCCATATAAATATAGTATATAAACAAGTTTAACACAACTATTTGTTTCTAAATCAACTATTCCTTCAAGCTGGCACACAAATATCTGGGAAAAAGAGCTTATAGCTCTCAGATCCCTCTTGATTTCTTGATGCTGCCCTGTGTCCAAACAGCCATGTTGCTCCCTCCTTTCTCTTGGAGTCATAGCTATGTGGCAATTGGCACAGTAATCATACCATACAGTTATCCCTGCATTAGTGACCTCCAGACTGCATTACTGCAACTCAGACCCAGAAATTAAGCTGCATGGCCTGAAAAAGCTCCACATGAGGGAAAATATGACAGAATGTCCGCTTAACGAAGCAAATTGCCACATTTATCCACTTCAAGGTCTCCATCTTGATATTTAAACCTCTCAGTGTGATATGAAATCTCTGTACCTGTACCTACAAGATCACCTTCGTCTAGATGGCTATGATGTCCTTATCGCTCTGAAACTGTGAAACTGCTGGAGTCAAGGAGGAAATACAAAGTGAAATACTCAGAATGTTCCCAGAAGCCACATTAAAACTTCAGCTTTCATATCCTGGTGACAAAAGATATTAGAAACTGCAGATCTACCTCAGAACCCATGGTCCTGTGTAAAACACATCTCTGATTTGTCTTTCCCTTCACCCACACAAATGTGAATCAAACTGTTTTTCCTCTAACCCAGTATGAAAGAGAAATTGTTATTATTGTCATGGTGATGAATAAGAAGAGTGGAAGAAAGGAGGATGTGTTGATCACATGGATATCGTCTGGGGTGACATTAAGAGATGTTAAACAAAATTAAAATGATTTTCAAAATTTCATGAACAAACTCTGCATGTTGATGCATAACCTTATGTGAAAAACTGTTTAGTTGACTGTAACCTCTCCAGCATGTCCCCTAATGATCTTTTTCTGAGTAACATCATGTTCTAGCCAAATCTTCATTAGCCTCCATCTTACCACTACCGTACTCAAAAGAAGAGACAGAAAAAATAGAATGCAAAGTACAGAGGAATCTCCACTTAAAAAGCCTGAGAAATCTCAAGCACTGTAAAAATACAGCACTCAGTTGTAAGGATAAAGGTAAAAAGATGTCCCCAAGGCAATTAGGAGGTTTGAATTTCTAGGATATAATGCTGACAATAGCCAAATAAGACTGCCCTGACCTGAAATGCAATAAATATTATTGCTAGCAATGTCATTGCAATTGTACATTCTATTAAAAAAATTTAGGATACAAAAATGGTGAGATTTTACATGTTTAGTGTTACAATGAGCAGCACATAAGAATCAGAAAACAGAAATAAGACTTGGACTTCTACAGATTTATTTTACCCTTATTTACATTCTGTGTCATCACACTGGCTGTTGTGACATTGCATTTCTAATCAGGATAGAACTGTCTGCTTTTAACTAGAACAGGATCTGAGACTGCTAATTTACCCTTGTTATTGACTTCACAGGCTCTTTTGGCGGCCTTATGACTTGGTTACAGGGGTCTCCACCTGAGATCCCAGTTGCATGCTTATGATTTGACAGTCTTTATTTGACACCTGGATATTTCACTAGGTGATTGAATCACTCCAAGTAATTCTGGAATGACCACATATGTTTCTTCATGTACAGAACCTAGCACTGACAGATAGGGTGTAAGCCTGTCTGTCTGGACTCCTGGTGTTACAGCAGCTCAGAGTTCTTTTATCTCAGCAGTGTGATAGTTCTCAGTCCCAAAATGACAAGCTCATGAAGATGGTTTGCAGCCATGCCATTCCACTCCTTATTTTGGTAGGGATATGCTGTGGCTAAATTCAGTGCTAGCATAAGCAGCTATCTCTGTCACTTGTTGGGATATCACTTATTTACTTTGATGCATCCTACTGCTTTTGCCTCGGAATTTCTGAGTTTCCCTGTCTTTATGCTGTTCCACCTGTGATATATCTACCTGTTATATCAGCCCGCCCTTCTCTGGCCCTTTTAATTGCATCCTTATTAAGTGAAAAAAAACCACTCACAATGAGCACTGATATCAAATTTTGTCTTTGTAGCAAAAAAAAGAGATTTACAGGAGAAAAAGGAAGATTTGTCATGGTCACGTGTCTAGCCTTTAATTCTACACTCTCTTAGAGGCAGAATAGCTACATTCCTAATATTTGCATGGAAAAAGTATCTTTCTGCACAGGAATTCTTTGTACTTATAACTCAATAATTAGACATATGAATATACCTAATGACTGCAGAAATGAAGGGAGAGCAATTTAGTGTTGTTAGTCCCCTTGATACTGGGTGGCAGCAAGTGTTACAGTTGGGACTACTAAACAGATAATATGTCTTCACACATGGGAATGAGACAGCATACAGAGCAAAAAGCATGACTCATGGAAGGTGCTTCCTTTCTCTCTTCAGCTGAAAACAAAGCGATGCAGGTCTGAAAAAGGAGAAAATTATGTGAAAGAAAGGTAAACAATTGCCCCTCTGGGTTTTCATACACAACTCACCTCACATGTGCAGCAATGCCTGGAGCTAATCTCTCAGTACTTTTTGTAGCTCCAGTTAGAGTGATATTTGGCAGCTGCTAGATGAATCTGGCTTATCTGTTGCCAAATGCATGCAGTATGTGTGTGTGGCAACTGCTGTCTTCACCAAAAAAAGATTAGCTCAACAGTATTTGTTATACTTTCCTTCTACTATTTCTACCCCCAGGAATATAACTTTTGTCTATTGCTAAAAATTTTATTTTTCAGTCTTTATCTGACTACATTAACAGATGCTGAGGTGCTACACTGTCCCACCAGACCGGTAGTTTGGTCTCAGCCTGGCAGCATCTCTGCATACATCCCCAAACTTATATAAAACCACTTTCCTACCTTTTTATCCACTAGACTACTGCTTTTTGAAGTTGTCCACAATCATTTTTGGTATTCTCTTTTTCTACTTACTGAAGTGTAGTGTCTGATAATCTAAAGAACAATTCACTCACTTACAGGGCTTTCCACCATATAGCTCTACTCATCTCAGAGTTCAAACCAGTGGGTTACCAGTAAGTATCTAGTGTGGTCCCCAGACCACTTCTGACTGTGTGGAAAAGGTGCATTGAAGCTAGCAAGGTATGTCCATTTTGTACAGAAGCCTCTTCTACCCTGGAGGTGATTTACCTCTAATTTGTATGACCAGATCAATTAAGAATGTTGAGGCTTGGAATAGCCATCCGAGCTGGTTTAGCCAAATTTAGAAATACACTCCCTCAGAGAAGGTAGGTTATAAACCACCCCTCCCCCCTGCCAGGTTCGGGAAAAATTAAACTTTTGCCTCGAAAGAAAGTGAAAGTGATAAAAACTATTTATTCTACAAAAACACAGGTAAAGGATAATAACAATAAACAATAAGCCTCCCTCGCTATAGAGGGAAAGAAACCTGGGAAAAGGAAAATCCAAGCCCTTCTGTAGGTATTCTCTCTCCTCCTCCTCGGAGCGGGGATAAGGTGGCCCCTCCCCCAGGCCCTCCACCTGGATGAAAGAAGTCCTGATGTTCTGATGTGAAGCAATCCAGAAAAGAAGAGGAAGAAAACCAAAATTCCAGGGAACATTCAACCCTCCGTAGGAAACGAGCCAAAGATCCTGGAAAAAAAAACCAACCAACCAACCAAAAAAAAACTGAGAGAGAGAATTCCTTATTCCTGTCCTTGAGCCACTGTTTAGAAGTTCGCTCAGTTCTCTCTCTCTCTCCACTCAGGCTCAGTCCAAAAGCACAGAAAGGCATACAACCAATTTCTGGGCATGGAGCATCGAATAGGGAACATAACATCTAGTCACCTCAAGACTATCTCAGTCCATTTTAGATAACCAAAAGTTGTCAAAATAATAATGTTTTAAAAGTGACTATCCCTGTCAAACAGAATTACAGAATCACAATATCACAGAATCACAAAGTAAGCTGAGCTGCAAGGGCCCCACAAAGATCATTGAGTCCAGCTCCCAGCCCCCCACAGGACCATGCCTAAGAGTCATACCAAGTGCCTGAGAACACTGTCCAAATGCTTTTTGAGCTCTGTCAGGTCGGTGCTGTGACCACTTCTCTCGGGAACCTGTTCCAGTGCCCAACAGTGGTTCCTCTGGGTGAGGAACCTTTTTCTAATATTCAACCTAAACCTCCTGTGACACAACTTTAGGCTATTCCCTCAGGTCCTGTCCTTAACAGAAAGCTTGGGGTATAATCTCAACTGCAGATACTTTAAATTTCATTGAAGCCCATTTTGTGGTTACCTGTCTCAAACCCTAACAGCAGTTGGGATAATCAGGTACACAAATCCATACTGCAACCAACCAGGAAAGCTGCAGGGCCCTTCTGGGTCTCCTTTCAGTGCTTAGAGTAAGAAAGGTCCTGTGCCCCATGGAGCCAGGGCAAGGGATTCTCCCCAGGCTTTAAGAGGAAACACAATCAAACAAATCTGCCAAAATTACAGGTTTCTCAATTTCAAATATTGGCAGACATGATCTTGGTTATTTTACAAGAGTGCAAGAAGGCCATCTGGGGTCAAAACAAAGTCTCTGCCAGTGGTCTATCTTTCTAAGTAAAGCATACCTAAGGAAAGGAGTATAAGAAATGGAGCTAATACAGGTTTTCTGGTTACATTCAATGCTGGAAATAAATATCCAGAGGACCTCTGCTTCTACTTCCTTTGTAGTGTTCTTTCAGCTTTTCACATTTTCAGAGGCATCCACACCTCACTAGACTTAGGTTAATAATGGATATCTCAATAATTTTTAAGGCAAAAAATTTGAATTCAGAACTAACACTAAACAGAAACAAGTCACCACAATGTCATACTCTGTCCAAATTTCATCATTAGAAGCCTGGCAGAGAAAATAGTACAAGTACTCCCTAGTATTTTTGTAATCCTTAATCTCTCTAATTCCCTCTACTACAGTTAAAACAGTCAAAATGCAGATGACTTTTCAGTGATTCAAAAAATAACTCATTTTATGGAGACAAACAGCATGTTTTTGTAGGTCTTATCAAACTAAATTAAACTATTTTGTCCCAGCTTTTCCAAGTCAGATGACTAGCAAACACTTTCCCAGAGCTGTCCCGCATGATATCTGCTAATATTCATGCACGGAAAAAATTATTTTGACATATGGAACTATGTATGGTAAATTGGAGTCCTGGTTAAAATAATTATATTAATATTAATTTATTTTAAAATAGGGGTGATAAAAGCTATATATGCCAAATAGAACAAAAGACAAGTTCATGAGGGAAAAATGCTTTTAAGAGAGTACCACTAAAACCTGTGGCTGATCTTTCATGAGACTGAGCCTCTCTTGATGTGATCACCACAGTCCTCAAGGATGCAGGCAAACACAGCAGCATCATGCACTCTGTTCTCAGTTTTGGCATTGGTCCTTGTGTTACCCTTATAAAGGGCTGCTGTGAACAATAAATAGGGCATGTCGCTCTCCTGTCACAGTGTTCCTACTCTCAGAAAACCTTTGTGGAAACTTGGTGCAGTCCAATCACCCTAATCCATGCTTTAAATGATCATGTGCAAACGATCGCAGGGTTCACGTCCAACAGACACAATGGCGCCTTTCCTCACCCAAAACAAGCTGTATGGAGTCTAATCTCAGGCCTTCCAAGGTTATTGGATTAGGTCCTAAGGTGAAGCAACACCCTGGCCTGTTGGAGTAGAAGATAGTTATGAGCAAGTCGTGAGAAAGGACTGTTTCTGAAAACGCAGTCTATATGAGAAAGCCTGTTCTTGAAGACACCCTTGTCTAAAAAAATTATTTTCCCACAGTAACCTGGTAAACTGTCTGGCATTAGAGTTTGTCTATCTATAGAAAGAGACCTGAAAAACTCTTGAATGTGTCCAAAAATACTGAGCTAAGTTGATCCCTCATGCATCAGCAAGTAGCTCTGTGTCACTGCATGAACATCCCACCATAACACTCTGATCTGCAATGGCAAACGAACAGCAAGTCAGATGCTGCTCTTAGCAAAGTCAATAGGAGCATTTATGTTGATGTCAGTGGGAGCGTTTACATTGATCTCAAAGGAAGCAAGATTGGACCACCAGCAGAGAGATGCCGTTCTTCCAGAAATGAATCTAAAATACAATAAAAGATGTAGGAATGTCCCAGACCTTCTTTGCTTGAGCTTGCATGTGTTTTAGAGGTAAGGTTCTGACATTAGTGTTTTAAAAATGTGGTGCAGTGTTCTTTGCATAATATTCAGGCCTATTGTCTGCTCTCACTTTTTACACAGAACACATTGTAAGCATCTGCATTTCATCACTTCCATCTCAAGGAAGTTGTTTCTGTTCAGGTAGTCTTTTTTGTTACTTGAATAATGTATATCATAAATGAAAAGTAAGTTCAAATAAGCTTTACAAGAAAACCTTCTACCCTTATACACAAGGACTGATCAGAAGGTTAAATGAAAAAAATAATGGCCTGTATCTGGCTTCAAAGATTTTAAACAGAAAAATACATATAAGCTGTCTTAAGAAGAAATGGTACATATCTGATTAGATTAATGCATTTGTATAACTAAACATGTACAAATTTTACAGTATGATACTATGGGCTTAGTCTTCCTTAGCAAAGAATCCATCCTGTTCAACCAATGCCATCTAAGTAAAAATAATGAAAAATACACCTAGTCATAATAAAAAGAAACCTTTCTTCTGCAAGCGCTTTACTAAGGCTCCTCAGAGGCTTTATATATTGTAGGACTTGGAGATAGCTATCTGCATTTGAATCATTTCAGAAAACTTAACATACCTCTGTAGATTGTGGAGGAGAGTTAAAAATTACAAGAGTAAAGAAAAAGAGCATTAAAATCAACGCTGAACATTTTTCTGTTTTTGTTTTTTTTTTTCTGAACTTCTGAACTGATTTTGCTGAAGAATGAGATCATCTTCAGTACAAAGCAGGAAGTAAAGTGAAAATTCTATTTCCCCTGTACTTCCCATTCAGCCTCAGTAACTCCCTGGTTTTTATTGTATATTAGTTTCACTCATCCTTTTTTCACTCCACTCTGAAGACAGTATGCCAGAGAGAGTATGGCTTTGTGTCCATACAGTCAATGATTTTTCATTCATTGTCTCTGAAACAAATGTGTTACATTTGGTAAACCACAAACTGGAACAAAAAATCACAGACTTTGGATAGGTGTGTACCACCTGTGGGCCCCAAGGTGTGCCATCAGGCACTGTGCAGATTTTACTAATGAATCTTTTGGTAGCTGAAGGCAGGCCAGGACAGAGAAGCCCGACTGTTTCTTTTGTGTTTAAGAGAGCATTAAAGTGCCTCCTTTAGCAGAAGTCAAGAAGCAGAACTAATAAACATCAGGTTGGAAGAATGTAGAATTTAGAGCCTACCTCTTGCTGCAACCTTATTCCTGGGACAAGCTCTATCTGCAGTCTGGAAGCCAAGGGATTGAGAAGACCTTCCTAATGAGCAGTGACCATCATTCAGACTGTCAGTTTGCCAGGACAAGGTTTAGTTTCATGTTTTAAACCAATTATTTTTTTGTGTAGCCTCACATCACACCCTAGGTAGGAAATCAAGGAGGATTTTAATTAGCGAATAGCGGAATTTCAGAAAAGAGATGTAGAAGCATTATTTACCTACACTGCATATATGAGCATAGTGTAGGAGGGGGAAAATGTCCTTACAAGTTCTCTAAGTACTAGACATTTCAGAATCTTAGATGTAACTGGTCTTCCATTGTCTTCATCTGTATTTAATTTATAAACATTGCAGTGTGGGAAATCTGCTGAGTGAAAAGTAGTGGATAGGTAGGCGGAAACACTGCACAGCTGGGTGGCTCTCACAGCAATCACTCCTTTAAAAGTACACACACACTTGCACACAGTACCATCCATAAATTTCCCCTTTATAATTTCAGAAAAAAACTGAGTAGAAGCCCTTATTTTGGTTTCTAAGCTGCTAGAGCCAGAAATCTGCACTGCCATTAATTCACCTGCAGACTTCACATTGCTTTGAACAGGAATTATGCAAGGATGTCAATTGCAGGAATGGACACTTCCTAGCAGTTTAAATGAAATGAGCTTTTGCAATGAAGAAATGAACACAGAAGCTAATCTAAGCCAAGGAAGGCACATTGACATCTTGAGTGAGAGCTGACCTGAAAGGAGAGAACATCAGGTGCAATTGTAATTTTTCAGTTTTAAGAGACAGATTAAGTACTGAAAGCAGCTGGCAAAATGATAGAGATTATTTACAAGTATTCTTGTCTTTTCCTTGCACTGGGTCTTGTTCTGAAGGTCAATAGACAGCCCGGCTGCTGCTCAAGAAGAGCTTTTTGGACACAAGACTGAGCCCATACCATTGGTAAAACTCAGTATTTTGTGCTTTGCATAATAACCCCTCAGTCACCTAACACCAGCCTTCTAGACCATCTAATGGGAAGAGGAAGGGCACGCTGAAAACATCTGCTTTTTCAGAAGAACTTTTTCCTGCCCTGACTCTCAGTGCTCCTTCAAGGGCGCTGAGTTTATTTCCTTACGGAACAAGTTACGGCGCTTATGATTTAATGAACTCTAGGAGATCACCCCAACCCAGTAAAGTCTTGGAGCCACTGAAGTGCTCTTTACCTGAATGGACAAAGATTTCTCAGAGAAGATCTATTTGCAAGGGCAGACCTTTTCAATCTGTCCATACAAACTATGGTGGGGAGTGAGTGTGAAGTGCAACAAATAAATTCTTAGGAATTATCTAAGTGCAGTTAAGATTAGAGGTTTCTTAATAATTTTGGAGGATGTTATAGATAACTCTAGGTGAAGGTATGTGAAACTTCTGTTTGACTTTCAGGAAGGAAAAGGGTCAGTATCTCCTCATGACTGCATGACTCCTCATGACTCATGACTCATGAATATAAATTATTCATTTTATATGATTACATTGCACATAATACATACATGACTGTGCCTCTTAAAATATACCAGTTTATGAGTACTTACCTCCTCAAAATCAGTCCCCTTTAATGTTTCATGTAAATCTTCTCAAGATTACCTCATATTTCATGAACCACATCATAAGTGGATCCTGAAAAATGCAAGACTAAAGCATTTTTCTAACTCCGGCCCATTGGTTCAATGGGAAAAAGAAAATCAAATGTATCAAATCTAAAATAACAAAAATAAGCAAATACACCTCACCTTCCACCCCAAAACAAGCCAAAATACCATGTCAGAATTTCTTGCCGTGGGAGAGGTCTTCTGGATAGTTACTTATGAGGATTTCCACTTCTCAGTGACAGAATTGTATTACAATAATTGGATTTCTGGATAGCAAATGTGGCACACATAAGGACAGGTTTCTGTTTATATGCTAGCACTTTTTAGGTTTTGAAACATCTCTCTCCTAAAAGTTGTCTAAAAGACTGTATTTTTTGCCTGTTGCAGCAAGATATTGTAAATGTATATAGTGAACAGATTTACATTGGTATTATTATATTTTTATTCAAATAAGCTTCACAATGTTACCTGTTTTTGTCCTATCTGATATCATTGTTTGGAGCATGCTTCACAGAGTAACTGAATTAGTAAAAGCATGCTATACAAACCACGATCATTTCAAAATAATATTACAGCCTGAGAAAACATTGAGAGTCACTGTCTAGCATGCCTTACAAACAGGAAATCAGACTGAACTCAGAAAAAACCCTGCTTTAAAAAGCATATTGTTGAAAGTATATTGTTATTCTTTACACTCCAATGGTCTTTTTTAACTGTAAGACACTTGGCAAACATGAGACAAGATGTTATAATGAACTTCCTCTCTGATTCATGGCACTTTTTTAACCCAAGCTGCTGATAGAGTAATTGATAGAAAGAGGTGAGTAACCTTTCTAATTTCATGAATGGAATAATGATGCTGTTCAGTATGGAGCTCAAAGAAGGAACTAACATTGATTTGTGAGTAAACTCTGAGATAGTGTCAGAAGAATAAAAAATAATTTTTTTAGCTTTCCTTAAATTTCACTCCAGACATCCCAAGGATTTTTGATTTCACTAAACAAGTGAAAATAATTTACAGATAAGTGAATTTTTCTTAAATGGACAGTTCTGCTGCTCTTTAAGAAAAGATCGGAATTATACCAAAATGGTATGTAGCAGTGGTTACTGCTGCAATGCAGCCCTCTCTGTGACAGGCTGCATTTCCTGGTTGGATGCAGAGTGTGGGAGGGAAAATGTTCTGCCTTAAGTGGAAGAGCTCTGCTTTTCGTCGTCTAAATTCATTCATTCCTGAACAAGAGTGGGACTCACTTCACTTACCTTTAACCACCTTAATATAAAATGTTTGTTTTAAGCTAGTCATCTAGGCTGCCTCTGTAATTAATGGGTACCGATTAGCACTTCCAGAAGGCAATCATCCTATAATCGCTATTTTAGATAGCAGTTTATTCGTAGCTAAATTAGTCAGCTTGAACTGCTTAATTCTGGTACCTAAATCAGGTAAAATGAACCTCAAACCAAGAATTAGCAAAGAATAGCAAGGTCAGTGAAAGCATCAAGACTTGTTCAGTGACAACACAAGTATCTGATGAATAAAAAAAGTAACAGTCCAAAGTCTTCTACGAAAGCAGAAGAAATTCATGCTTAGCAAACTTGCCTGGGCTGGTAGAAGCATCTGGGCAGGACTCCTGATGCTGCAAGATTCTTGTCACGGTAGTGCTGACAGAGACATACACAGTGGATAAACCAATAAAAGCTTTCACAGAAAAGCAGAACTAGTACTTTAAAAAACCTGTATTTTACAATAAACTATAGTTTGTACTCAGTCTAACTCTACCTGCTAAACAGTGTCAAGCTTTCAACATGGAGAAAGATTTTGCCAAAATATGTTGTCCTGATCCACCCTTCAAAGTCTTTGCATTTAGAGCAATAGAATTAATAATATAAGAGGACTAGGTTGTGTAGAAGAATCCACATACCTTGGGCCAGGTATGAGCTGGCAAGATGGGAAAGTATGTGGTATGAAGCCACGGTATTGCTTCTAGGCATGAATGATGTGCTGCCCACAACTCTGCCACACGAAGGAAGGCAAGACTCTTGAAAGATAAGTCAAAGTTCATGTGCTCTGTAAAAAAATGACTTGCCTGAGGAGATGAGTTCAGAAGAAGGAAGACTACCCCATGTCCTTGAGAGTTTGGGTGTGTATCAAGTGATAAAAGGAGTGGAGTATGATGAAGTAAATTACTCAGCTGATGGTTTCAAAGGCACAGTTTTGCATTTATGTGGGAAAACATTGCAATTTGAAGTGCAGTTGTTGATATCAAAGAGTTGTACATGGAAGCAGGTCTAATTTTCCTTTTGTTTACACAGCTGTAAGTAAAAACACCAAACAAACATGAGGCCCTTAAGTGACCAAACCTGACAGGGTTTTCTACGAACACTAGGCGCAGACACAGGTGCACTTGCTCTGCCCACCCTGGAAGAAGAGAGTGCCTGGGAGAAAGGGTGCTTTGCTGGGAGAGGTAAGCCCTGTGTGGGGCTACTGCCTTCACACAACATCCTGAACAGGTCTGCCCCATGTGTTGTTGACCTGGAGTGGAGAGAACGCAACACTTCTCCATATACTTATATTGTTATGTATGGAAATGAGAGCAGAACTTGGTTCAACACAAATGTTAGTACTGAAGCAATAGGAATCTTCAACACCCCAGAAAGCCAGGAGTCTGGTCAATCCCTAATGCATGCTCTGTCTGAGATCAAAGCCGATGGACAGCAATCTCTGGGTCAACTACTCATTAAATAGGTGTTTCCAAAAGACATAGAACAACATAGTCTCTGTTTCTCTCCACAGACCAGAAAAAAAGTTTTGGACTAGACAGTCAGCCCTTAGAAAGTCAACAACAAGATGAATCGAGTCCAAAATACTACTTTAAGGCAAAGATGTATCAGTAATTTAGCTACAAGTATTCTTCTAAAGCTCTTGTAGTTTCCCAAAGCCAAATGTCACAACCCCTTGGAATTCAGTGCTCAACTTCAGTATAAAAGAGGTCTCAAAGTATTTGGGTAGAGAAATGCAGTGAAGACATATGAATAACTTTAACTGCTCTCTGAAGTACTGCACAGAAATAGACAGCATGATTGTAGTGCCAAATTAGTCCAACTGATTTGCAAAGCCATATTACATTATGCTTTATATCTCACTAATATCCAGGCACAAATAAAAACAAGTTATTCCCAAATATTTTTATACTAATGAATTCCTTACTTTACTCCTAAGTTTTTAAATAAAATTTTATACATCATGGCTGATAATAATTTGGTTATATACTGCATCAAGTTATGTTTCCTATATCAAAAACACACATGACTGTAGTAAGATTAAAGCAGAAAAGTGTAGGAACACATTCATATAATCATGCATAAGAGTTGAGGGAGACAAATAAAAGGAGAAATCATTTGTATGGTCTAAAAGTAGTATATCAGCCATTTTGTGGCCCTCTCCATACAGGGAGAGCTCTAGAGTGTGTGACAACACATGAAAAAAATGACACAATAGACTGAAGTGCAGCATTTTAAAAATAAATTTCTGCTTAGAGCAAAAGGAAAGAATATGTTCCTGAACAGATAACTTGTGTCCTTGGAGTTGAAGGGCCATGAGCTGCAAGAGTCATTTTTATGGTATCATTTTTCTTAATCTTGTTAATGTTTGAATAGGAGATAAATAGCTTTATAATGAATAATAATAATTATCACATAAATAATTGCTTAAAGCAATTTTTTGGCTGTCATGGAAATTAGGACATCTAAATTATCTTAAGAATAAGGAAATTCTGACAATATATAAAAGGATTTTGAGGGAATATCTAAAAAAAATGAAGTATGTCAAAGATTACATGTCAGTTATGCCTGTGTTTCATGTTGCTAAATGATGGATGGCATGCTGGGAATACTTCTTAGGCTTTCTATTACATACAGGAGAGTAAAAATTAATGAAAGTTTAAGTTTCTGAAGAGTGTATATACTTCTACTGCAAATGTCTTTTTTTGCCTAATAAAAAGCATTAAGAGTCACCCAGTGGAAAAGGACCTGAGGGTGCTGATTGGCACCTGTCACCATAAGCCAGCATGTGCCTAGGTGGCCAAGAGGGATAATAGCATTCTGGCCTGTATAAAATATAGTGTGACCAGTAGGATGTGGGTAGTGATTTTCCCCCTGTGCTCAGCACTGGATAGGACACATCTCAAATCCCGTGTCCAGTTTTGGGCCCCTCACTACAAGAAAGATATTGAGGAACTAGAGCATGTCCAGAGAAGAGCAACACAGCTTGTGAAGGGTTTGGAGCACAAGTCCTATAAGGAGTGTCTAAGGGGAGCTGGAGAAGTTCATCCTGGAGAAAAGGAGGTTCAGGGGTGTCCTTACTAGCTGGGGGTTGTGGCGAGGTGGGGTTTGGTCTCTTCTCCCTGGAAACTAGCATCAAGACAAGAGGACATAGCCTGAAGCTGTATCAGGAGATGTCCTAGTTGGAGATCAGAAAGACTTTTTTCACCAAAACGGGTGTTTAAGTATTGGAATGGTCTGCTCAGGGAGGTGGTGAAATCACCATCCCGGGGAGTATTCAGGAAAGGACTGGACATGGCATTTAGAGCTATGGTTCAGATGATGTAGGGGTGTTGAGTCAAAGGCTGGACTTGATCTTGGAAGTAATTTCCAACCTCAGTGATTCCTTGAAAAATGTAGACTGAAGCACGCAAACAGAAATTAGAAAAGTACATAAATTGGGGAAATATGCATTAAAAGCTTATTTCTCAATATTCAAAGCTACGGAAAACTACCATTTAACTGCCATATTCACAATACTCACACTTGAAGATGTAGCTAAAACATGAAAATCAGAATTGGCATTATAGCTTTAGTGAGGTTACTGATGTGCTGCCTACCTAGAGAAGGTTATATTACTTTTATATAGCTAATATCTTCATCCTTACAATTTTGTTATTTCTTTGAAATGCACACAAAATATTTTTCTTCAGAATAAGACCGAAGAAATCATGAATCATACATGACAGCTGTCAGTTAAACATTTCTAGAAGACACCCAGATACCATATTGATGGAAGCACTCCAAGAAGCAGGAGAGAACAGTCCTGTGCTATCAGAAAAACTGATGTCACGGTCTAATAAATGTTTTCTGAATTTTAATATTTGGGAATTTGTGATCTAGAGCTGACTTATCCCACAAAAAAACAATGCAACTCATAGACTACTGACAGTAAGAAAGACATGATGGGTTTCAAATGTGACTAATGATAGAAATGTAGGGGGAAAAAGTGACGATGCTAGTATGCTCACATACGTAAGGGTAAGAATCCTTCTTAATTCATTAAAACACAGTAGAAACCATAAAATCACATTTTGGAAAGCAGGAAGCTGTACACTTTCTTAACAGAGTAACATCAGTTCAGCCCATGCTCCTTCACCGTCTGACATCAACACTTTGTGTGGCACTTCCATATATCCTGTAGAGACAGGGGTATTCCATTTGTGAGAAACTCATTGATGGTGGAATAACATCAAAGTTAAGGAAACTGCTTCTGCCATTTTAAAAAGGTGGCAGGTTTTCATCTTTTTAGGGGTTTGAAAGGAGCAACAGTGATCTCCCTGTTTCCCTTTGAGGGTTTTGGGAAGACTGTGACAAGATTGTATGGGAAGGATTGAGCCCTTGTGAAATTCCAAGAAGCGTTTTTGATCTTAGCATTGAGATTGCTGTGCAGGGCTTTGTGCCGTCAGCCTAGAGAGAAAAGGAAACCAGAGAAATATGAGGGACTCAGGAGCAGAAAAAAGATAATTATACTCAGGAGCAGAAAAAAGATAATTATACTCAAAACCAGTAGCCAACAGTCATCACTTATTTGCTTTTGGTCCATATCTGGGATTCACTGGGATACAGTTGTGACAATAATTGTGAGAAAGGTATTATCATCAACATGCTCAAAGGTAGCCTTTGCTGTGACCAACCAACCACAAAAGGCATCAGAAGGTTTTAGTTCCTTTTTCCTGTTTCCCCCCTTTGTTGCGTGCCAGTCCAGGTGGGTAAGGCTTGGGAATGAAGACAAGACATCATGCTCCTGTGGAGACAACCAAGAAATGGAGCTGGGTAAATCCTTTGTCTCTTCCCTCTCCAATTCAACCCTTTCTTTAAATGTGTGACTGCATTACTGAGTTCATCCCCATGTAAAAATGTAGGAGTTAAGCTGCCTTTTGCAGTCATGGACAAAAATATTTATTTGTGAATGATGATGCAAATGTGTCAGAGCAACATTAACATAAGCTTACCACAGCCTGCTCCTCTCCTCCATGACGTGTTCTGAGTTGGTCAGTTCTTTGTAATTTCTCCTCTTCTTCCCCCAAGTTTTAACTCTAACTGTACCTTCCTATCAAATTTCTTCTAATGGCTCTGACACTCACATGAGTCCATAATAAATCAATTCAGAGTACTTATTAGGCAGGAAGTGAACCCACTAAAAATTGTGAATGACGTTCTGCCAGTGCACTAAGCTGAGCTGCCTCACAGAGGGCTCAGACTGCTGGAATGGGTACCAGAGAAGAAGGCAGTCAGGGACAGGAGATGGGGCTGCCTCTTTTGTGGGGAATAAGCAGTTTCACCAGCTCAGCTCTTTTGTTTTTCACTATAAGCCTCCCAAATAATCTTTGAGCCAATAGTAAGTTCAAAGGGTAGAGGTTGTAGATCTCAGTTTTCAACCAAAATCAGAGCTTTCCAAAACTTTTAGAGAGCTACAAACAAATCACAAGTGCCTGTCCGCAAGAATAAATGGCTAAGTTGTGTAGTGAACTGATATTTTTCCCTCTTGGGGAAGTAAAATGCTAAATAACATACTTCATAGATCCCTAGAGTCACTGCCAAAAAGGGACATTCTACATCTTCTATATTATAATCTAAATATTTCAATAGAAATGTGCTTAGAGTTGATTTCTGTCCACCTGTGCTGGTTTAACACAGCTGGTTTTCAGTGGGTGGGAAAAGCTGCCTGAAACTTCTACTGTCCGGCACACAGCCAGTCTCTGAAGGCTCTGACAATGGGCAGGTTTGTAGCCCAATTAGAGAAGCTGGTGGCGCCTCTGTGATGACATATTTAGGAAAGGGAAAAAGGCCGGAAGTTTTTCTTTCGAGGGGCGGTGAGGCGGAAGCTGGGGCCCATCGCAGGGAGGGCTGCTGGGGCCCATCCCGGAGCAGCCCCTGGGGCCCTCCTGAGGCCGGGGCCGGCAGGACCCCGAGGCCAGGGCCGCCTGTGCACTGATGGCAGGGACTACGTGGCCCGCGATGAAAACACGGCATGGAACACAGACAAACGCACACCTTTTCAGGGCAGACGAGCTCTGTAAGAACTTTTCAAATTAATGGAACTTGACAACAGTAATATTTTCTTCCAAGTCAGAGAAAAGGAAAAAATTGAGGACACGCGAGGAGAACAAACATAGCAGCGCCAATGTCAGTGAAAAGAAGGAGAGGGAGGAGGTGCTCCAAGCATAGGCGTCAAGATCTCTCTGCAAGCTGTGGTGAGGACTATAATACAATAATTTATTTCCCTGTAATTCATGAGGTGCATGGGGGATGCAGGGATCCACGCACAGCCTGTGAGAAAGAGTGTTCACGCTGGAGTGCGTGGATGCTGAAAAGCTGTAATCTCGTGAGGAACTCAAACAGAAAGAGGAGACCCTTGCTTTTAGCGATAGAGGAAGAGAACCCTTGCTTCCAAACTAGAACAGCTTATCCTCAAAAGACTAAATCCCATGAACTAAAATGACCCATGCTAAAATGCACCCATCTCTGCATTGGACAGTTTTGGGAAGATTGCTTGGCCCGGGGGAGGGACTCATGTTACAGCAGGTCGGGTGGGCTATTTTTCGTGAAAATTAGAACCACGCTAGAAAAATTTGTAGACAACTGTCTCCCGTGGAAAGGACCCCATGGCACAACAGAAGAAAGAACTCTTTTCTCCGGATGAACTGAAGAAAGATTCTTAGAAAGTGAAAGACTGACCAAAACCTCATGTTTTCTCTCCTTGTGCAGTCAATGGAAAGAGGGAGTGACTGGGAAAGAAAGGTGTTCTAAAGGTTTGTTTTAGTTCTCATTTACTCTTTTTATTTTTAACTCTGTTAATAATAAATTCTCTTTATATTGTTTAAGTTTTGAGCCTGTTTTGCTCTCAGAATATTTTTTGCCTAATCTATATCTCAACTCATGAAGTTTTCATTTTCATTTCCCCTTCTCTACTTAGCTATAGCAGAGGAAAATGAGTGAATAGTTTTTCGTGAATGCCTGGTGCTTTGCCAGCCTCAAGCCACACCACCACCACATCTGCCTGGATTTAACTTTACTTTAAACAATAAAAAAAGAAGGGAAAAATGCACCTCACTGGTCATAGTCTTCCTGGGAGCTGCCCTCCTCTCCAAACCCCCCAGACCCACAAACTTGATTTGCACCTGCTTCTTCCCATAAGAAAACCAAATGACTAACTAGTACTTTTCTTCTGGTCTGGACAAACAGAATTGAGACAAACATTTATTTTTGAGCTAACTTTTGGCTTGATTTGGTTTAAAATAACAAAATTGTTTTTCACCATGTTTTAATGTTCTTATGAAAATGAGAGGAGTGAAAATCTCACAACTGATCTATGTGGGCAATTTATAAGTTTCAAATGAGATACTTTTTACACTGAAAATATGTTTAAGGTATTTGAAGAATTTTTGCCAGCTTTAAGCAAGACAGGCCTAATCATCAGCTCGCAATGATGTAACATTTTCAGTATTTACATATCTCTGTTTTCTGGCCAAGTGCAAAGAGTGCTGAAACTTATCTGCTCAGTCTCAAATTAGTCAAGATTGATATTAGTTGTGAAACATTTTTGGAACTAAATTACTTTTCCATGCTGGGATGCCATGCTTACTGCATAACATTCATCTGGAATATAATTGGTCCCTTAGAATATGTGTCCATGGGAGGAGCTTCTGCTCTGTGTCAATTCATCAAGGGAGCTGCTGGATGGTGAAAGAGTCTGGGAGTTTAGAAGTTAGGGATCTGTTGTGTCTTCTCATCAGCTCAGGATCACACTGCCAGGGAAGAAGGCTGGTCATCTGCCAAGAACTCGGCTCTGAATCAACTCCAGCTATATCAAAGAGTCCTAACTCTGGAATATTTCACGATCAGTTTTGATAAATGGGCATTTTTTGTTGGAGTAAACCCTTCAGTTGAGAATTCAGGTGAGCTTTCCTACAAGCAGTCAACTTCAGCCAATGTAGGGACCCTGAAAATCTTCTTGGCATTTTCTTTTAATTCTGCCACATCCATTCAAAAACCATATGTGTCTTTTGACTGTTTATGTTCACTGAAGGATTCAAAATTATACATGTCAGCCACATGTATCCCCACCTGCTCCTAAGTATCTGTAGTAGTGGGAAGCTCAGATTGGTTGCCCACAATTCCTCTGCCGCAGTGACCTCCAGTGGGAAGCAGCAGAAAATGGGAAAGTATATGGGTAGCAAACCAGCATTGTCAAGTTCAGAAAGGTCACAGGAGGTGCATGACTCTTGGCAGCTGTGTGCAGGATTGGGGGGAGGAATGTGCATTGAATGGAGTCAATCACCGGCATTGTTCAGATAAGATGGCCTTAGGAGGCCTAAGGTTCACGCCAACACAAACTCAGAGAATCACAGTTGCTCTGGGTCTCAAAGTTGAGAAAACAAATCCCTGTTCCACTGTTGGTTGTATATAGCACTAGTTTATAGCACATCTCAACTCCCCTGAGGCTGAAAGGGCCTTTCATGACCATTATTTTCAACTTCATTCAAACTCGGAACATTAAAGATAAGACTTGAAGTAGAACAAAACCCTGGTCACAATTTTCTTCTTCAGTGAAATATTCTCTTCTCCTTGGAGGTCTCTGCCTGCCTACCTGCCTCTTCTCTCCTGTTAGGTGAAAATGGTATTTGTCTTGCTAGGGTTAACCAATGTGGCTACTTCTCTGACCTGAGTACAGGAGATGAATTTTCTCTTCCACTTGTCTCATATCTAGGTATGTTCAATGAAGAAAAGGAGAACTTGCTGCTGATTACAAGAGATGCTCAAGCTGCTGTGAAGCCTCTGCTTTTTTACTGCCCTTAACATAATCTGTTTGTGAATGGCCCTTGAAGAGCATCATGATATTTATGCTTCTAAAAATGGTTGAAATAAATGTTGCAGAAATTCATATAAAGCAATGTGATGTTGGCATCCTGTTTGCTATAATAAAATACCTAAAAATGATAATTTACTTAACTTCTGCAGTGAACACATGCTTGTTCTTACTATTAAGCCATTTATCAGTTTTAATACTCAGTGTAATTTCTGTGTGACTGTAGTCTTCCTGTAGTTTCTCATTGTATCATTTTATGGCTGTTCCCATTCTGTTTAATATTTGCTTATTTTAGTTTAAATCCCTAGAGCAGAACTCATGAACCAAACAAATACTCATAGAAAACAGAGAGCAGCTCAAATGTCCTTGGAGACACTCAATTTTTTGTTTGCTACCATTTGTCATCCTCTGCTCAGAGAGAGATCAACAGTTTTTAGCACACAGATCAATATTCTCTTAACCCAGACCTAATCTAAGGAGAGTTTCCCTAGGTTTCACCTTGGCCTACTCCTATGTGCCATAGTTGCCCTTTTTTCAGCAATAATTTTGTCTGTGTAAGACAGCAATTTTTCATCCTTTGGTCAAAACTGGTGACAAAAGAGGGAATAATGGTTCCTGACATATCAAATGATAGATTTGACACATGGCATGCTGAGCTGGGAGCTTTCACGTGCCAAAGTAGAAAGACAGATAAGCAGCCTAATGGCCCTCCTGACATTGCTGCCTCTTTTTTTTTCCCTGGTATAGCAAAACAGCCTGTGCTTTTTTTCTTCTTCGTCTTTTTTTTTTCCTTTTTTTTTTTCCACCAGTGAATTTTTTTTCTATAACTCTGGGCAGGAAGCGAGGAAATGCACTCTACTTCAGCCCAAAATAAACGTTTCCCTGTCCTGTAAAATGATCAATCTATGCCCTTTTCCTCCAGCACAGTAAGGGCAATACAACATGCTGCTTGAGGAAATACTAACAAATATAGCCAGTGAGAGAGAAACAGATGGGACTAAGAAATTAAACCAGCAGATTTCTGGAAGGTATTCAAAGAGGAGAGTTTATAATACTGAAACAGAACTGCTCTTTAATTTTTATTTTTTTTTTTTAAAGCAATGATCATCAAGATTTACCTTCAGCAGGGCTCACACTGTCCCTGCTAAATCCCCTGGAGGAATGATAAGAAAGGTCCCTTTTGGTACCATTCTGGCAAAAGTAAATCAAATTTCACAAAAGCCAGTGCCAGGCTGGAGATAGACAGGCTGCAAGTTTCTCTGTCTTTGGTACTCTGGGACAAACACAGCAGTCTGTGTACCATGGGGCATGGCTCCAGGCATGGGATCGTGTTACATCTTTACACACAAAAGCTTCTTTCAGAATCTAAACTAACAAAACAGGAACAACTTTTATTCCTGTATGGTTTCCTCCGGAGCATGTGTTCACATTTAAAATCCTGACCTATGTGTCATTTGCTTGCATTCAAAGTTATTTGTATTGCTTTGGTATTACAAAGCAACAGCCAGTCCTAACCTCACTTACTTAGCAATAGCCTATGGACTTTGGCAAAATGTTGTTTATCCTCCTCTAGTGTTGGTTCATAAATTCTTTTTCTCTCACTTTCTTTTTTTTCTCCCTTTTCAATATTTTATGGCCAGACAGTTGAGTTAGCAGCCAGCTTATTTTTCTCCACAGCAATAGTTCTATGGACATTTTAAATGAGATCCAATAAAGGAAGAAAACAAAATGAATCCAAGGAAAATATTTCACTCACAAGGTCATCAAGCATCAGAATCCAATGTTTGTCACCCTACATTTAAAAATATCATAGTGTTTGAATGTTCTGGATTATTTCTTTACAATTTTCATAAATGTTTAAATATATATGTTATACATAAGGGAAACATTATATGTATATAAATCAAATGCTTGGGGCTTTTTTTTTCCTTCCTTGTAATGCAATTTATTTTTTTTTACCCTTTTCTTCTTGATGAAAAACATTTTCCCTAAAAGTATATACACTGGTATGTTCTATGGTACTTTTCACATTTTCTACATATTTGACATTTCAGCCAAACCTGCAAGTAGTAAGAAATGAGATTGAAGAATGTGAAACTACAACATGAAATTTTTCTCATGCTGTCCACCAATAACTGGGAAGAGAAAATCAGTCTTTTAAAGTACAAAACCAAAGCAAGCCATAAATGAGACACCAAGACAAATAAAAATCTATTATTTAAATAGTTTTGATCACATAAACTGAGAAAAAGCTTCATAACTGAGATATAAGGAAGTCAATTCCTGGATGCACAAGTTCCAAACGAAAAGAAAGCATTCTGTGTTACTAAAAAGGGCACAAATAGAATAATTAGGCTTTAGTAACACCTCCTTATGAGAAAGTATTTTTCTCTGAATGTGGTGAATCACAACACTGTGGAATAAGGCATGGTGAAGCACAGTGAAACTATTTCTAACTTTCACTGTGCTGTCCTAAAAATAAAGTGTAACTATGGCTAAATATATTGTAAATGTACTATATAAAACAGATTTCAGCTTAGTAGATGAATGTAAATATTGTTAAAAGACAGCCTCTTGCTTCCCTTATAATAAACTTACTGCAAATGACTAGGTTGTGATATTGTTTGCTTCAACAAGAGCTGCAAGTATATGTTATTTGTCAAAATATTCTGATTTATCAATTTGGTTCAAACAAAAAACACACACAAGAAGATAAAGAGTTAAGATGATGTTTCTTGTTGTAGAATTAATCAGATTCATATTAGCAGTAGTAAATGTCATGTTGGCACCTTTTCTTTCTCACACATTACAGTTTCAAGTCTTTGCTATGAGGAAATAATGAAGTAAAGATATGCAGTGCCATATACCATGCATCTTTTTTGTCAGTCTGCATAAGAAATGAATTGTATCTGCTACTAAGGAGGTCACGGGGGCAGCAAGTTAAGAAGAATGCTTAAAGAAAGGACATGTCAAAGGAAACAAGAACTTTTTTTTTCAATACTTTCTAACAAGTATTGCAGTTTTGGGGAAATTAAATGCTCATAGTAGATAACCCACCTATTTTGAAAGCAATTCTTGGTTTTCATTGCTGAAAAGTTAACCCTGGTGACCAAATAACCTTGAAGTCCCCACTGCAAACTCATGAAGATCAATAAAAATGGTCTAATTTTACAAGCCCTAAAATTCATGCTTCAGAAGTAGTGTGATCAGCAGGGAAAATGTTACTTTATTGTGAAGATAAAAAACTGAGGACTGGAAAAAATCATGCCAGATGAGATGTACATCTCATGAGGTTAGCTTACAGTGCACTTTTTACTTTTTTTTTTTAAACCCATACTTGATAGCTAACTTGAAAGGTAAAAAATGGGAAAAAATTCTTCTTTGCCAGCAAGAAAAAAACTGTTTTTGACAGTTGGATGATGCTTGTGTCTTGTGGTAAATTTTCAGCTTTGCCTACAAACAGAGCCTTTCCTTCCAGCAAACGCTATGCATAACTTAAGTGTGGAGTTAAGGCAGAAGCAAGCTATTGGTGTGCCAGATATTGCATCAAAATTACAAAATGCATTTTAATTTTGTGCAATGACTAGGAATTAATGCCAAGTCTACTGTCAGCATGCAGTAGAGCATCTCTCTGATCATGTGAAATGATTGCCTGAGATATAGCAGCCTCCACTGCCTTCCATCCTGTAGGTGCCACTGCTGCTAAGTGGAGCTTCTGAAGAAAACTAGATGAAGAGGCATAAAGCAGACGAAGAGACATGTGACTGTGGATTTTTAGAAATGAAAGACCCACAACAGTCTCATTTACTTTATGGATACTTTCTGTCACTCTGATGGTGCCAGTGAACTTGTCAGCTTTTTTTCTGCTTTGAGGTCAAAATGTATAAAGGAGTCTTAGTAGCAAGCAAGAGTCACATCTTACAAATAATAAATGGGTAATAGAAAATATGGTTTTTAAATAAAACCTTGAGTTTTAAAGAGATGGATGGACAATCTGACTTAAGTAAAACTATTGGAAATTAGTCTATTTTTCTACTCTTTTGCCATCTAAGTCACACCCCTTCCTATGCCCTGAGAAGCCAATAGGGGCACTGTTTTGCCACACACATTTCTGAACGGAGAGAGAGAGAGCAGACTAAAATATTATCATTATGGTATAGCAGCTACTTCCTTTATTTCAACTCAGTTGAAACAGTTCCTCTTCCCTCTCATCCACTTTGCTGGGATTGTTATGTGGTCAGAAATTTTATTTAATTAAGAGAGAATACTTTTGCCCTGATGACAAGATCATTCACACAGTGTGGAGAATATCAAGATTCACATTTCTGTGGTATCTCAAGCTGACAAAAAAACTCAGCTGCACCCCATGTTGCCATCACCATCAGGTTATATAGACCTATCGGAGCTGGTTCATCTCCTTTAAATAATTAAAAGAACCCAACAGCATGCCATAGTTGGACTGATTTCCTAGTCTAGAGGTGTAAAACTGATGAGCAGGTTGGTCCCTTAAGGAAGGGTCACAAAGTACAGCAGCTTCAGCTGTGCACATGAAGGAAGACCCAGACCCTGGTAAAGCAGGATGTGGGAGCCAAGCCTTAAGCCACCCCCCAGAGCGCAAAGTTCTGCTTTGGCATTCTATTTATTAGATGGGTGCCATGCCTGTGTTTTCAAGGAGTATAGGAAATGTGATTAAATTTTTGACTTCGGACATTCCTTGTTTCAGCCAGATTTATAAAAAACAGCATTTTTTTCTCACTCTTTAGATATTTCATGTTGAGGAAGGATTTTTGTTTGCCCAGCTAAACTACTCACTGATCAGTACACAAAAAATGAAATCTACATATGAAATAATTATTTTGTAGGTTTAAATGGACCTCTATGGACCAGACAGTTACTGCAACGGGTCCACAATTTACAGGCAGACAGATGGCAGAAATATGCCACACAATCCTTCATTCTTCGGTGTCCCCACCATTTTTCCATAGATCCACACTGCAATCACGAGTCCATCAAAATAAGAATCTGTGGGTTTCTCCAGTTGAAAAGTGTTGCTCAAGAACATCAGAGGAAGCATTTTCCTCAAATAGAAAGAATATAAAAATTCACAATTCACATCTGGGGTGTAATGGGTGGCCAGGTGGCCAGCTATAGTTAACTGTCAACACTTTGTATTTCCCTTTGCCATCGGCAAAGTTTGCACTCAGAAGTGAGAGTATAATGTGAAGAAACTAAAGCATGAAACCACTTAATATCATAACAAATGGTGTTTGGAAACCAAATTTTTTCTTTCTTTTTTTTTTTTTTTTTAAACTTCCCAAGGTTTCCTTGGTACTTGTGATGTTCACTGGCCTGTCTCTTCCCAAACAGTATTAAAGTGACAAGTAATTTACAGACCTTCTTGGGATGACTACATCACAAATTTATAACACTTTTCCTTCTAATTTTTCTTTTCTTCTATCATGTTAAGTCGAGAACTGACCAGTTTGTGATATGGTTGTGCAATTCTAACAATCTCTTTTCAGTATAGACAAATAACCATGTTGACAATGTTATCACTATCTTTACTCTTTATGAACAGTGTATTATTCTAGAACTGATTAATTAAAATGTTGCTTAGCAAGTGAGCAGCTTAAACACCCTCCTGCTACTATTTTGATGAAGACTCTAAAATGTTCGAGTTGCCTCTAATGAGCTTCCCCACACTGTTTGGATCACAGATTCTTGAAAAAAAAGCAAAGTGTACAGAGGTCGTTGTAAGGCAAGGCATGTTAAAGTATTTAAGAAGCATTGACTGTACCTAATAGGAAATTAGATATTTGGAAATACCTTCTTTATTCATCAGCTCTCGATGCTTGGTACATTGGCAAGCAGCAGTTCATTCTGCTTTTGGAAGAGAAACTATGCCTAGAACTAGTCTTTTATAAATGAGATTGGTGTAAATATGCCCTCAGACACACTGGACATGATCTAGCCCTAATACTCTCAACATTTTAACATGCTATCATTGTTAGCAAAGAGATATTTTGTTACATTTGTATACTATAACCAATATCGTCCCGAGGGGAAAGTAGAGAAAACTATGGGACTGACACTGATCATCTATATTTCCACTTTGTGAGAGCTAGAAAATACCCAGTACCTCTGAAAATTAGGTTTTACAGATTCTATCTATCAGCAGCTGTGAAAAAATGAGCCATCCAGATGACTTTGAAGTAATGAAAGGCAGCCTGCAAGATATTTTCAGATATTCCATGATCTATCTTGGGTCTAATCTTCTAAGTGATAAAAGCTGAAAAAGATCCAGCTTTCACAGGGCCAATAGAATGAATTTAAAACAGAGGTGTAAATTTCATCCACACATTTTTAAGTGTTCTGGAGTTGTTCTTTCCAGATAAGAACCTAAGCAAAATATAATCATTTCCTAGCTAAGCCAAAGTCATGCAGATAAGAAAATACAAGCATTCCAATAGAAGAAGGAAAATATGTAAGTATTTTTCAGTTTTTTTAAACCTTTCTAGAAAAAAGTTAGCATAGTGAGATTTCAGCCTGGGCTTGACATACTAAATACAATCTTTTCAATAATTATATATTTGAAAAAATTGCATTTCACATTCATTATAGAAATAGTTCAGAAGAAGTGAAGCAAATGAGAAATGATGGACTCTATGCAGCATTTTGCAAAGACAAGACTCCATTGAAATTAAAGATCACTGCGCTAGGAGACACAGCTATCAGGCTGGAACATAAACAGAAGTTGACTTGGTAATTTGGTAGAAATATAAGATATATGTAGGTATTATTAAATGAAAAGAGTCAGCTCCAAATTAATTTAAATATTTAAACAGCCAAGTCATGTAGTGGAATCTTCAACTCATTCCTAGGGCAAATCCTGAACCAAATCTTACTCAAAGTTATGATATATTCAGGTTCTTCCTCTTTCCTCACCTCCTGGCATACACTTCTGCTTTTGACAGAAATACCAGGAGAACAAGTTTTCTTGTGTTGTTATGTGGCTTTAACTAGAAGCTGGAAGGACGGAAATTCTGCAAGAAAGGCTGTTATACAGTCTCAAGGAATTCAGATAAAGATCCAAGAATTCAAACCAAATCCAAATGCTGAACCTTTTGAGATACACTATGCTTTGAAGGCGAGTGACTTTATTCTGCCAGATGGGTCTTTGAAATGCTCTGCAGTGCCCACATGACTCATCAACAAAATTTATTTGGCTAAAGAAGCAGTCAGGGAATATACTGTACTATACTGTACATGGCCCCTCTAGGACAGCTCCAGCTGGAGCCTTAGGCAAGATTTATGGAAATGAAAATCTTAAGAGCTTTCATGCCTTTTCTTCCTATTAGCTGTGTAGCATCAATGAAACAATTGCCTGCAATCTTATCACATGAAGGCAAATGTGCTTGTTGGTGGCAGCACCTCCTGAAATGAGAGCAGCTGCACAGTGGGGAGGTAAGCTCCACGCAGAGTCAGAGCAGGGAGCTGAAGGAGGAGGAAAATTACATGTCTTGAAATCAGGAAAGACTACCAAAACAAGAGTAGGGGTGTAGAAGGATGGCATAAGCTTTTGCTCCTTGGCTTTGGGAGAAGGGAACAGAGCAATGTGGGGCCACTTCCCCCCAGCGTGGGGCCACTTCCCCCTCTCTGGCAGTGTGAGGTACTGTTAAAGAAAAATGCTGTTAATACTATGATCCCATTATCTGTTTTCCTATTCCTTTTCCTTCTTGACTACAGAAAGAGCTCCTCAGTATCTTTTAACCTGGTCAGTGGTTCTCTTAGCATTAATAGTACATGGAGACCTCAGACCAAGCGATGTCCTTTCTGTCACATGAAAGCCTCAGTGGGCTCCTTAGAGATTCTATAGGAATAGACATGGCATTCCTACAGTATCGGGTAGTATTTCCTAGCTCACACAGGAAAAGGAGTAGAAGGATGATTGGTCTTGGACAGCTGGCAAATTGGTTTAAGAGATTTCTTGAGCAATACTGAGGTAAATGTCAGGAAATGGAAGTGCTGCCTGCATTCACCACTGCGGCATCACTACCCTTATTTTGCCTTATTTTGACATTGTTGTATCCTCAGCAAGGAAGCCAAAAGCAAGGTCTGGTCCTGCCAGTGTGGCTCTGGGGGTTCAGAGGAGCCATGGCAGGGTGGTATGTCTGAATGGATGACCAGCTACTCCTTGCAACTAATGCAAAAAACTTTTTATAAAACAGAGGCTTGTATGTTTTGTACTGTCAGGGCAAGTTGAGAAGCTGTTTTTGCCCTGTTGGTAAATACAACCATCCTCATAACAATGAGTGATACTGCTAGGCTGAATATATTAAACCCATAGGCTCACTGTGGTTGGGAAATGCAAATAGGTGAAGAAAAGACTGAAGATTTTTCTCTAGGATTTCATTTGATTCATTTGATTAAGTAGATGCCTTTTTAGAAATTCAGTTGAACTTGAAGCAAAATATGAAGTAAATATTGGAAGGATTAGGAAGCTTTGTTAGTAGTGAGTCTGTTGGTCATATCCCAAGCCTTGGTGTGATTCATCTAATATTCATGGGTTTTTTAGGAAATGGAAGGACGGTCAAGAGAATATAGGCACTGAAGTAAGAGTGATAAAAAGAAGGAATTTTTAGCTTTTGATAAAGAACAGAAGTCTAATTTCAAGTTTCACATTCCAAACTTAGTCTTAAGTCACTTCATGAATTCTCCTATTGCAAGGAAAAGACTGTCCACAGAGAAGGACTTTTTTAATCTGCTACTGACACTTTCATGAAGTTTAAATGTTTGAAGAACTGCTCTCCTGATAGGAAACCTGTTGTGGGTTAACCCTGGTTGGCAGATCAACCACAAGCAGACACTGATTTCCTCACCCACACTGGGATTGGAGACAGTTCAAAGAGTAAAAGTGAGAAAACTCATGAGTTGAGATAAAGCTAGTGTAACAGGGAAACCAAAAGCTACATATTGCAAGCAAGGCAAAACTAAGGAATTCATCCACCATTTTCCACTGGCAGGCAGTTGATCAGCCATCTCCAGGAAAGCTGAGCTCCATCACATTAACAATTACTTGTGAAGACATGTGCCCTCACTCTGAGAGTTCCCCTTCCTCCTTTGCCCTCAGCTTTATATGCTGAGCATGACACCATATGGTGTTGGATATACCTTTGGTCAGTTGGGGTCAGCTGTCCTGGCTGTGTCCCCTCCCATCTTCTTGTCACCCCCAGCCTGTTCACTGGTGGGATAGGATGAGAGACAGAAAAGGCCTCCAATCTGGGTAAATACTTCTCAACAATAGCTAAAACATCCCTGTGTTAACAACACTGTTGTGGTCACGAGTCATATGGTTCACATAGCCTCATCTGACCCACGATGAAGAAAGTCAGCTCCATCCCAGACCAAACCTGTACAGACACAACAGCCGATGATGACGTAGTACCTTGAGAGCTTTAGGTGTCTGAAGTTGAGTGGCTAAAAAGTAAGACATCTAGTCCCACAATCATCGCTGGAAATACTGGTTTATTTCAACCTAGTTGAATATAATACACACAAAATTATGATTTAGGGATGAAAGTACAATCGTAGCTTCATATTTTCATTTTAGGATTCAGATATTCTTACTAATTTGTTGTACCTCATAAAATCATGCACTTAACTTAAATTTTTTGCAAAGCAACAACACCAACTAGCAAGAATTAAGACCTTCCATTGGAAAAGAAAAAGCAAATAAGTACCTATATACCTATATGTGTTTGTATATAAAAATCACAAAGCATAACAATTACAAGTCAGGGGAGACAAGAAGCAGTAATCTGCTTTACTATTCCCATGTAGTCTACTCTGAAATAAATAATGATATGCTGAAAATCATATGCAAGTATGAATAAATTCTATCACAGTGGCGTGAAGGAAGATTTCAGTGCTCTTCCTTTATCTACTTGCTAACTTTAAAATATTTTTAACAGTGTCAGTACGTTTCTTACCTCAGAGAAACGGGTAATTTTCTGAGCTTAGTTCCTTTATACCAAAAATAATTAGAAAACTTCATTTTTTTTCCTTTGGATTTAATTTGATATCACCTATGAATCATTTGCTAATTCTAGTGAAGCTGAAAAGAATTTCTAAAAATCTGTGAAACCCCGTACTAGCATTGAGAAAAGAATGCTAATGGAGTACACAGTAAGTGAGTGAAGATCAATAGTTTACTGTGTATGTAATAATATACTTTAGTTTTTGACAAGACACTAAATAAAGGTCTTTTGGGCCTAGAAGAAATGTACTTTTTTCTCTTTCAGTCTGATTTAAAGTAGTACTGGTTTGTCTGTTTTCTTCGTGTAAACTTTTAATCTGTAGTGCTAGCTTGCCTCCAGCAAATTATGTCTATAGAATGTTTTCCAAACTGTATAATTCTAGAGGGATTCTGAAATGTCTCTTTCCAAATAATACATGAAAAACCTGTTACTTGAGAAAGAGTCAGAGACATAAAAGCATTACAAAACATTTTAAATAAAAAGCCCTTTGAAAAAAGAGGGGAAATTTTAAAAAGTGATCTAAATAATTACAGCATTAATATAGCTCACACATATTACCAGGGTTGGGGTGGAAGGAAGATGTCTGAATAACACTGTCAATTGACAGAAACTATTTAAAAGATTATCCCTAAGGCCATACTTTGAAAACTTCAATAAACTGTATAGCATAAAACAGAGTATTAATTATAACTAGTCAGAAATCTTTTTCATGAAGTAATTTTTTATCATAAATGTTCAACTCATCAAAATACAAACTTATCATGGGAATGATCCTGTTAAAAAAAACACAACAAACTGACCTAGACCAGAAAAATCTACACTTGTATCCATTTCTTCAGGTTCCATAATGTAATTCCAGTGAGAGAAAATTGCTTTTTGGCTGATAGAGCGCTCATTTAGGATACTGAAGACCCATGATTCAACCTCTTTGTTCTTTCTCATGTCTCATGTTAACAGCTCAGGCCAAAGACTATGGTGGTCAACTACGAAGTTGACATTTTTTGTCAAAATTGTTCAATACTAAGTCATAACTGCAGCAAGATCTTGACCCCAGTAATATTGTGGGGTCTGTACTCTGGCCACTGGAGAAGGGCATGAATCCTTTTGGTCAGTAGGGAGTGATCACTGTAACTTGTACAAGGTGGAATTACTGCAAGGCACAACTGGGAGACTCTTTGGTCAGTGTGGGGAAGGCCCCAACTTGCAGCTTGGGATACTCAGGTTCTAATTCCTTCTCCAAATCAGGGAGAATGGTATTTGCCTGCAGCTGAGCCACTAATACTTCAAAGAAGTACAGCAGTGTCTAAGTTAGTTTCCCTGACTTGGTACTCCATTGAAAATATTCTGCAGATTCCTTAATGATGTTTCTTGATCTAATCTGCTAAAAACAACTCTAGTTACTGTACTAGAATCAAGTTTCCTTTACAACATGGAGCACATTTTAAATAACAGTTGTGATAACCACAAACTCTTGGTGTCTGTGACACCACAATGAAAACTTAGTTTTTCCCCAAGCAGGTCCAATTGATTTTAATCTAAGAAAGAGAAAGGTGGAAAAATAATCTAGATTTCTCCCCCCACTTTTCTTTTTTTTTTTGACTTTATGTATTGGAATTTATTTGTCTATCTTCTCTCCAACCCACTATATTTTCTTCTGTTCTGACATCTCACTTCAAAAGACAAAGATTTTGCTTGGAATATTAGACAAAGCACAGGTAATTTGCATATATTATGCAAATAACCTGTATGTAATATGTATGCAATGAGTATGTAATAAATGAGTTTAAAATAAAAATTTTTGTGTGCCGACAAGTAAAAAACTCAGAACAGTGTATTCCATCTGCAGCTGCATTTTGATTGCTGAAAGTAAAATCTATACTGTAAATCTAAGATATGACAAGAAGAATTAGTATTTTATGGGCAGCAGGAATCCTGATACCTCATGACTTTCGGATCTTTAACTCTGCATAATAACAACTTTTAAAAAGACATGTTTCTAATGAAATGTTATTAATATATTTTTCATTGGAGAAAAAAAAAAGGTAAAAAATTGGGGTCTGTATGTAATGATTTTGTCATTATAACAAATGATACACCTTAAGCCCTGGGTATTCCACGCTGCAGCAATGCTACTGACCACATGAAGGAAAGAACTAATTTTAGTGCTTATCAAGAGGACCTAGTTGTGATCCTGGAGAAAGGCACAGTCCTGATAATGTTTTCAGGAACATTGGTGAGACTCTTGGTGAACAAGTCTCACTCATCCTCTCCCTATCTTCTCAACTTTGTCCTGAATGACTCCTAAGAGAATTTGGGGCTGACTGCTGGGACTGAAGAACTGTCTTTATGAGAAGGAGAATTTTATTTCACATGATTTTCAGATGCTTTAACATTAGGTAGTGCTGTGTGACTGCTGCTGTGTTCACAGATGATGAAGGAAATATATTCCTAAGTTGTATAATGGTTCTCCAATCAGCATTTTAGTGAGGGATGCATATACTTGTGAGGATACACCTCACCTTACTGCTGTTGGTTTCTGATGAACATTGGCCATTTTAGTTCACTGAATGAATGGCAGGGAGAGATTCTTAACAATTTCTTGTGATTCCCATACTGGGTACTGAACAAAAGAAATGATGTTAAGCAGAATATTACTTTTGTATGTAACCTTCCTCACTTCACCTGTGCTTCATCTGAGTGCTTGCCCATTTAGTGTAGAGCTGGACTGCAAACCCATGGGTGTGTAGGGTTTGCCCATAAAGAAATGCCTCAGTGTGAAAGCCCAGCTAAATAAATATGCGTCTTTCAAGAACATGAAGGAGTATTAGAATACTGTTACAGAACAGAGGTTTCACAGTGCTACAAATTCTTAGTGGTAAATTTACAGAGAGAACTCTTCCTGGGGCAAGACCATCTTTTTAATATTAATTTTCTTGCTGGCTAATATTACTGAGCTTATGTTCTCAATGTGAGTACTGTATTTCATCATAACAGATGTGGTAAGTCCTTCTCTTTTAAACTAGAGGAACAATCCTAAAAAAAATCATGTATGAATTAATAATTACCATTCTTAAAATCCTAGAAAGATAATTTAATAATAGCTTTGGAAAAAAACTCCACTAACATTTCATTAAGCATTGTTTTACTATATAAATGCTTTTTGAGATGGGGGTATTTTAGGGATCAAATCTCTATGTGGAGCTTGATTGTGGAGCTCACTATTTTTAATCTTACTTTTTCATGCTTTGACAATTGGAAAAGAGCAACACGTTTTTTCCCCTCCCCCTCCACCCTTCTTCCAATGTCAAACCTACCAAAAATTAGTTTTATTTGGTTATTTTTATCTACAAAATTCTGGATAATATTCTGGCAGCATGAAAAAGGAAAAGTGTTTTATTAGCTACTACTTTCCTGATCTTATTTTGAAAATGCCATACATATTGAATGTATTGATGGAATAGTATATAATTATAGACATCCATCAACACCATTTCTCCTTTTTTTTTTTAACATAGGGATTTAATCCTGTGAAATATGTAAGCCATGAATCTTTGAATGCAGAACTTTCAATATATTTTTATAAGTGTTTCAAATAGTACTAAATCACTGGATTTCACTTCCTTATATGGGTTAACTTTAAATATCATTACCTTCCACTATTTTCAACTAAGTACTTAATGTTAATGCAAAACTACAGTTAGTGAATTCGGCAACTGAACACTGGCTTAATCTTCACACAGTAGAAATAAAATGTGCTATCATTAAAATATCACTGAATTAATCCCATGCAGTAGCATAAACCACATAGTAACAGTAATTACTTAACAGAAATTTAAAGGGCAGTAATTAAAGGAACAAACAAAATCTTGATCATAGTCATCATTTACTCACCTGTGATTTCTTGTTTGCAAATCAATGTTTGCAGACACAGTGTAATTTGTTATTTTGAAACTAATGAAATTTTCAATGTTATCAAAGAGCTATTTTCTTCTCTATAGATGAAGAAATATTCCTTGTATGCAAGAAGAGTTAAAGCCATTTCTGTAATGCCACATCCAATGTGTAATTAAATAGTAAAATTTTATTAGTTTGTGACAGGAAAGTCCCCATACTTTAAAGTAACTTTAGAGAACTCATTTGCTTTTAAGGAGCGAAAAAGCAGGTAGACAGCACACTGAAAGTAGATGCTGTCATGAAATAGGCTGATTTTATGCTGAAAAGATATTGTGCACCTGATGAAGCTTGCACACACATTAAAGAGAATCAGCAAGATTATACAGTAGGAACTGGCAGAGTAAAGGGCTCAGTATCAATATGAAGAACCCTAAATCAAAAAAAATGTACCTTGTTGGACTCACTGTCCAAAATGCTCAAGTGTACTTTGAGGGCATGCTTCCATCCTGCAGGATACCATAACACTGTCCTTCTCACCATAAAATCTTGTGATACATGAAGAGTCATAAATTACCATTATTTTCCTTATTTGTGACTATAAAAGTACTACATAAAACTTCTCAGAAACTGACCAAATTTGGAGTAAAATATACTCCAAGGTTTGAAACAGACAGATCTCTATTTAAATAAAACCAATAATTATTTAAAATCTGTAGCATGAAAATAGCTTAAAAACCTGTAAGGTCTTGTTAGAGAGGTATATCTCAGTGGTAAAGGCAGCAGGTTGTGATGATTCATGGTGATTCATGAGAAATATTGAGGCTTGGCAATGGTATTTGGGAAACCTGGAAGCCTTGGTCTAAATCTAAGGATTTCTCTATATGACCACATTATCAGCGCTGTAGTGGATGCAGCCCTCAATTCCTTGCTCCACAAGTTTTAGGCAAGAAAAGGGTGAGCGCAGCATAAACAGACAACTGCTGCTGTAATCTCTTCAAACTGGTGCCCAGACAACATCCTGCTCTCCTGATAAGAGGAAGTCAAGATTTCAAGAGAGAAAGAAAAAGTTCTGCACAAGGATTACCTTTGTATAGAATGGATATTCAAGCAGATTGCACTCTGGGCAATTAGGTTTTTAACCTTTTGGTTTTTTTGTAAATTGTTTCTGGGTGGTTCATATTCATAAGCCAAAAGTACACTTTTTCACTGTTATCATTAAACTTTCCCTTGCACTCTACCTGTGATAGTATAATAGATATAATGAACGAGATTCATTGGAAAATTTGACCTATCTGCCTCATTTTGCAAGAAAAATATTTTTGTGGGTAATTTGTGAAAGGAAATGAAAGAGGAACAGTTAGATACCAAGCCCATAAATTCAACACCAGGCCAAAATATCAAGAGTTTTTATATCTAAAGGAATTCCTGTTTCAAATTATTATAATAGAATGTGATGAAACCATCTAAATAAGGAAAGCTCCTGCACTATCCAAACACTTGCTTCCATGTAATCTCTACAACACTGACTAGAAAGGACAAAAAGTACTGCAGAGTAATCGCAGCACATTGATAAAGAACGTGAATTGAAAAGGAGATAAAAAAAGCAACTCTATCCTTCCATGACCCTTTTGTTACCAATTTGTCCATTCAGAGGGAAAACATGGCTAAATTTTTGACAGCTTTCTTTAAGAAAGTTCCAGTCAGCACAAGCTGCTGTGCCATAGTCTCTGGAGATGACTTTACATTCATCTAATCTCTTCTGCTATAAGGAAATTCACAGCTCAGATAGAGGTGTACCATTGTATCAGGAACCTCAGTGGAGATTTTGCCATTAAATTCAATAAAAATGCAAAACTAAAGGAAGTTCAGGAAGAAAACACAGGCTTTTCCTGCTTCATCTCCTGTAGTTCAGCAGAGTTTTATGTCAGGTTTACTTCCATTCAATGATTTTCAGTTCAGCACCCCACAGTGACAGTACATAAACCAGGATGGCAGCCCTGCTTTGACATTACATTTCCATGCTACTAGCAACCGATTTTCCACATTTCAGTGACAAGACTTAGTTTTCCTCATCCAACAATAATGGTTCTGTATTCCAGATATGAAAGACTGAGACCCTCACAAATCTAACATCGAAGTATAGCCTCACAGGGTAAGAGAATAAGCATCACATTTTCAGCAATAAGTGTCCCATGAGTGACAGAGCAGAGACAGATGCTTTCTGCACATTGCTCCCCACAGTACAGTCTCATAGCCTGGAGCCTAAAGACAGAAGGGAAAATCTAGAAGGTGGATTTAGAAGATATGAACTACAGATGAATTACAGATGGGATGTTGTAAAGTTTAAGATGTGGAACCTCTTTTCGTTGCAGGGGGGACCTTTAAGAATGCTCAGTATTGTAATAGGGTATGAGTGGACTGTAATAAAGTTCAGTATATCCTAAGTTCCCACCCAGGCAAGTTCTGTATGTAGAAGAACACCTAAAACTGTTTAGCACAATATTTTTTTTCCTTTCCTGTTACAGTATCTGAAGAGAGGATTTGATAAAATTCTCCTGATTCCTGACTTTGATACTCCAGGTACTTTAGAGAATTCATGGTCTTTGATGCTTTAGCAGATGCAAGAAAGAGACACTTTCAAGCATGTCCTCTCCTTAACTGTTTCTCACATAATATTTTCTTCCTTAGTTGTAGTAATTTGATAAAGTGTCCTCATGGTTATTTCATTTTACCAATCTCAGTAAGTAAGTGTCTCCTCAGAAAAAGAAGTCTAAACAGATACAGTTCAGGTACAGATGAACAACTGTAGGTCTATCTATATCTGTTCCACATTAGCTTTTCCACTTGTAAGGCACTATCAGGTAAATCTAGTTGTGGCATAGATAATTCACTGATGTCAATGTTTTTGAGTTGTTTATTTGACTATATTTCCAAGTGTTACAAGAGGCTCCTGAGCTGGATATCCCCATATATTATTTTATCACACATATAATGTAACTTAATTTAAATGGTGAAAAATGATGAAGAACAATTTTAGATGTGTAACTATATTTGAAAAAAATGGTTTCTTTTCACTTATTTAAAAAACCAAGTATTTATTTTATTTAAAAGTATTCCCTATGAGCACTGAATGAGCATTGAATTTACATATTTTTTTCCATATTTGTCATATTGTTTCACTTATTCAGGCTGTCCATTATCCCTTTCCCATAATATTACAGGAAAAATCCAGCCAACAGCTAATTCAAGCTATGATGATGACAACTAGCTCCAGCATAACTTCCTTAAATTTCTTGAGTTCACTTTTAACATGTATTATTTCCATGCAAATCATTCTCTTTTTTTGCCTTACCAGGCTAACATGGAAAGACCTAAAATGGTCTTATCAGATGAAACCACTAATTAAAATAAGTTTATGATGTAACAACCTAGAGAAAAGTGTGCAAGAAGTCTCCTGAGCTTCTTGATAGACCATTTGTTGGCATAAACTCACATAAAATAAATAGATATCACAGTCAACCATTTTTATTGCTCATTCCTCGTTTTCAGTGGTTGCCTTTACTTCGGACTAGAGCTCTGCAGGGCTCAGCTGCCATGCAATTTAATCTGGTTGTGAAGATATATGTTTCTGAATGTGCAAATACTTTTTTAAGTTTGTGAAAACACACACACACATGAATGCAGAGTAATCATTCTTCTGCTCTCAGATGACCATTGAGGATATTGGTTCACACTTTTTGCAGAATGTGAACTTTGTCATTTACACAAATATTTCTGATTATTTTTTTTTGTCTTAATCCCATTACCCTGCAAATGCTCCTTTGCCTGTATAAAAGAGTGAAGCCTGTGTATCCCTCTGCCTTTGGCAGACTACATACTTCACTTCCCTCAAATATAAGTCTTTGGCTCTGTACCATTCTTCAGGACACTGATCCACCCACTGGCATTGCCTTACATGGGAGGCACTGTGCATTAGAAAAGAGGCTTACTCAAATTTCTTCTTTAAGAGCAAAATGGGAGCCCTAGATTGAGAACCTGTCTTAATTTTCTCGCAGCAGAGTTAGGCACAGCAGCTTTCTTCAGCCAGAAATGGAGGGGGTTATTTCAGACTGAGCAGCAACCTCTGTTAATAAATTGTGGTGCAAATTCCAGTACTAGGGAACAAAACCAAAAAACCAACCAAATAAAAAGTCCAAAAACATCCAAATGAATACAAAAAGGAAAGGGTCTATGAATATTTTAAAGCTTTTATCTTAGTTTCCATACTTTTACCCACAAAATCTCCTCTGTAACTGGCTTTTACGTGGGCCTGATAATGTGTTCTAAACTCCCATCTCTTGACTAGGGGGTAGCAGCTATCTAAGAGACAATATTTTCAACACCTCTATGAGTAAAAAAAAATCATTAGGTTATTTAGCAAATAAAACAACCCCTACTAAACCCACAATTAGACCTTAAACCATCCCAGTGATCCTGAGCACCATTTCATAATTCACCAGTTCAGAATTATTTTCTTTTCCTTTGGGTCTCCAGCTGCTCCTAGGGCAGCTGGCAGGGCTGGCTATGCAGTGTATCATGAAGACACTCTTTGCTTGTGCCAGCAGAAACAGTGGGAAATGCTCCATCCAAGTCAATTTTGGTCCTTTCTTAAAGCAATGAGCAGGAGGGAATGGTTTTTTTAGAAAGAAGTTCTTTGCTGTGAGTGTGGTGAGACATTGAACAGGTTGCCTAGGGAGGTTGTGGATGCCCTACTCTGGCAGTGTTCAAGGCAAGGCTGTATAAGGCCTTGAGCAACCTGGTCTAGTGGGAGGTGTTTCTCACCACAATGATGGGGATTGGGTCTGGGTGATCTTTAAGATCTCTTCCAACCCTTAACATTCTGTGATTCTAGGATTTTTGGCTAGCCCTGCTTTTGTGTCCGCTCTCTGCTTACCCATCACCAGTCAGGCTTGCACTGGCAGAGAGATGCTGACTGCCAGCCTGGAGTGTGGGGACCCTATGGGTACTACAGCAGTAGTTTCACTTGAAAGCATTTGCTTCAAATGTGACATGCTATTTCAGGGTGGGAAGGAGACTTTGAGAATGCAAAAAAGAAACTTTAGGTCTGTTTCAAAGATAGATGCAGGGCTGACCTTAGCAAATGACGTGCCTTGAGCAATATGAACATGGAGAGTGTGCATCAGAGAAATAAAACCCCACCAGGCAGGGCTGGAGGGCTGGAAAAAGCCTCTGAAAGCCACTGGGTTCTTGTAATAATGTCTTGGGTGTGATGACATTGTTTCAAGTGGTGACATCCTCCACAGAGTAATGTGGAGGCCTGGGGCACTGTGCAGGACTGCAGGTGTCATTTGTTTATGACCATCTTTATGCATAATGAAGCCCTTCTCAAGGAGGTGTCATAAAGTGCTTCACAGCTGGTTTTACATGACACACATGTGTAACGTGTCATGCACCTTGCTCCTGGGAATTCCTCCTCTGAGGATAGGTCATAGCAACCTGCCTACCACAGCCACAATCCCCTGTGCATGTCCCTGCCTGGAAAAAGCAGCCTTTGCCCTCACAAGTCAAGAGAAGTGAAACCACCAGAAAGCTCTAGTGCAGCATTAGTCCAGAGATAGCCTATCCACACAGGATCGGCTCAGCAGATGAATATGTAAAGGACACATGCTATGCTCCTGAAGTAGAGGAGTTCGAATTGCAGGTCAGACCTGCTGGCAGAGGCTACGGTAGGCCAAATTCAGACACCAGCCAGCCAAAAGCAGAGATGTTTGATGTAGCCCTCTGCCCTGTTGGGAAGTAAGAAAGATGTACCTGCTAAGGCAGTGACCCAAAGTCCTTTACTAGGGTTAGGAAAAAGGGTGAAAAGAACTTATAACAAAGCAGTGGTGAAATTAGAGAAAGACACCTCCAACACTGTAAAGATAAGGGAGATTACAAAAGAGTACATTTGGGTTATGCAAAGAAATACTGATGATGAGTGCAGTTATTAGATGCAAAGAATATAGATGTTGTATTAGAGGTCCCTGATGTTCCTGTATTGTAAGAGTTCAGATGAAAATCCAGTAAATTTATCTCCTGATATCATGGCACACATAAACCTGACACCTTACACCTACTGAAGACCAAAGCTTTGCACTACAGAGGGCAAAGGCAATACTGCTCATAGCCTTTGGTCCTACTGTGAAAGTACTCTGAAGACTGCTGCAGTGGAGCAACTATGGAGCAGACTATAACACCCTCCATCACTACAAGCTGGAGTCACTTGTTTAGAATATTTATGGGAAACACAAAGGGACTAAAATGTTATTTTTCCTTCTCTTTAGGTTAAGGTACTCTCCCTGCTGATCAGATGAAGTCCTTTCAACATCACAGATGCAGGGACTTATTTCTTGTCATGAACGTCAGATCCCATAATGAAGCCATCACCTTTCCATAAAATGTGTGTTCAGTGATACAACAAACTGGTGTTTTGAATGGGTGATATGTCCATTGGAGAAAACAGCATAAAAAAGACCCTATCAGATGGAGCCTTTGGATATTCAAGGATAACAGACAGAGCCCGCTGGTGTGAACACACATCAGGAGTTCAGACAGAATCAAATTTATGAAGGAAGGACACAGTTTCTACATTTTCCACTTATTTTAAGGAGTACCATGCTCCAAAGCTGCAGAGCTGTTCTTTAGTAAAGCTGCTCTGCTAAAATGCTAAACAAAATCTGTTTCTTTGAAGCCAGCAGGAGTCCTTGAAGATCATTTCAGATGCAGTGTGAGTCGTGCAAGGAATGATCTAGGGCCTTGATCACAACACATAGGGAGAGATTGAATTACTCTTCTTACATATAAATATAAGTAAGCTGTGTAGGACATAAGAATTTTCATACAGCCCAGATATTGAGGGCGAAGTGGACAAGTGGACAAGTTTTGATATTAACAGCAAGTCCAGGAAAGGCTGAGTCCTAGGAGAAAGGTCTGATTCTTTAATTAGAGCAGAAGTGAATTAGAATTCCTTGGCTGAGGAAAAGACAGTTCTTGTGATGGGATTTGGAAATAGTCAAGAGTAATTATCAAGCGGTTGGCTTCAACAAGGAGCTGTAGAGGAAAAGGCAAAGTTTCTATTTTCAGTGTTCATTTAACATAACCCTTTATTCTGTTTGCAGCCCACATGATGACGCAACATCCCTCCATTTATATTCCCAGATTTTGAATCATAAAAACATTAATTCACCTCTTAATTATTCATTTAGGAGTTTCTTTGTTGGGCTCTCAGGAGTACTATATTAGGCATTTCTTTTGTAAAAGGCAGATTTGAAATGTAAGAGGAATGAAGACTTAGTCTCTTTTGTAAAACTACAGAGAATTTTAGTGAAAACCATATGAAAACAGACAAACCTTCAATTAAAAAAAATGAGTTTCCAAAAACACAGACTGCTAGACTCATGTTCTCTGCATATCTCTTTTCAAATATGGATCTAGTCTTTTCAGATAAAAATGGAATAGGAGAAAGAAAAGTGTAACTTCAGAATACTGTAAAAATACACATGATTTTGACGAAATTCTGACAGGTATATACAATAATATCTTTTCATATTAGAAAGATTTTTTAAAAAAACAAAGAGATTTATTAGCCTTGGAGATATTTTGCTCCTATTTCACAATATGATCAAGAGATTCTGTGAAGCTTTTTGAGGATAAATTTTGTTGTAAAGAGAGTGGCTAAATAGATCTTATTGCCTTGTAGTCCTTACTCGTAATAAAGAAAAATGACATTAAGAATGGTGTAATAGGCACTAAGAACTGTGCACCCTTTTATACTACAGTGTTAATGATGGTTTAGATTTGTCTGGAAGCATACTTTATAGCTCTTTATTTAATGACACCCTCACTCTTTTCAGTTTTATTATATTCAATGGGTTCCCCAGTACAAGAAATATATGGGCCTGTTGGAGTGCATCCAGAGAAGGGCCATGAAAATGATCAGAAGGATGGAGCATCTTACTTATGAAGACAGGCTGAGAGAGGTGGAGTTGGTCAGGGTCTGGGAAGATGTTACTGTGGCACTCTGGAACTTACCAGAGGCTTCTAAGATGGATGGAAAGAGAGGTTTTTATCAGGGCCCCCATTTATATAGAGGGGTATTATTTTTGAACTGAAAAAGTTTAGATCAACTATCGTGAAGAAATTCTTTGCTGTGAGAGTATCAAGACACTGGAACAGAGAATCTGTGGATGCCCCATCCCTGGAAGTGTTCAAGGGCAGGTTTCATGGGGTTTTGTGTTGTGTCCGCCCATGACAGTGGTGTTGGAACTAAATGATCTTTAAGGTGCCTTCAAATCAAAACCGTTCTGTGATTCTGTCATTCTACAGTGATGGCAAAGACTACTGTTCTTCCTCTTCTTAGCTCCAAGAGTCCAAATAGCATCACACAGAACTGAAGCTGCAGGGAAAAGAAGTACCAAGAAAATTTGGGTTTCTTTTAAACAGAAATACAAAGATTTCTTTTAAACAGAAACACAAAATTCAGATTACAGGCTTGACATTTAATTTTTTTTTCCTTGACAAACAGTCTTCAGTGATTCCCTCAGTCATAGTGAACAAAAGGAAAATTTGCAATCATAATCTACTGATAAAAAAAAACCAAACCAAAACAAAACATGGTTGCCTCAATCCTCTATTTCGCTAAACATTTAAGTGATAATTTTATCTGAGCTGCTTCTGAATCTTAGTAAAAAAGTTTGGCAAATCTGGATGGGATTAAGAATTCACTTCTTTTTTAAAATAAACAAATTGAAAACTCTGGAGCTCGCTTTCAAAGATTAAGGGATGTCCAGTTACAATACAAAAAGATGAAAAAGAATCTCACTTGTATCATCAGTAGCTTCTGACTTGTCTACAAGGATACATTTACTGTAACATCTTACAGGTTTACCTCCTGGGTATATTTACACTCAAATTTATCATGCCATTGCAGAGGTGCAATTTTATGGAAAACTCTGATGTGCAATAGAGATTTTATTAAGTATTAGATTACCCTTCTCATATATATCACGAGAACAGATCAAGATGTGAAGATCAAGAATCCCTTAAGTGACATCACACTGCAAATATATCTACATAGGTTGCTTTCCTTTCCTGGAGAGAAATTTTGCTGAGGGCATTTTGTTGATATTTCATCACAATTGAAACAAAAAATTACAGACCAGGCTGAACTTTATATCTACTATCCAAGCAGACCTGGGTGGCCAGTTTGAGGTTTTATCCCTAATGAAACACAAAGAAATTTTCATGGCTCAGTATGTATCCTATTTCAAACTGGAAAGCAGACTTCTTCAGGAAAACTGTAAGTTATTCATTGCTATATCATACACATGTAATAAGCCTGTGTGTATGTAGAGCATTGAGAAATCTACCCATACAGATTATATCCACCTATACATAGGTCTGCTACATTTAGTTCTTTTCAGGTTACAATAAAGATGCAAAAGCATGTGTGTGGGAAGGCCTTCTACTGACAGTGGCTGAAAAAAAGAGAAGTGAATAAAGTGGAAATGCTGTGCTTACCAGCTCCCACTGTTCAGGCCACAGAGGGTCACTGAACTGCAGTTCATTTCCTATTCCACTCTCTGACTCCAACACTTTGAAGACTGCTGTAGGGATGTAATCATTCTTCTCGTGCTCGAGTGAAAACCACACAGAAAGATCAGTCATTTGCCTGCCCTGATATTCACCCTCTTCCTCTTTTCATTTTTTTTTCTGCTGTTTTAATGTATTTGTAAAGATCATTATTTCTTTGAAATAGTTTTAAATTTAGTTTTTTTAGTCAAAAAAATGATCTTTTGATAACAACTGATTACTTTCTGAATTCTATAGGTTACATACTTCACAATGCTAAGCTCTTCCAGTGGTATCTTTTTCATGCTTTTTTTTTTGAGGTTAAGTTCTCCAGAAATACCATTTTCTAAAAGCTCAGGTTTATCGTGAACAACTTATACTATCCATCACAAATAACAAGTATCTTCAATGAGCAAAATTTAATAGATCCAAAGTTACAAGCATAAACACAGAACAGGGGGAAATGAATGTCATGAAAAATTCATATATATTTTCTAATGTTTTCATGCAGTGGGATGATTGACACCTTAGAAAGATGACTTTAGTATGTGTGATGGAATTACTGGTATTGGAAAACTAGTATTTTCACTTTCATGTTTCCTCTCTTCCACATCTGGGTGATGGAGGCCTGGGAGAGATTGTAAGACTGCACACACACACGCTTACCAGTGTGGTTTTTTCCATGGTGGCACTCCTAATCCTGACACAAGCAGATCATCCCAAATGACTGCACCTTCATGGCAGGGTTATGGAGCAGCTGTCTTCACGCTGCTGATGAATAAACCTTGCTGCATAAGGCTGAGTAAACTTTGTGTACACCACATGGTGGGACCCGTTCTCTCTCTGTGGGGCCATGATGTTACTGAGCAGCTGAGTGCAGAGTCTGACTCTGAGAATGCCCTTTGTCACTGTTACTACAATCTCAGTCATTGCATTTCATCCTTTGGGAGCTGAGCTACTACACTCTGTTCAAAATTTCATCACACAAAACAAAGAAATCTTGGGTAAAAGGGAGGTGAGGTAAAACCTATATGACTGTGGGACTGGGCTCTGCCTCTCACTCTGTGGTTCTGCCTGGGAGGTGTTCAGTAAAGTTGTCAGACACAAACCCTTGGTAGGGCAGGCCCTGTGATTGAGAAATTTAGACAATCCTGTGAATTTCCTTGTAGCTATGACATCTAGTTGCCTGATTTGTGAAAAGCAAAAGAAGTTGCAATAAAATGAAGACGCAGAACAGAAAAATGTGATGCCTTAACTACTGGAAAAAATCTTCAAGCATTAGCAAAATGGTGTCCATTTCTACTTATTGTGGATGTTTGTCCTTGTGTTACTTTAATTCACTTAGCTGTATTAGGAAATCATCCCCCAAGCCCAGGAAACACCTGAAATGTTCATTCCTTTAACACAGCAACAGGCTCTTAAAACATTTTTAGTAGACTATTGTTCTTACAATTTTTACCACCCCTTGTCAAAATAAATCAAACTGTGATAATCTCCATAAGCACTTTAAAAGGATTAAAATTATGGGGAATCATTTTATATACCAAATTACTTTGTGTATTTCTATTCTCTTGAATGAGAGGGGAAAATGAATTGGAAATCAAAAGAGGGAATTGCTCTTTTGATATCAGCATTTTCTTTTCTATGGGTGTAATTAAATAAATCTAAGAAGAGTGAGATGCAGAAAGGAAAGAGGTAAAAAAAGTAGAAAAGGACAAAAGCAGATGGTCATAAGAGGTATTCTGTGGCCAGAATTAAAATATTTACACATCATCTTAAATCTCCGAAAGACACAATACATCAAGCTCTCATCTCAGGATTGCTGTAGTCTGCAGAAGGCCACTGATAAGTCTGAAGGACTGTCCAGGTAACTTTCATGCCACTGTCACTGACACTCCAGAAAAAAAGCAGTCTGGATGGTGAAAGACAAAGAAAATGACAGGACACCAGAGGACTGTGTAGCTGAAGGATTCCTGCCACAGACTGTTTGTTCTCTGCTTATGGACTAGTTCCCAAGAGACCTGACACACAGGACAGATCCCACACAGCTGGTCTGAGCTGTTACTGGTCTCAGGTACAAAGACTTCCACCCCTCATGGTCTTTGTTGCTAAGCTGTGCTCAGTAAATACTAAGAAACATCAGATCTGGACTGCTTGAACAACCTATTACGGCTTCAGGAAGTAAAATTTTATAATATCAAGAGGAAAGACTAGGATCAAGATGCAGAAAAAATATTCTATAGGCAGGTGGAAAGTCTCACAATTGCTACCACTTGTAGCATGAGAGACTTCAAATTCCCAGACATCTGCTGGAAATGCAACACAGTAGAGAGGGAATAGACCAGGATGTTCCTGGAGTGTGTGGAGGAGAACTACCTGACACAGATGGTGAGGGAGCCAGCTAGGGAAGACTCCACACTGGATCAGCTGCTTGTGAACACTGGGTGATGTGATGGTCACAGAGATCACAAAATGACAGAATTTTCAATTTTTTGAGAAGCAAGGACAGGTGCCAGCAGAACTGCCACCTTAGACGTCCAGATGGACAAACCTCTTTAGGCGACTGGTTAAGAGAGCTCCTTGGGAGGCAGTCCTGAGGGGAAAAGGAATCCAGGATGGCTGGACATTCTTGAAGAAAGAAATCTTAAAGATGCAGGAGCATATTGCCCCCATGTGCAAAATGATGACCCGGCAGGGAGGCCAACCAGCCTGGCCGAACAGAGAACTTTGGCTGGAGTTCAGGAAACGAGACAAAAGTCTATGGCCTTTGGAGACAGGGACAGGCAACTCAGGAGGACTGCAATGATGCTGTGAGGTTATGCAGGGAAAAATATTCAAAGCCCAGCTAGAACTTAATTTGGTTTCTTCTGCAAAAGACAACAAAGAATGTTTCTCTATATACATCCTCAACAAAAGGAGAGCTGAAGAGAATCTCTCCTTTATTTGATTAGGAATGGAAGAGAGTGAAAAAAGATAAGGAAAAGTCTAAGATACCTAATCTCTTCATGCCTCACACTTTAATAGCAAAACCAAATGTTCTCCAGGTACCTGGCCTCTGAGATGGAATACACGGACAGGAAGCAGAATGAGGACCCCATAATCCAAGGTGAAATGGTCAGTAACCAGTTGCACCACTTACACACACACAGAAATCTATGGGGCCAGATGGAATCCACCCAAAGGTACAGAGGGAGCTGGTGGAAATGCCACCAAGCCACTTTCCATCATTTATCAGGAGTCCTGGCTAAGCAGGCAGGGCCCAGTTGACTGAAAGATGGCAAATGTGATGCTTATCTTCAAGAAGGATTGAAAGGAGGATCTGGGTAACTACAGGCCGTGAGCCTGACCTCAGTGCTGGGAAGATCATCTTGAGTGTCACTATGTGGTGCATACAGGGCATCTGGGGAACAGGCGCAGCAGGCACAAACAAGACTTCATGAAAGCATATCCCACTGGACCAACCTGATCTCCTCCTGTGACAAGGTGACATGTTTAGTGCATGAGGGAAACTCTCTGCAGAGGGATCTGGACCAGCTGGATTGATAATCCATGACCAGTTGTATGAGGTTCAAGAAGGCCAAGTGCTGGACCCTTTCCTTGGATCACAACAACCCCAGGCAGTGTTGCAGGCTTGGGGTAGAGGGAGTGGGAAGCTGACTGTCGGAAAGAGGTCTCAGGGTGCCAGTTTTCAGCCACTGAACATGAGCCAGCATGTGCCCATGTGGACTAAAGCCCCTGGCATCCTGGCCCATATTAAAAACGGTGTGAGCAGCAGGATGAGGGCAGTGATTGTCCCTCTGTACCTGGCAATGATGATGCCACACTTCAAATCCTGTGTTCAGTTTTGTGCCGCTCACTACCCCAAACACACTGAGGTGCTGCAGCATTTCCAGAGAAGGGCAACAGAGCTGGTGCAGGATCTGGAGCACAAGTCTTGTGAGGAGAAGCTGAGGGAGCTGAGGTTGTTTATCCTGGAGAAAAAGAGTCTGAGGGAGGAATTTACTGCTCTCTACAACTATCTGAAAGGAAGTTATAGCCAGGTTTGGGTTGGTTTCTTACCCTAAATGATAAGAAACAAAATGAGAGGAAATGGGCCTCATGCTGTACTTGAGGAGATTTAGATTGGATATTAGGAAAAATTTGTTTATGGAGAGGGTTGTCAAGCTTTGGAACAGCATGTCAACGGAAATGTTGGAGTCACCATTCCTGGAAAGTGTTCAAGAAATGCAAATGTGGCACTCTGGGACATGGTTTAGTGATGGACTTAGTTAACAGTTGGACTCGATGATCTAAGAGGTCCTTTCCAGCAGAAGCGATTCCATGATTTTGTGTTTCTGTGAACATGCATATGAGGTTTTTTCTGGAATACTATCATTATATAGTCGTAATCCTAATACTCAAGTACCTTGGGCTACATCCTATGCTTGTATTTGGAAACAATGCATTTGGACGGTGACAAGTGACTTATATGAGAGGATGTTTGCAAAATATTAACAAAACTATCTGTGTGGCTTGAAAGTAATGTACAGGCATCACGTATTATTAGGCAGTTTGCCTTTTTTTCTTCTGCTACTCCATTTCAGGAAAGGTTCCTATAATAATGTCTGGTTTGTTGGACATCCAAGATGAGGTGCAAACAAGTGTGTCTCTATCAGCTCTAAGTTTTTTAGAGCAAAGCATGTGTTTAGGTGAGATAGAACTTCTGGACTGAGAAAGAAGAAATTCCCAGGCTGCAATGAATATGGAGATGCATCTTTCTATCTCTATGTATCATAATATCTACTCTTTCACAGAAGTAAAACATTGCTCAACAACACATTTATTTTTTCCAGACTTCCTTCTTCTTTCATTTTGATGTAAAAATTGAGATATAACAAGCATTCTAAGTACATCCAGATTCGAAGAACCAAGAAACAAAATTTTTCTTTCCTCTTTAAATCTCCCTTCTGTCACACCATTAATTTTATGCAGCTGAAAGATGTGTGTAGGAATGTAAAATGTCTTGGGAAGCTTGGAAATAAAAAAAATCAAGATGAAAATAACGAGGTGAGGCACCACTGGTGAAGGTTAAGACCACATTTTAGAAGCAATGAGATGTCATTTGCCCTTTTTATATCTGACAGGTGTCTATCTTTAAAAAAAACATGCAAAGTGGGTGTAATCTGATATAATCTAGTTTCATTTGTCCGGCAACTTCAGATGACAAAAAGGATTTTGAGAGATATATGAAATATATCTCACTATGAAAAAGGAAGTCTAGTAGCCCTACGTAGCTAATTTTCTCCACCTATAAACAAAAAGTACTTAAAGTAGGAGGGAGAATCAGGTATGAAGCTGGAAAGTTGAACTGCAAAACAATTTGAAAAATTTAAAGATGAAGATCCAGGGGAAATCTGAAGTCTGTCCAAAGAACCTGAAGATAAGGAGAGTTTATAACTGGTGAAATCCCCTCTGTACTTTCCATGGGAGATATCAAGTAACGAGAGCTAATCTGACGGCAGGTGAATGATACAGTTCATTTCCTAGGGACCCAAAAGGAGGTTCATTTATAATGTTTGAATAGAAGGCAGCTCTCACTGAGGAAAAATAGTACTGAAAAAATTAAACTCTTCTAGTGAAATATTCTGTCAGATAGACTGGGATTAGGATTATGATATGGCAGAGACATATTCCAGTTTGGATAATAACTGATATATACTTTAAATCAGCGTGGGAGTAGAGACTCTCCAGAGGAGGAGCCACACACACACAAACATACACTCTCAAAAAATTACCTCAGGAAGAAGACTTCTCCTTTCATGCATTTTGTGGGGTTTTTTAATCAATTTATCTGGTTTCCTTATAATAGCAAGGGAAAAGGAGAATTGTGTGGTTATGTCCTGGCACCTATCGGTTTGATGACCTTTCTGATCCATTTCTATGCTACACTTTTTCAGGCATCATTTTCTAGTGTTTCTGGGAAATATTGGCAACACTTTTCTTCTTCCCCTGTAAAGTTTTTTAATCACTGAACTTAAGAATTTTCTCATGAAGCGTTAAATTCTGTCAAAGATTTGCTTTCATCAAATCCATTGAAATCACTTTTTCTATGGTTATACCCTTTTATGCAGGCTGACCAAACTGTTCTGGTGTTTGTATTTAACAATGTGGATAACTGCAGAAGCAGAATGTTTTAACTGGATGGAAAAAGATATTTGCTGAGTGAATTTCACTCCTGTGGGAGAGACTAGTGCAACTAGATTCAACTTGCAGGCAAACACAAAAAAAAAAAAAAAAAGAAAAAAGAAGAAAGAATAGAGAAACAAAGAAACAATAAAAAGGGAATGTATGTACACATATGTACTGCCACATATAATGACATTAAAAACTTTCATTAAATATTTCATAAGCTGTAAAAGAGCTGAAATCCCTTTAATACATATGCCTGAATGAGGAAGAAGTATTTCCTCAAACTATGTACTCTTTTTTACTAAAAATACCTTTAAGGAATAGAAAGGAAAGGGCAGGGAGAAAAGAAGGGTGTTGAATGAAGCAAGCACTAAAATTACTGAGAAAATTCAAGATGCAAACCAAATACAGTAGCATTTCAAAGTAAAATATTAGTTTCCACATCCTTTTTCTGCCACCCTGTACATAAGGATAGATCTGAGGATTCCCAGATTTGCTGAAAGAACAAAGATAGCCTGACTCAACAGCGAAATCCATTAAGATAGTAAACTCCAACTTCAGGTGCATTTTGTAATACTATTTCTTTTCATGATTCTTGAAAATCCCAGGGTGATTAAATGTTATTTTCATTTTTGGGCAGGGTCATTTCAAGAGTCTTAGTTGATTTTTTTTTCCTTTCTTCTTCCTGCTGAGAAACACACTATGGATGGGAAGATAATTAGAAACACAAAGGGACAAAGCTAGAAACAAAAATGTAGTGCTTGGTGACATTTTGTCTCTCTCCTGGCTGAAGAATTTATTCTTGCTTTACTACTGGAGCTCATATTTTAGGACAGTGGAAAAAGTAATTCAGGGCAACTTACATGGATTTTTCTTTCAATACAAAGTAAAATCTATTCCTAGAAACCTTTCTGCAGACTGCAGGAGAGAACAAATACTACAGGAACAGCCTATGTATTAATCAAGAAACACATCTGACCGAAAGCAAGACACAAAGAGGGAGAAGGAAAAAAAATGCATTCTAAATGAAATGGCTTAAATATGTAGATAATCCAGGGTCATACTACACTGACTTTGTTTTCTTGTTTAATGAGCACAGATGTGTCAAGTAGAACTTATACCAAACAGGTTTAATTAAAATATTTGCATACACATGCACGCACACACTTACAACATGCATGCACACACACACACACACACACACGCACACGCACACACACACACACACACACACACTCTCACAGAGGAAAAATAAGCAAGGAAATTCTTTCCGATAGCCAGTTTCAAGAATACAACTGTTCTCCTGTGCTAGAAGCTATTGGCAGCCAAATAAAATATCAGTGTTCCACTAGGAAATGGTTAGTCAAACAGAAAGCGCAATGAATCTGCAGCTGATGAATATAAGGATTTCTCCATGAAATCCCCTGTGTCAGAAATTATTATAGAGGCTTTCTGTAGTTTAGGACATTCCCAAGACTGGTTACTCAGTGTTATGTAAATGACAAATGGTTAGAAAAAAATAACTTGGAACAGATGAATAAGGCATTTGGTTCGTAGGAAAAGGGATCAATATAATTTTGACTAGAGGCTTGAAGTAACTTCTTGTGTTAAAAATAGCAACACTACAGTTACCTTCCTGTGGCTATCATTATATCATTTTATTGACATTAAATATATTTCAAGAAGTGTAAAGAGTTAAAAGGTGTTACCTTGCAAAACAGATGGACTAAATGTCCCTGATCTTTTGCTTTTTACAAAGCATTATTTATTACATGGATAGCAGAGTTATTACCTTTTATTTCAATAATTTTTGCTCTTCTGGAATGAATGATTGGGAAAAATTTAATGATGCATATTAATACTGATTCAGCAGTGTGACAGTGTTTGGTGGGAGACACCTTTAGGGCTTTTTGTGTTATCCTTTAAAGAGGCTACCAAAGACTGACTCTACAGGCCCTACACAGATGTGTGTAGGGTAGGTTGAAAGAAGGTTTTTCTGTTCACCACCCACACCCCATGCAAGAACCAAATGTAAGCAGTTCCCAAAGAGCTGATGAGAACCAAAAGGAGTACAGATCACCAGGGAGGGGTGTGTGAAATGCAGACCCATTGCGTGCTGGGTCTGTAAAGGGAAGGAGAGATATTTTTGACATAAAGCAGTCAACTTCAGAGTCTCATAATTGGGGGAAATGAAGTGATGAATGTAGTTTAATATTCACAGAGTAAAGGAAAAGATCTGTGTACAGTAACTCCTGTCTTGACTCACAGATCTCAAATGCCTGATCTAACCTGTGGTTCTTTGTATTCCAAGGAATATTGACAAAGTCACTGCATAACCAAATAAACAAAGAATAAAAATATAATAAGAATTTCAAGCTTTGACCTTAGAACAGACAATTGTCTCAGTTGTATTTTCTGTTTATGGATGTATGAATAGCCTACTCACCACTGGAACATCCACATTTTTGTTTTCAGATGTTCTACATGTCTTTGACCAGGCTTTTCTCAATAAAATGTATGCTACTTTTAAACCCTTAGTGACTTCTGTCTTTCTATCCTGCTTATAGCCACTTTCTTAGCCTTCAATAGAGTAAATCCATTTGTATAATATGCCTTTAATATAAGAGGACTAGGGAATCACATTGTTTTCAAAATATGGTTTCATTGCCTTCTTACACAGCACTAGGATATTTCCTCTGACTTAGGTTCAATACCTCCATTTACACATGCCTCATTTTTGTTTGCTTTTCTTGCTTTTTTTTTTCTTTTTTTTCACCCTCAACTGCTGTTAAGAACCATGCCAACTACTTTTGAGTTTTATTCACCACCCCATCCCTCCCCCCCACTTCCCCTACTTCCATCCTGAACTATTGAAGAGTCATGAAGAGACTGTGTTTTTTGGGTTCAGCATAATTCACACACTATTTTATTCTTCTGACTGCAAACTTGCTGTGGTATGGATCAGATTATCACCAGAGCTGAGTGAACCAATTTGGATTAAATTAACAGAACCATTCCTTGCCTCACACAGATCTTTGTTTGAAGTTTGAAAATGTCAGCTTAATTTTTATTCACCTGCTGCTCACTTCCTGATTTTGGTCAGGACTGGAATGCTACAATATTAGGAGAAATTATGCTCCTTTGATATTTTCAGAAGAAATGGAAAGAGGAAATTGGAGATGAAGGATGGTCTTATGGTTAAAAAAACTGAACAAGGACTCTTGAGATAAAGGTTTAATACCAGTTTGTGCCATAGGCTAACTTTATGATTCCAGTCAACTGTCAGAAATGGAGAAATTGCTCTACTGGATCAAATCAGTGATCCATCTTACCATTTATTATCTCTCAGTACCTCCTTGTCTCAGCTTTATGGAAAGATGCAGGTCTTTGAAAAAAACAGATATAACATGCCTACAATGGAAGTTTGTCCCAACACTTATGCTCTGGGGCATTTTACCCCCTTCTACAATTCTTAGCTGCTTCTAAATCCCAACATTTTGCTTGTTTTCTTGGCTGCTGCTGAGCACAGTGCAGAGATCTTCATTGAGCTGTCAAGCTTTTTTTTCTAAGTTGCTACAGCTGTTTTCTCTTGTTCTGCCCCTGTGATCAATGGGGGCTTTCTTGACACTGTCATCTTGTCCGGTCAATGCCCAGAACTGGGGGCCTTATAATTTCCCAGAACTCAGCAACTGCATGACTCAGAGCATGTGGTTATAATTGTGGCACAGTCCTTTTTCTTTCTCCACTAGTTACAGTGCTTGAGCATGAATGATGTGTTCAAATGCTGCCTGGGATTTGAAAGGAACACTCCACCACCATTCTTTTCTTCAAACAATAGATACTTCTATGATCGAGGTATTGTTCCCCAGCCTTTTAGACCATGGCCACTGTTATCCAGGTTGTTATAAATGAAAGGTTATTATAGCTCTCTAACAACTGGAAAAGTGTCTGGCTGCTGCAAAACATAGCTGTCAGAGTTCTCATACTCATATGAGAAGGGTTTTCTCCTTCATCTTGTTCCTAAAACCTGTGCTGATAAGCAAAGGAAGACCCCATATGGGGAACAAGGAGCCCATACCTCTTTGCTTGGGGGTAAAATATCACACATCAGAAAAAAATCACTGCTCATTTCACAATGCTCTGAAGAGTTCTGTTCCACATCATCTATGATTTGCTGCTCTGTGACAACCTGATCTGTGATGAAGGACCACTGCCATGAGTGTAACTAAAATGATACAACCCTTTGGTTGTTCTCACTGCTTTCTCTGTGAACCACTCAGACGATCTGGACCACGTTTCAGTGTTACTTCTCATGCTGAATATTTTCCTTTGCAAACATTATCAGGGTTTCAAGGAATCAGATGCTATTCATTGCCTAAAAAAAAAAAAAAAAACCCAACATAGTCTAATTTTGTTTCTATGTCATGTTCTCTTCCATCACTTTTAAACTTTCTTTATACTGTAAATGATGCCTTGGGACCTTGTTCATGGTCTGCCATCAGTACTGCCTCGATTCATGAAGGGTGTAGGGATGGAAGACACATCCCAAAGAACAGTTACTCTGTCCAAGTGCAAGGACAGGAAAAAGGCTTGATGATAGGAGGAGATGAGGAAGAGCTGCACTGACTACACTAGACTTTTACTGCTGCATGCCTGTTGTCTTAGGTTACATTCAAATTGCTGAAAGAATGCCCATCTACTCTTGAATGAAAAGACTTCCTTTCCATGTACTGTGTGGAGAGGGACTGGGTTTAAAGATGTAATTTTGTTGAGAAGTGCAAACAGATCTAGAAACTCAGATCAACTTTCAACTCAAGTAACAGAATCCCAAGGGTTCTTATGCCAAGATGGAGAAGCCAAAAACTTATTTTTCCTGCCCTGGGTGCTAGCAGCATAGTATAAATGAGTCACAACTAGCCTCATCCTGGCCATACAGTGCTTGAAGGGGAGAACTGGAACCCTGTGTCATGCTCTTCACTGGGCAGTACCCACAAGCAGATACTGTCAAGTTTTCCAGAACTCAGCCATTCTATGACTCACCCCATACTGTTGTAATTGTGGCTGTCAAGCCTCCCAGTCTCTTTCTACACAGTTCTGAAGGCCAGCTTATCTGCCTAAATAGCGTATGAAAGAAACATAGGATGTTAAAAAGCAGAGACACTTTTTGTCTTAGAAAAGCATGTTGGGCACAGATAGAATCTAGGCACAAATGGTTGCCATTAGTAATACTTTGATACTGCAGCGATTTTGTGATTGTAAGGAAGAGTGAAAATTAACTTTGCCCTAGTTTTATTAGTAAAGGTGATGAGTCAAGTGCCATTTGGTGTCTCATGCAAGAGCCCAGATGTCAGAGCAGGTGATGAGCCTGGTGTCCAGCACACACTGAATGACAGAGAAACCAAAGGATGGTTAGCAGTACTGTCAAGGATTTCTCTCAAGACTCCTAGCAAATAATAAATGCTCAAAGGTCTTAAGATTCGAATCCACTTACTTCAGTGCATGCAAAAATTAGTTTTTGCATATATCCTACAGTTTAGAAACCTGATATGTAACTCATGCTGAATCTGGTCTCTGTCTTCCCCACTTAGCTGGTTTCCTACTCATTAATTATTTGTGTTATTGCAGCTTTACCTCTGCCTTTTTTCAAATACCTAGGGATTTCTTTTTCCCATCCATATCTTGGGAGCAGGTGCAGCATATTCCGCTGCAGGAACTCCTTGTCACTTTCTAGGGACCCTTCATTCATCTCTTCTTTCAGGAAGGAGGAAAGATGATCAGAAGTCTCCTTTCTTGCTCATGGAAGGGAATAGAGAGCTGCATCCTGAGATGCAACATTCATTTAATTCTCTTTCTGGCCTTAATTTGTTGCTCCCTTCCTTTGAGAATAATATCAATTCCATAAAGGAAAGGGGATGGGGGAAACCCTTCCAGTTTCTTTGAACACCACCATTTTGAATTCTTAGGTGTTGGAGCAGGAGGAAGTGAATGAGGCTGGTGGACAGGGAAGTCAAGAATTTTTGAGTCTGTAAGGGCTTTTAAAATCATCAACAGTATAATTTCAACAGACCTCCTCGAGGAAAGAATCAAGTCACTTTGAAAAGTGAGGCAAGGAGACAACCGTAACTTTGGGCAATTCTAGAGCATAAAGAGTGTATAATCTGAGAGCAAAGTTCCATGCACATTCTCTCTATTCCTTCTAAAACCCAAAAATAATCCAGTGTGAAGACAGATAACTAATCAGTACCACTGCCCATCAAATATCTCCAAAAACAGTAAACACCAGCTGTAGCTCAGTTAAAACTGACAGCTCATGAAGGACAAACTTTAGCTCAGAGCTGTATTTCTAGTGCAGGCCCTTTAAAATATTTTAAAGTAATTTTAATTACAGAAATCAAATTGTTAAGTAACAAAGAGAATAGCAGGAAATAAATGAATAGAAAAGAAATTAATTACAAGGAATAATATAGTATTCTTTACTATTGAACTCCATAGTTCAAAGATAGGTAACCCTTTTCCAGCTATGAAACCATTCTATATCCATAAAAGACCTTTAAAAAGGGGTCCAAAATAAAAATTTGGATGCAGTTTAATGAATCACCAAGACTAGGGAAGCCTCCAGGAACCACAAAGATTTTTCTTTTTCTTGCACTATTTTCTTTTATGAACAAATGAAAGAATGAACATTTCATCCTTTTCACTGTCACAGAAGCTCAGATCTTATGCCCTAACCTTTCTAACTGCCATCTTGTACACTATACAAGTGTTGTCTTCTCTTCTTATTCCTTTGTCTGAAACCATAAAGGATGACCTTGTTTTCCTTGTGCCTAGAATTATGGCTCTTGGTCCTGTTGTGCTCTACCTACTCCTCTCCTTTTTCTACTATGGCTTTTCTGACATGAGCAAACCCTTCGATCAAAAAGCCAACCAGATGGGTAACTAACTATATCTGGGGGGAGAATGTGAAGGTTCTGAAATTTCACATGTCGGAACGAGCGAAAAGAACGATCAGATCCTTCTGCCTTGCATCAGAATACAGAAGCAGATGCTGAAATGTTAGTAATTGAACAGCTTTTTAAAAAACAGGGGGAAAAAATCAGTGGAATGAGTTAATTAGATAATGAAGGGAATAGATTTAGTAATTAATTCAGGTTACACAAAGCATTTGAGAATACGATGTAGAAAACTCATTGAGAAAGGTCCATGAGGGGCTTGAATGTTCTCCCCCTCCTTCTCCTGACATTTTTGCCTCTTTAATGTGAAATCATTTCTGAAAAATGCTCCCAAAATTTTTGATAGAACTCAATATGTAGTCATCAGTGAGTACAGAATTTTTCCTGCTTCTGAACAAATGTTTAAGCCATTTGCTTTGGCAAGAAGGGTGAAAGATCTTGTATTAGATATATGCAGATTAAACCTCTTGATAAGAGTTCTGGTGTGGGAATACACCTGCGGGTCAGTGCCAGAAAAGAGGACATATTTGTGTTGCAGATGAAAGGGGAGCACAAATCTTACGTGCACACATGCTAGCCAAGATGGAGTGTTTTTTATCTCACAGAATACTAATTACTTTTAGTTAAACTTCTGTCATATGTATCCATTTTGTCTTAAGATGACCTAAATTGTTAATAAGTAGTATCCAGACTTTCAATGGATTAGAATTGGATCTGCAAAAAGATGGTGGAGTCAGAATACTTATCAACTAATGTTGATACAAGCAAACTTCCCAGAAGGTGATACCACATGGTCTCTGGAGATACAACCTTAACAGATCCGTAGCTGCATATGAGAGCTATGCTTCTTAATTGAATTGCTGATGTTGGAAAAGACCTCTTACGATCATTGAGTCCAACTGTTCACCCAGAACGACCAAGTCACCACTAAACCATGTCCCAGAGTGCCACATTTGCATTTCTTGAACACTTTCCAGGAATGGTGACTCCAACATTTCCCTTGACATGCTGTTCCAAAGCTTGACAACCCTCTCCATAAACAAATTTTTCCTAATATCCAATCTAAATCTCCTCAAGAGTCTCATTTCCTCTCATTTTGTCGCTTCTCATTTAGGATAAGAAACCAACCCAAACCTGGCTATAACTTCCTTTCAGATAGTTGTAGAGAGCAGTAAATTCCTCCCTCAGACTCTTTTTCTCCAGGATAAACAACCTCAGCTCCCTCAGCTTCTCCTCACAGGACTTGTGCTCCAGATCCTGCACCAGCTCTGTTGCCCTTCTCTGGAAATGCTGCAGCACCTCAGTGTGTTTGGGGTAGTGAGCGGCACAAAACTGAACACAGGATTTGAAGTGTGGCATCATCATTGCCAGGTACAGAGGGACAATCACTGCCCTCATCCTGCTGCTCACACCGTTTTTAATATGGGCCAGGATGCCAGGGGCTTTAGTCCACATGGGCACACGCTGGCTCATGTTCAGTGGCTGAAAACTGGCACCCTGAGACCTTTTTCCGACAGTCAGCTTCCCACTCCCTCTACCCCGAGCCTGCAGCACTGCCTGGGGTTGTTGTGATCCAAGGAAAGGGTCCAGCACTTGGCCTTCTTGAACCTCATACAACTGGTCATGGATTATCGATCCAGCTCATCGGTCCAGATCCTTCTGAAGAACCTTCCTGGCCTCCAGCAGATCAACACTCCTGCCCAACTTGGAGCCATCTTCACACTGACTGGGGGTGTACTCAGTGTCCTCACCTAGATCATTGCTAAAGGTATTATAAAGGACTGGCCCCAAAACTGAGCCCTAGGGAATACTACTAGTGACTAGCTGCCCTCTGATCCAACAGAGAGCCTTCCCTCGCTCCTTCCCTCACCATCTGTGTCAGGTAGCTCTCTTCCATGTGCTCCAAGAACCTCTTGATCTGTTTCTCTCTGCTGTGTTGCATTTCCAGAAGAAGTCTGGGAAGATGAACTCCCTCATGAGAAGAGTTAGCAATTGTGAGGCCTTCTTACAGAATATGTTTTTCTGCCTCTAAAGCCTTCTTGGGCAGTCTATAATAGACTCCCACCACGATATCTGCCTTGTTTGCCTTTCCTCTAATTCTTGCCCACCAACTCTCCACCCTGTCATCGCCATCATACAATCATGACCCTCCCTAATGTACAGGATCACCCTACAACCTCTTGTTCTTTGCCTGTCCCTTCTGAAAAGTCATCCATTGCAGCACTACAGCTGTACAAGTCTTCCACCATGTTTGTGATGGCAACTGTGTAATGGATTTCCTGCAGTGCAATGGCTTCCAGCTTCTTGTGTTTGTGTGCTGAGCTGTGTGAATTGGTGTAGATATATTTCAGTTGGCTTACCAATACTGCTGCCTTTCTGGTGGAGAAGCTCCTATTCCTGCACGACCATTATCACGTTCCTCTGTGGCTTCAAACACTTCAGTAATCCTTCCATCCTTGCTACTGCATCAATAACCCTTGTATCTTGCCTCTAGAAGCCTACACTGCATCAGAAGGGCAGAACTGAAAGTTCAGACATCCAGAGATTACAATGAAAAATGAAGGACCTCTGTGGGAGAAGCCCACCACATTATCCTCAGACAATAAAGTCTAAATCCAGAAAAGATTTTATATAAGATTTAAGTGTTTTAGAGAATTTTGAGTATTCATATACTACTTCAGTTCCCTGAAGTTTCCAGGTGTCATCGTTTTCATTAGGTCAGTTCTGGAGAATACTAATGACTGAATGTCTTCTGTCCTAACAGCACTGGGGATCCTGGCAAGTACGTCATTCAAGGCTTTGATTAGGCTTGAGCTTTTATGTCTCTTTCAAACATGATGCTTAGTCATATCAAAACAGGAATGTTGGAATAGAGCCTGCACAGAACCAGCCAGGGAATTCAGAGGAGCTTGGTGCTCCTGCACATCACAGGCAAGGACGCTCAGTCAGAGGACTTGATGCTCGTTTAATTTTTTATCTTCTGACCTTGTGGCTATTGGAGGATCCCCTCCTTAGGAACTTAAAAATACCTTGCAATAGACAATTTTGTAAGAATCCTAGAATCATATTATCATAGAATCATCAAGTTTGGAAAAGGCCTCTAAGATTACAGAGCCAAACTATTGTCTCAGTCTCTCTGTCAGAGCTGTTTTAAAGATATTTAAGTATTCCCTCGACCAAGGAGAAAGAGGGTGATGCTATAACAGTGTAGCTGGAGCATTCATGTCCTTGGAGACTCAACACATCACTTTGCTTCATGTGAGTGACTTAATCATCAGACAAGAAAGTTCAAATTCTTCTTACTCTAGAATCTGCCTATTCCAAATGCCCACACTCTTGTGTGGGCGCTTAAATCACTACCCTCAGCAAAAAAAAAGCAGGAATGGCAGTACCACCAAAACATTAGGTAAAAAAAATCCCATTAGCTGTAGACATGGTTGCAGATTATGCTGCTTTACTAGATATGTGCATTGCCCTGTAACAGAGACACTGATCTTGTACTCCATAAAACAGAATAGGCAGATTTTAAAAATACCTCTCTCTTCTACTGACCAGCACGGGCTATTCCCTGATTAGCTTGTCTGCTTTGCAGATCCCATATGTAGAAACGTACTTCCTTTTACAAAAGTTATATGGCATCTTTACTGTTACTTTGGGAGTATATTAAATTTATTTGCAGAATATACTCCAAAAATAAGAGAGAAATATTTGAAAACAGCTGATTATAATGTATTTCATTACACAGGTCCCTGCACAGTAGTATCTGTTAAAAAGGTGACCACTGACTATGGAGTGAGATGTAGAAGTGCATTTGATGTACATACATTAAATCCTATAATAACAGGGATATACCTGCTCATGTAATTGAAACAAGCAAAAAAAAAAAAAAAAAAAGTGATGCCAGGACATTTGAACTAATTTTTTACCTTTGTACAAGTAGGAATACTTTGCAGTTGTCAGCCATCACAAAGTATGGGTGAAGGTTACCTCCACTTAATGGAAAGTAAAATATTCTATTTCTGCAGAAACAACTGGTTAAGAAACAAATTATATCTTGTATGATAAATCAGTTCTTCAAAATCATGTTCTTTTGTATGAATCTCAAAGCAGGAGCTTTAAAATTCAGATACCACACAGATGCCAAGAAACCAAAGAAAGCCATTCTTCATAGGACTTCACTGTGATAATGACCAAAGCAGTGGCAGCAAGACTATTACAGATGAGCTGCAGTGAATGTGATATGAGTTAAATATCTGAAGTACAATTCATCAACAGTGCATAAATAAGTAGGAACAGACAAAGAGTGAAGTAAAAAATATATACTTTGTTCCAGCAAAGCATTTAGTAACTTTCCATAACCCATTTCATTTTTCCACTGATTTTTTGAGCCAAACATTCAAGACTTAGTTGAAACTGAAGATAATGTTAACACTTTGTCAAGCATTTGAATCACTTCCAGTATATTGTAGTATAATCCGCTGTCCACAAACATCCCCTTCATTATTGCCTAATTACATGCAAATTTCATAAAATGAATGAGTTTTAAGTACTTGTCAATCTGTCATCCTAGGAACCACTGAAACATTTTGACTGCTAGATAAATAATCAGCAATAATCACACTATGCAAATTTGATATTTTCTGTACAATTATCTGAAACCATAAATAACTGGACACAAAGACATTTGGCATTCTCTCAGAAAGACTTGACCTACAGGCTTTTTTATTCCAAACAAACATGCCAGCAGAATTTTTAAATTTCTGCCTAGCTAAATGTGACCAGTAGAAAAAAAATTATAAACATTTAGTGTATTAATATTTTATTACAACTTCAGAAAGGTTTCTTTCTTTTGCTTTATTAGAAAAAAAAAACACCAAAAGATTAATAGTATTGTTTTTTCTCAACTATTCTTAGTTCCACAATTTTATTTCTTTACTTCTTTGCTTTTCATCTGCAATTATCAAATTGTGTTTTGGTTTTTGCTTAATATTTTTCAAGTAATAAGGGAATGAAATGTTATGTATTGTTGACTTTTAATATTCCTCCCCTCTGTACTTGTTGTAGATCTTCTATAGTGTTTCCTACCATGATTCATTTTGACATTTCTAATGCACTGCAGGCAGTTCAGCAGAACCAGTACCAGGAGGCTAATTATCAGGATTACAGACAAGCTCAGAAATACATAAACAGTGAATACAGGTGAAATTGTAGAGTCCCAAACTAATTTTGTTTCCTGTTTACTCTAGGGGTTGCATACCTGTGTCTGTGTGCATATATGTACATGTGCAGCTGGTTGTGTGTATTTTATGAGTGTGTTTTAAATCCCTACATGTTGGCTCAGAATCTCATGTTCTATAGACAAACAAAACTCTTGAAAACACAAACAAATAAGAAAGTGGCTTTTCATTTCAACAACTTTACGTTTATTCTGAGATAAATATTTCCATTAGTGTTTATCACAGAAGCAGCACAAAAGGGCAGATAGTAAGAGGAAGGCACAAAATATATATTTAAGACTATTTGTTTCATATTAATTTATAAATGAATGCACATTAATTAAAGTTGCATCATTTTGTGTAAGAATTCTTGGTTCTGATCTGTCTGCCACTGAAGTGCAGGAATCTGGATGATGATAGCATATAAATTGTTATATAGGGCTTAATATCATCCTTTTGTTCTTTAAACTTTGCACAACTAAGACACTTGTGTATCCAGAATTATTTATTTGATGAATTTCAGCAATTTTGAGATCTCCAACTATTCTTGGATAGGGGCTAGTTTCACTAACAGACACACAGGAAATAATGATAATCAAATATCAAAGACTAATACTAAGTGACAGATATTTGTCATAACCAATCTTGAAATTACACAATTAAACAAAATGTCTACAGGAATTTGGGGATTTTTTTTTGTTGGAAGATGCAGTACGAAACTGTTTCTGATGGCTGAACATTCATGCTGTAATACTTGCCAGCAGACTTACTGCTGCATAGCAAAAACTATGGAGGCTTCAAGTTATCGATATATTGAAGAAACCATGCTTTACTGCAGAAATACAAGAATTATTTAAAATAATGAACAAATGTGGGGATATCACAATTTCTTCATAAATCATTTGTGAACAGCAAAAGGTGCCCTGAAAATCATCAGGTAAATGGTTCTTTTTGAATTATTTTCTTACCTACAGAGAAGCCTGCCAAAATGTTAATAGATCAATGGCTTCATTTTCAATGTCTGCTTATGTATTTAAAGAGGGAGTTTTTATGTACTTGCTTATTGCAGGTAAGAAATTAACAGAAAAATAATCTAAATACAAGAATCAGCATCCCACTTTTTATGAGCAGATTACATTTTAAGGGGGGATGAGGTAATGATAATCTTTAAGTATAGATAATCTTTATTTGTACTTCACACCATGCTTTGGCAAATATGCAATGGCAATGTAACTTTCAGTATACGGGTTAAAAATCACATCTCTGAAACTTTTTTTTTTTATCAGGGCTCCTAATAGAATTACTTTCTATTATCTTAGCTATTTGGTATTCAAATATTTGAATTTAACAGAGGCATGTTGAAATGTGTAGTTGCAAATTTTTTCAAGACTTGCAGAACCAGCAACAAGCCCAGCTAATAAGTGTATACCTGCTGGATAAGAAAATAAGAAATGTGTGTCAGGCTGTCCTTTCCCAAAACTAGACACCATAAGTAAGAACCACAATAATGTCTGCATTGTGATTACTTAAAGACTGTACAAGTCAGAGTGTTCCACGCAACATCCTTTAAATTGTGATTGGTCTAGATTCACTAATGGCAAAATATATTAAGATTCTGAATCCAAAATACTTTTGTAAATAAAGACTCTTCTGCCTATTACACATTCCTTTTCTTCATTTCTACGTATCTACTTTGCATGTTCTGTATGTTTAAAATAAAGATTATTTCAAAAGTAGGTTATAGAGTGCTGAAACTATTGTCATTAGCTGAGTAGAAGAATGGCATCATGTGAAGATGGGAAACTGCATACTGGTAAAGATGAGTGAGTCACAAAAGACAGATGAATTAATTATTTTCGACAGTAAAAACATACCAGAAAAGGACTTCTTCTTTTAAACATTCTTTCATTGAAAAGTGATGTGTTGTTTTTGATAAGGTTAGAGGTTTGTTTTGGGAGGAGAGAAGCATTAACAATGGTCACTTATTGTCAAATAAGTGCCAAGTCGTACCTGGAACAATGAGACTCATTGATGATGTAACAAAACTTCCAACTAAAAACATATGCACTTTCATTTGATATCACATAGTAAAATATTTAGTACAAAATTGATGGAGAGTTAATTATACATGAATATAAAATTTATACTGTGTCCAAGTCACACACTCAAGTGTATGCTTCAAATTTCATTGTTGATCACTGACAGTAAGTCTGACAGCAATTGTTCCTTCCCTCTTTCCTTCCTTCCTTTCTCCCTTCCTTCTTAGGACTGCTGCTGTTTATCACCCTTTATTCCCCAATATAGGCTAAGTAAAAACAGTTAGAGTGAGATTATCAATACTGATTTTACTTCTCTGACTAGCTGAGCACTAAAATAATATCTCACAGGGTTGAACTTGATTCCTTTTGTTGAGTGTGTGTAAAGAATTTAGGAATTCAATTTGCTTAACCTGGTGACTGGAAAGAAAGGAGGGAAGGGGAAAATTTAAAAAAAAAAACCCAACAATTGAAAAAAGTTCCTGAAATTTAATTTTTGAAAACTAGTTCTTCTGATTGAGCAGGTACAGTGACTTTTGCCAGAAAAATATCTTCCATCCCTTGCACAATATTCTGAGTATACTTGTTGGCTAGTGGTAAAAACGTCTTTTACCTTTAAGACTGCTTTGTCTGGCCAGTTCTGGCTGATGCCACTATGTGGAGATATGTTGGTTGTGTCTTGCACCCCAAACAGAAGATATTATTGCTAACAATTGATGCTAATAATGAACCAAAAATCCTGCTTTCCAACCTGGTGCTCACTGCCTTAAGAAAATATTGTTTTGTTTGGAAAGAAACTTGATGGGGAAATCACACTCTGAGCTGCAGGTTTATACTGGAGGCTTCACATGTACTTGTGTGAGAGGTGAAACTCAGTCCCTCAGCAGTTAAGAGTTGTGAGGAAATAAAGGCCACTCAGTATGAACATGGTCTTCAGAAAACTGCATCATAAACTAACAAGCCTGACCCTTTTCTCTCCATTCATCCCTTTTCCTCTGAACTGGATTTCATTCAGCTTTCTGAAAACTTGGAAATAATAGGCTTTTTTTTGGCAGAAATATTCTAAGTAATCTGGTCAACAAGTCATTATAGCTGAAATTTGTAAACTATTTCAGGTTGAAGGAAGATAGCTGTCCTTGAAGAGTTTTTTTCAGCCTGAGTGGTTTATGCTAAAAGAAGTAAATAGCATAGTCAAACAAGTCACTGACATAGTCATACCAGCTTAAAATAAAGTTTTCTGGGAAATTTCTGACAATTTTAACCAAAGACTTTCCTTCAGCTCCTTGTCAGAGTTATGAGTGCTACTAGATATGCATAGAGTTTTAATCCCTGTGTCTCAAAACATCATATTTTACACACTAACAGTTTTATAAAAAGAAAATTAATATGCTTCACTACATTCAACAGTGCATTGAAGTGTATAAAATAAACAAATTTTTCCTCTTTTGTTTTGGTATTACATGAGGTTTTTTTAACCATGTTGTCATTGTTACTTAATTTCCAAGGTAAGCCTTTTTTTTGACACTAGTTAACCTGTGAAGGTAAATGGTATTTAAACTATAATTCTGCCCATCAGCTTTCTGGAGTGCCAGTGTCTTGGCATGGATTGCTGTACATTTATCAGCTGGGATATGGATAGTCCCATTAAATTATCAAAGCATTGGACTGTTTAGGAAGCTTTCTCCATTAGTTAAAATTCTTTAATGAATTTATTTAATAAAAGCATTACATGTGATGACAGTTCTTAGCTAAGATACTTGTGGATTGTGTGAACTAAACTATGTCTCATGTTTTGTGGCCTTTATTAGTAATTTTGCATCTATACCTGTTTCTCCTATGCCTTTACTGCCTGTGCAACGTGTCAGGAAGCAAGATGTCAGACAGAGTACACTACTGCCAAATGCTCAAGTGATAGAGATTTACCAACAGAAATTCTGGCCTAGTGACCTCCTATATTGAACTATTGATTCAGAGCAAATAATTGGATTTCAAGAACTTTTCAATTGGTTCTGAGCAATTTTTTAGAGGGCAGAGCCAGTGGCAGAGTGATGACATCTGGGGACAGTATAACTGTGGATCCTTTCCACTGACATGTATTTTCCTCACTGAAGATGGTGAATGGTTACCATCACTGGGGCAATTCATAGTCATTCAGCACTTTATTTAATGCATTAGGTGACTGCTGCAGTCGAAGTTTTGCGATCTTGATGGATAACCCTTTTTGTTCACATTTAAGTTTTGATTAAATTTTTCATCAAAGATTCAATTTTTGTTTAACCAGTTCACCTTTTGCCCCAGTGATTTCCCCTGGCTAGCTCTACTCTTGACAGATAGGGTAGACTTGTTTTATTGCTACTATTGAGGAATATTTGAGGACTTACGGTGGAAGTCTTGGCTAAAAATCAGCACTGATGTAATTGGGTTGTGATGAGCTGCAGCCTGGTGCTTCTCCACACTGAGGTAAGATATTGGGCTTATGTGTTAGATCCTTCCCAACTATAAACACTGGACATATTTCCACTGAGATTACAACATTAATAACATAAAATATTAGTGAAAACACATGAAAACATGGTTCCTTTCCCATGGCTTATATTCAGACAAGTATTTATCCATTGTTTTTCAGTCAATCATTGAGAGTTTTCAGTAGGATAAAACACTAACACTAGAAACATATGTCTAGCATAAAATTCACTAAAAGGCAGGATGAGTTTTTAACTTATTCTACTAATTTGCATAATTTATAGTTTGTAAAAAATCAAAGCAATATTAATTAAAAAAATCTAAAAATTGTACCACTATATGATTCTAAATCAAATAAAAAACTCTGTTTCTTAAAATGTAAAAAAGCTATTGTCCCAGAAAACTGAAAGTGATTTGCAGTCACTTTACATTAATGACCAGGCTGCCTTTTCACTCCAACAGAATCACATATATTCCCCCTTCAAGGCTTGTGGCTTGGTGTCTTTAAGAAAAAATTTCATTTCTGATTCATAACACAACTAATCAGTGTGATTTTTAAAGTCACATGGGCCAAACACTTAAACATTTTCAGAATAGGTTAGTAAAGTGGGTGCACTCTATCAATAAGAGAAAAATAAACTGATTCCCAGTTAAAGTGTATGGTATTTACAGAACACCTGGCTTCCTTTCAGACCACAAGTCATTGTTGAACTCCCCTCACTCTTAGTGATCCACCACTTTCTTTCCCTCATATAAATTACTGTTTTTCCATTTAAAAAGTCACTGTAGAAAATCTCTTCACTCTCGACCTTCAGTATCCAAAACCAGTGTCCTGTTGTTAAAGAGATACACTAACCTCACCTCCCACAGTTAATAATTAAACAATACATTTTTCTTTTTTGGTACTGGTAGTGGGGAAGGTTGTCACAGATTTCATAAGCTAGTTAAAGCTCATAAGTACATCTTTCACACAGCTTTCTTTCAAAAGTGATCTAAACATTGTTCCTTGTTGCTAAACCTGTGGGATTTTTCTACTGGAATAGCAGATGAGGTATGTTATCAATCACACAAGGCTCTATTAATTTTATCACAACTCCGATGGCTGTTGACATTAAATGGCACAAATTTGGCCATTGTGGTCCCTGAGGTAGTGTATCTTTGCATCCCTTCAAATGCTAATTATATTTTTGACCTTAAAAAAAGGACTGTTTTTATCCCCAGCAAGCCCCCTTTCCCTCCTTCCTGATAGCAGAAGCTTTTTCACAGGGCCATTTCTGTGTCTACACTGTTTGGCTAGTGGGATTTTTCTCTTTTTTTTTTCTTTTCTCTTTTTTTTTTTTTTATTTAATATAAAACAAAAGCATCTTTATAAGATTTCAATAGCTATATAGGGGAAGGGTTGCTACACAGTAGTGCTGACATTAGCTTTCATTGAGATGAAGAGAAGCAATCGCTTGATGATGAAGACATTTCAAGGACACCACTGGTATGGAATAGCTTTCTCTCTGGGTCAGTCAGTGTTTCAGATTGCTTAATTACTGCAAATTCACACAGGTGACTGTGATGAACACATGGAAAGCCATTAGGAGGTCTTATCTATTGTTTAACTTTGGAGAGAAAAAAAGGCAATTGTTGAAATGGGAAAAGGGTTCTGCTCAAGCTTTTCATAGGATATCACTACCTGTCTGTCACTGGGAACTGTCTAAACCAGTTTTTGTCATCTCTATACTAATATTAGGCATATCATTATTAAAAAAAAAAAATGGCTGTGCCAAGGTCACCTGAATTAAAACAGCAGGTTTGTGTCTTTTTGCATAAAATAAAATATTTTGTACTCGATTTATTTGGATTTACTTATAGTTCCCCTTACAATACCTTTTTTTAAATATTAGTCCCTCCTCTGTGTCTTTGCATTTAACTAGAAAATAAAGCACTTTTATCTTGAAAAAAAGAGACCCCACTCAAGCAGAATGCAGTACATTCTTTACTATTTAAGATGACAGGTGTTTATTGCACCCAAACATAGCTTCATGTTCTCAAAAAAAGTGTGAATATATGGGATTTTTTGTGCCAAATTTTCCCCTCAGCCTTTAAACTGAAATTCAATTGAAGTCAGGGATCTAAGGGCAGAATTCAGCCCTTTCATATAAGGGCAGTGGGTGATGAGTGTGAGAGAGAGGAAAGAAAGAAACATAATATGAGCATGATGAAGATCAGAAGGTATTGATTCACATACTGCCTTTATTTTAAAATTACTATCAGAATCCAGATTGGCCATTCCCCCTCAGTTTCCCTTACAGACTATCAGAATCCAGATTGGCCATTCCCCCTCAGTTTCCCTTACAGAGGCACCCCTAGTTAGACAAAAGGATCTTAGTTTCACTGACTATGGGCTTCTAAGGAGTCTGGAGGTATAAAGTGAAAAGGACAATTTCACTCTTTTTTCTGAAAAGTCATGAAACTACACAGAGAAAATAATGGCTTCTGTTCAGATGTTTTTAAAAGATGTTCCATTTCTAAAGACAAAACCATGTTTAGGATATTTTCTAGCCCATGCTGTGGGGACGATTGGGTCTGATGACTGCGATCCTGCCTTTTGAGCACATATAAATGGATTAATGATTGCAGCTCCAGAAACTGGTTGCGAAGTAGCAGGAAAGCAATAAGGGGCTCCCATGGAAAGGCAACTGTAGCAATCATCACAAAAGTTAAACCCTGGTTTTACAGGGGATAGGATATAGTGCATCCATGTAGAACACTCTCATGTTGAAAAGTCTACTCTTATCGAAAGCTGCTGCAGCAAGTATTTGTGACTACAGTGTTACTTCTTTCATGGTGATGCGCTGTGAGTTTGCAACTATGATATTTGAGAACATACCATATATATATATATGTACAAAACAATGGATTCCACAATTAAAAAAAATCTAACACCAAATCCAAACGTATATTTTTTTTATCCAGGGTCTACTTTAAATATTTGTTAGAAAACTTTATATTGATAAAAAACTTAAAGGGTTTCATTTTGGAGTATATACCAACACTTGGGATAGACTTTGTGCCAGTAATTTTCAAGACTTCAAAAGAAAGCAGAGACAAATTCATACAATAGGTAAAACAAGTTTCAAGAGGCTTGACTTTCAGTCCCTTGTTAGCTTACTCTACTCTGAGGCATTTAAGCCAACTCTTTACTTGCCTTAGGTTCCCTCATGCATATAATACGGTAGTGATACTTGACTTTTCTCCTAAAGCAATCAGAGATCTTGGAAGGTGAAGAAATTTGTATGGAAAGTACATATTATTCTAGATATGCATTCATGCAACCCATGACATCTTGGGCCCTTAAACTTCCATTTATAACGATCCTTTTCCAAAATGTACAACCATTATTTTGCTACTCTGATTGTTGTAATGTGATGAGGAAAAAAAGCTTTCCTTACAGTAAAGACAGTCCAATATGAAATAACAGTGAAACAAAATTCAGCTATAATTACATGGTAAGAGTCAAAATGCATTTTTTTTTCATAGGAAGTTGTTTTATGTCTCTCTTAAGCATGTAGAATATCAGCAGCCTAAGAAGCTTCTTTCTGTATCCTATTTATGGAGACTTAGACCATCAGCAGCAGCCAGTCAGCAAGGTTGATAGGGCACAGTAAGCTTACGTCTTTTAAAGTGACCACACCTGTCTACATTTTGGCACTTCTTAAAACTTGTTTTTCAGGTTGTCTACTCTAGCACTTGGAATGAAAATATTTATTCAGTGTATTCTTCAGATGCCTTGAATTCTTTATGATCCCCTTTTAAAGGTATAATTTTGCCTGTGAAACACTAAATAATCTTGTTCTACTTATTCTTTCCCAAGAATTCCAATGCCGATTAGTCCATACTAAGAACTAATTGCTTGCCAAATTTCATTAATTTGATCTTAAACAAACAGCTGAATTGTACAAAGGAAAACAACCATTCAAAACAGATAAACTTCTATTATTTCTATACCCATATAATTAAAAAAAAAAAAGGAGAAAACAACAAAACCAATTTATTTTTCTTTAAATTGTCAACTTCTAGCCCCAAGCACATTTTTTTATTACTAGTGCACAATCCTATAAAAATAGAGCTTTATAAATGAAAACATTGACAGACCCTTAGCAATAGTGGCACTACAGGGAATAGCTATAAACAACATTTTTATTCCTCAAGCATACCTTACCCTTGAAAGTTTACACTAATTACCTGTAGTTTTGTTAATGTTTTAAGCTGCCCTTCATCTCTCCCATCCAGACATACCACTCAGCTTCCTCAACAGATATATTCAACAGCTTCTGTTCACACCTGACATCAATTTCCTTTGATGTTCACAGTCTAAATGAGAATGCTACAGCAAGCTGTATTTGTGAAGTATACAGGATGCCTTTAAAATGATGGCAGGTATTTTTCTCATTAAAGCAGCCATAACAGATAGTTAGATATGATGCTGTCCCTCACCTTCCTGCTAATTAATGACTATGATTGCAACCCAAATAAGATCAGGCAATTAAATGTGATAACATTTCAGAAGTGAAGAAAACGTACAACAATCTTGGAATAGCTTCCTGTAGATAAATAAAGTTGATCTTAGCAAAATTAACATATAAATGTACCATTCTATCAAAAAATTACACAAACTAAAGAATGTGGTAATTTTACTTTTAATTGAAACATGCGCTACAGTGGAGATTGAAAGTATAAGCAAGTCCCATATCTCTTTCGTCATTTCTATTAGCAATAGAATAGTTAGAATTCTTCAAAGGAAGATTTGTGAAAGGACATCTTTACCACTAAAATATAACCTGGAAAGATCGAAAGATTTCTGCATTAAAATGGAGCACCTTTCTTGGTTCTGTGTTCTGCACCTGGGCATGCTCTAGCACTCACGTGCTCCCCGTCTCAATGCCTGTAATGGCCATGACTGGGTGCTCGGACTTTATAAATGCACAGAAATGCTTAGCAGAGACATCATTATGGTTTAAATTTGCCATCATCAAATTTCAGAAATGATGCCTGTAGTAGTGATAGGGAAAAGTTGTGAATCTTGGAACTACAGAATCCTGACAGATTCAAGAACAGAACTCAACATTAATCTGTATTTCTTCAGACTCCAAAGGATTTCTGTACCAGGGCTGATGATTGATTTATTGATTTTGAAAGCTCAGGTGTTTAAGTTAGACTTACAATACAGTTATCAATTCTACATCTCTGAGCCAGTTTTAGTACAAAAGCAGTTCTAACAATAGACTTAAGAGGAAAAAAAAAATGGTTTGTCCTTTTCCTCCTCCACTGGTGACAGTATCTTTATGATTGCCAAGTGTTGGGCAGAATGTGGGAGTTACCACGCCTTCTTCTTTTTAGATTATCTGGAGAGCCATGGATCGGATAAAAAAATTAAATACTAAAAAGAGTAATTAAAAAATTAAATACTAAGAATTTTTTATAAAGAAAAATTTTTGAGGACTGTGGTAAATACATTCTTCAAGAAACCCTGGGCAAGTGTTGAAATTGTCACATATTAATTTTGTCCTCTTCTGGCCTTTAGTTTTGTTTTGAGTATATGGAGTTCAACAACATTCATAATTTCCTCTTTAAAAGGCTCTTCCTACTGCTAAGCTTTTTCTCCAGCAATGAACACCCTTCTTCGAGAGAATCTTCTGACTGGCCCACAACATATCTACAGCTCCTCCACACTCACAGGGCGATCCTAAATGACGGCTATGACATCTTGGCCGGTGGACAGGCACGTATGTGCTCTGTCACTAAACTATGACTCGGAGAGCAGCAAATTGTGATGGATGACTCTAACTGAGAGATTAATATATTCAGAAAAATCCTTTGTTAGACATAGGGAATACTTATGGGGAGAGCTCAATACTGTAATGTCATAGGGAAAGACAATGTCCCAGGATATCCAGGCCAAGACCAACAAATATGTGTGTCGGTATCTTCAGATCTATGACTATAGACTAGGATGACTGCTGGCCAAAGCCTAGAAGAGGTATTCAAGGGAGGAAATAATTTTTTCCTTTCTTAAATGTAGACTTTCTTAAGGTGCAAGGTAAGTAAATAAATGAAATGGGTAAATGAAACCGTCTCCTCTCCTGAGTGGGATTATATGAGGGCAGTCAGAATTTTGGAGCCAAGAAGAAATATCTAGAACTGTGTCAAAATTTCCCAGATGTGGAAAGGGATGAGCTTTAGAAGTAGTGTTCTTTGTTGTTATTGCTGTACTGAAGTCTTTGGTCTACATCTTTGTTCCAGTTCTCCATTAAACCTGAAGGTCAGGATCAAGGGGTTAATGTGGGATTTTCATGAAATATTAATTTTCTGCTAACTTCACATGCAGTAGTTTAATATTCTGCGTACAGTTTGGTTTAAGCAGTGGCTGGGGATATGTTTATATGCAATTAAATCAAAAAGCAGTTTTCCTACCCTCTTTGACCTCTAATGTGAAGGAAAATGCAACTGTGTGGCATGATTTTTTTCGTTTACACATTTATGATCAAAGGTAAGGTTAGAATGTTTTTGTGACCTACCTATATATTACTTTCACATTCTTCAAGTTGCTGTTTTTCTTTTTTTTTTTTTTTTTTAAAGTAAAAGCTTATTAAAAGTGCACTAACATTCAATCTAGTTTTAGTTAATTACTTTCTCCCTCTCCCCTTGGTCCAACAATGATGAAAAAGTAAGCATTCAAAAGATGAGATTGAATTACAAGACCATGGACTTTGTGAGCACTTTTAGGATGTAAGACACAAGTGGCATCATAAGCCAAAGCTGTGTTGCCATAGACCCTGCAGCTATGACCAGTGATGAAAGAATTTGCAAGGCAATACAGAGATGTCTAGAGTATGTGGGAACTGTTTAAATCTTTGAAATCAAAAGGTCATCCTAAATCTAAAAGGCTAAGCTCAAAAATAATTTTGTCAAAATAAGAGGTAGAAATTTATTAAGACGGCTCACAGGGGCTATAATATAGTTAACATTTTTACTCTGAAACAAGCATAATTGCAAAAACTTATTCAAGACTGAAAACTAGCAGATTTTTATTTTTCTTGCTCCTTTCTGGTCAATACAGACCCATGTATTTCTGTTTAGCTAATGCAGCTAAAATTATCATCCAGTCCCTCCTCCTAACATTATGTTATGCTGGAAACATTGCAAACATTTTTTCTAATCTGGAAATATGATATCTCTGTTTCAGACATAGAAGATCAGGGTTCTGGATATCAAGTATGACCCTAATATCACCCCTTCCAGTAATGAACATTTTCCTATGTCATCACTCAAAAACTATCTTCAATTTAAAGTCCTTCGAGTTTTATCTCCCTCACTTTACCTCTACCTTTTTAAACTTAGGACTTTTTGTGGAGAATGTCAGACCTCTCCATACTTTCCAAAAAACATCAGCCATTACTACCATTTAATACAGTATTAATTCAAACACTTTTATACTTTCCCCATTCCATCCATAACCCACAGGAAAAACTTGTCTTAGCAATATATATCCCCACAAAATTTATCTGATTTCTGCATGAGATTTCCCAAACAAAGAGAAATGATCAGTATATCCCTAAACTGTGCATACTTTCTATGCTAATCAAAACACTTTCATGGCTAACCTGCATTCATTTTGTTCATTGGTCACGTTCACAAACTTGTCTCCAACAGCCTGTAAACTTCAAGAATCTGTAGCAAGAAGCAGAGCTGACCAAGACTTGAAGTATCACTGCTTCATAACTTTTAATCCTCCAAATTGACACTTGAGTAGGATTTAATTTAGATATTATTACTGAACTTGTTAAAAATCTCTGTGATCCTCTGAGGTAAAACTTACCAAAGTTTAGAATAAAACCAGCATAGTAAAGACAGAATTCTAGCTATAACAGTCATGATTGAACAGTGAGAAAGGAAGAAAGTCATACTCACTAAGTACGACAGTACCACCTCCAATACATTGTGGAAGTTTAAGCTAAAGCATTTTAAGTTTTAACAGAGCAATAGAGATATTCTTGCTTCTGACATGAAGGTGCTAATATCAACTGAAAACCAAAAAACTCTTCTGTATGGTGAAAAGAAAATTCTACAGCAGTAGTCACAAACTGGTGTACATGTTTGGAATATTTTAGCATTTTTTTATGAATAGTACAGGTGTTCAGTATTGATACAATTTTGATTATCATTTAACTATAATCTTTCCCAATTGAAAGAGCAATTTGGAGCAAAGATGAAGTCAGTGAAAATACTTAAAATTTATACTTAAAATTTTCTTAAAATTTATATTAGGTGACAATCAAATCCAAGATGACTGCCCACTGGAATTTAAAGGAAGAGGTACATCAAGTTTTTACAGTTTTATTTCTGAATGGAGTCACTTCTGAGACTCTTTCTTGAGGTTTCCAGAATAAATTTAAGTAATTGAGAATGAAATATTTTAATATTACAATTTTTCAGGCTCAAGATAAGTTTTTTCTTTTAATATTGAACACTTGATTAGTTGTTTTTGGACAGGCTTTTGTCTTCAGCCTGGATTTACCAGCTAAGTAGCAAATTAGTGAATTCACCATATTTATGCAAGTTGTTTAGTTCTAGAATGTTTAGTTTTGTATTTCATGAGGAAATGCAGCTGAATTCACATTATTCTCTTGTCTGTCAATTTTATATCAATTCTCTAAGCTTTCTCACCTTATTTTTGCCAAACACAGTGATCTTTCTGATGGTTTTATAACTGTATTTTTTTTCTACTCAGAAAAGGAAACCTTCTGGTAACTACTCAGTTTTGGACCCCTATAATATTTTTATTATATCCCTTTTAATTACTGTTAATGCTATTTCATAGGCAGATCAGACCTGAGCTGGATAAAACGGAGAATCGAATTTTTTATGCTGGTAAGCATCCAAACCAGGGTGTTTTACTAAAGAATTACTTTAAAATCCTGTTGTCTCAACTTACACAGGCCCAGGGACAAGACTATTAAGCAACTAACATGCCATAGGGAATATTCTGATTTTCTCTAGGTAGGCCTCAGGTTTAACTGTTTAATTGCCTGTGACTGTTGCATATAATGTAAGAGGATTTTGCAGCCAGCCTGATTTCCCAAAGCCATTACTTTAAAGGAGTTACAAACTGGCATTTGAACATGACTGAGTTATAGTCATGCCAGCCAAATCAGAAACACAGCAAGAATAGTCTCTTGTAGTATGTCACTTTTCCATCGAAGAGATTTATCTGCTCTACTAAGGAGTCAGACAACCATGAAAACCAGCAAACTTTAGAAAGTTAATAAAACTTTTTTTAAAATCTCAGAAGGGGTTTCAGTCAACATCAATGTTAAAGAAGGTTTAGGTTACAGCTTGTTTTATTCATATTGACCTTAACCATAAAAACCTCAGTGATGGCCCAGACTAAGGTGTCTTTATATGTCTTCTGGGGCTGAAAGCATATGCACAGGGAATTATTAGAGCTTTTCTGAAACACAGGGCCAGTGTAAGCACACTAAACCCATCCCAGGAAAGGACATATAGTTGAATCTGATGGTCTTCTTGTCCCGTGAAATGTTTGTATAATTTAGAGAGAGATCTGCTAAATTCTCTGACATAATCAAGCACCAAAACAGCCACTTTGAAAGACTGTAACTTTTCATTTCAATTGGTTTGAGAGTGCTTGTTTGAAAATTTTCCCCAAAGAGTTTTAATTAACATTGCAGTAAACTGATATTTATGCAGAGCTCTTTGTTATTGTACTATCACTATCAGCTAAACAAAATCAAATAACTAATGCTTGCCTTAGATATAGCCAATGCATTTTAGTATTCAGAAATATTCTCTTCAGTATCTTTTCTTCTTTAATGTGTCTTGAAATCCAGCTCCCCAAATAAACTATTCTGGGCACAGTAGCTTTTCTTTCCTAAATAAAAATGAAACCCTTCCGCTTCTATGACAAACATGGATAAGACTACTACAATAAAGAGTGTACAAGGAGTCTTCTGTACTAGCATGTTTTTGGTAGTTTAGGGCAGTACAGCTTGAACAGATGCACAGACCTTGCCATGAGATATCTCAAGGAATGCACGTTGTGGCTCCTCTTCTCCTGTGTTTGTCCATTTGCCTGTGGTATTGTCAACAAGATTTTTTGCCCATCACGTATCTCCTGTCCATATCCCACCATGTGACCAGGTCATGCTGTCCTCTGAACGCAAAGAAAGGGTCCTCTGCAAGTCAGCATATATGTCCTTTTTACATAAGGTATGAGCTGCAATAAGGTTCAAAAAGCCTCGGGGTGTTGTTCTGCTACGTGATGTGTCCACATCTCCTTTCTGATGTTGGGGCCCACAGGGGAGAAGAAAGCATGAAAGGGAGCTGCCAAATAATCCAGATGACCACAGGTGAGTTGGATGAATTGAACAAGGGACTCAGTTGGGCCGTGGCTTTCTCAGGCATTAGATGTGGGAATAATTTCTTTCCTGACAGTGTATTGTTTAAGAATGAAAATTTTCATCTTATCTTCCTAAAATACTCTTTATTTTTTGGTGCTCTTTACAGTATATTGCCCTCTGGACCTTGAGTCTGACAGGATTTTAGTCCCATTCCTAGTTTTTTTTATATATTTCACTGAGTTCTCAATGTAAGCTATATTTTGGAAACAATCTCTTGGGCTTATGAAATGGCTCTGTCAGCAGACATCAAAATAATACAAAGATTAATATTTTACTATTATTGTACTTTCAGAAAGGAGGAGACTAAGGCACAAAAAGAGGCAGAAATATGGCTATGGTCAACCATCATGGTAGCTAAAAAGCGAGAAAGAGGGCCTAAATCACCAGTCTGGTTCTTTCCTCATAAAGAAGGATACTTTTAAATGAGTTATATAATATGCACAAAATCTCCTTTATGGTTCTTTATTGTCTTGAATGACATAGCTATCTCCTTTTTAAAAAACCTGTTAAAGACCACCGTCAGCAGAAATGTTATCTTACCCTTATGTACTGCCACAAAGAGTTTCAAAAAATAGAGATGAGACTGAGAGTTGATTATCTGATTAATTTTGCCAAGCACACATCAAGCATAAAAAAGTATTCTATGCCTCAAGCAGTGTAGTACAAATGTCCCAAGTAGATGCATGACTGATTTTGATTTGGCTCATTATTTATGCAGAACATTGGCTACTGGCTTATTGTCTTACTAAGTTCTGCAATATGACCCTTAATAGTGATTGTGTCTAATACTAGGGATACAAATTCATTTTTCTAAAGGCTGTATATATCATTATTATTAGGACTATTATTTTTAACATTATTATTATTATTAAAACAAAATTAATTCGTATTATAACAATCTGTTATCTCTTTCTCCCCTGATAGTGACAGAGATCTGGGACAGATCAGAAATAATTCCAAAACCTTGAAAGTAATTGCATGTGAGTAGTAACATTTCTTTTATCAAATTTTATCTGCCCAGGAATTAGACCTGGAAGACCATACCTAAAATGTCCTTTATAGTCAGTGGTGGGAAAGTAACTCATTTATCAGGAAACAGGGTCCACATCAGAAAATTTATTTCCTGGAAGCAATCACTTCATTCTATAGATGATAGTGTCCCAGACTGGGATGCTCAAATTTTGACTGCTTTCATTCAAATATTTGAAATCTGTCCCAAGAGACTCCAGGAAACTTTGAGCTCCATGTTTAAAAAAAATCTTTCAAAGCCAACTTTCAGACTGCTTTTAAGAAGTAGTAGACAAAGGCTGTCTCCAGAAGAAAATGCTTTCAAAATCTTTTAAGTGGAGCTACATATCTACTGAAAACTCTGTTTTCTCTTTTCTCCCTGGTTTACTCTGCAGTTTTTCTTTCAATAATCAGTTTCTCTTGGTAATGTTTTTTGCTGCTGTATGGTCATGTTCAGTGCAAGCCTTTGAAACCTCTTCAGGATAATGCACAAACACGTTCTGCCGATTTCTGCCTGTCGGTTTCAGAAATGTGGAGTACAGTGGAGTACCAAATATTCATCACTAATAAAGAGCCATAGGACATGCGAGGAGATAGAATTGTGAGTCTTCTTCAGTGAAAGCAAGGGAATTTTTAAAAGAAATTAGATGGGTAATTAACTCCCTGTCTCATTAAGAACACATATGGTTAGCCACCTGAGATGCTGGAATTTTAAAAGCTAGTGCCGGAGCAGAAGAAAACCTCAGGAAAAAGTCCAGTATAGTTAATGGGACTGCAGAACAACCAGATGGAGTTCACAACTCTTTTCGACCACATTTTTCTAATACACTAATAAATGAACTCTCTATTGAGAATACATTTGAAACACCATAGTTTAAGATGGCATAGAAGAACAGTCTAGAAGGGCAAATTTTCAGTGTTTGTATTAAGACCACAGATGGAACTTCAGCCAGCACAGATCCAGTTTTGCACACAAACCTTTTAGAAGTTACTTTTCTCGAACTAGGCAGCAAGTATTATTCAGCAAATGGATCTGATGCATGGTTTAGAATAATAAACATATTGAAGAAACTTATGAGCTCTTGAGAAGCAGTTCATGAGTGTAGAAACATGATCCATCACAGTGGATCTTCTTCTCTCATTTAGGCAAAAATCATTTTAATTATAAGGAGCACTAATAAAAAGGAAGAAACGTTTCTACATTAAGAGGTCCAGACAACATTTATCTGCCATTAGCTTCAGTAAGTATTGTGTTCACTTAGGTCTTATTAGTATTTAGACACATCCGAAAAAATACTTTGAAACATTAAGTAGTCATCAAAATTAAGGACATTCATAATAAATGCGCTCGGCATGTGTAGCAACATAAGCAGCAGAGCTCAAAAATTCTAGTGTCCACATCCCAAGCTTTGGATTCTCATGCTTTTATTATATGAAAATTTCACTAGATTTTCCCTAGTGTGGTGATTCCTGGAGATTTGCTGGCATGATCTCTCTGGTACCTAATTAGGATTTATCTTGAGATTCAAAATTTTTCTTACTGAGGATGTTACAAAAAGTGAATTCACTTCTACCCAGCTGTTAAATTTGCTTAAAATTGGCCAGCAGGTACAAAAAGAAATGAGATAGCTGCATACATGCACAGGGAGGTTTAAGTAATACTGTGTAATTCTCACTTCTTTGTGAGCCAGGGTAAAGGTGATTATCTGATCCTAAGAATTAATTTATTTTAAAAATTGAACTAGTGCCCATCCTTAGAAATAAATTCAAGAAGCCTACAAACTTTTAGATCCCTGCTACCACAAAATTATCTTCATATTTTGTGTGGGGAATCTGGTACTCACAAAAGAATGTCAAAAAACTCCTTAACTTTCATTTGCAGTCCATCACTCATCTCATATTAAGGAAAGATCTTTAATACATTCTATTCTGCACCTTTCCATTACTCATCCCCATCCATAATGTAAAAGTATCTTTTTAGAATCAAACTATGATGAATATTGCTCTTCCCAGGAATAATTCTAAAGCAGCAGGTGTTCATGTTTTGTTAAAAAAAGTGATAATAGCTCAGAATTCCATATTTTACATGGGTCTTTGACTTACTGAAGGTATCTTCGACCTTTATACATACAAAATAGTGAAAGATGTGTGACAAACAGCTACTCTCCAGAAAATCAAAAATATCAATGTCTGTTCTGCCATCTCATCAAAGTTTCCTTCTGGAACACTTCTTCTGCCTACTTCTGCACAGACTGTCCAAAGTGAAAGGATCTACCTTGTTCATTCTTGCTTCTGCAGAAGCCACTAACAAGAACATGGAAAAAAAATCTCTGTGAAGCATTTCTGTTTAATACATATTTCTTCCTGAGAGTAGTAATTTTCATGTCATTATTAAATAAGAATTGCAGTAGATCTCTTTCATAGCATTAGATGTGGAATTTTTAAGTAAAGTACTTGAAAATCCTCCTTAGGGAAAAGGATATTTAATCAGTAAACTCAAATCCAGTAAACTTCAGTGGGACTTCTAGTGGTCCTTGCTTTCATTATCTGGGCTGTACATATCAAAGAAGTACATTTACCCCAGTTTCTCCAATGACTATTAACTGTAGTGCGACATTTCTTTTTGTCTCCTCACACAGATGAAAAATGTACAATGGTATGATGAATATAAAGAAGGTTGAAAATAAAGATTTCTTTTAAAAAATTCCTCCTATTACAATCAGAGCTTTTAAAAGTAGCCTTGCCTCCCAGTTTTGTCAGTTTTCTTGCTCTAACTTCCTTGCAATTCACTAGGAAACATCCAAAAGATTTCTTAAGGAAATAGATGCTCTGAACTACCTCTACAGTATTTTAGTGTTAGATCTCTCTTCTTAGAAGGACATTAACAGCGAATAGAAGAATTAATCAGACAGTGCAGCAACTGAATAGAGCAAACATTGCATAGACGGAGTCCTCTTTTGTTGATTTGGGTTTCTTTTCCCTATTTGAATTTATCTCCTGACAATGTCAAAAACAAGACTGAGGAATAAGATCCTGCATTACTGATAATATTCTTTAATTGATGTATCTCAACTTTTTGCCAGTCTTATTTTTATTAAAGATTTTAAAAAAAAATGTGTTCTTCAGTCAAGATGTTCAGCACAGAACTTTAGCCTGCTCACTGGTTATGTGAACTACTGTGGGATGAAAATTTCTCAGGCAATAGTACTGGTTGTAAATGGTCACATAAACCAAAAATTGAAGCATTCAGTTTATTACATATTATATGGGACAAACTGAGTGATATAGTGGATGATGGTGAACTGTGAGACAATTTATTTATCCTTTTTCATTAAAATTTGATATGCAGTCATAACTCACAGAGGGCAGAATGAAGTTTCCTAGCTCACAATAGACCATCCTCCATATCTCATATATTAAAATAAAGCGGTAGCTACTGCAAACAAAACATTTCATTTAAGAATAAAATTTGGGTCCAAAAGATAAATACAGTCATTAATCAATACTAATTATGATTTTGATACCCATATTGGTCATCTTACCATAAATGTAGCAATTTAACACACTAAATGACATTTAACACCTTTATTTATGCTATTCTATAATTTACCATAGATAAAAATAAAAATCCATCTCAGTTTTCCTTACAGAATTTATCTGGAATAACTATCAATAGTATTTTATTCATCTATTTTCAATGTATGTAAGAAACTCCTCACCATGGCATTGGATGATCTCTCTTGTCATAATTGTAAAAATAAAAAATATCATGATTCCTTTTGCTTGACTCTCCAGTAGAAAAGATAACAGTTCTGATATTTTTATCCCTAAATAGTAACATCTCAAAAGGGGAAAAAACCCCAATTTAACTGACCCTCAAAGACAGATACAAATGAATAAATAAAGGAAGGAAAGAATAATATCATCCAGAAATACTGTCACACTATAAAGCAGGAATTTTAATGTAATTTCTGTCCCAAGTAACCACTCCTAGATGGACTCAAATATTTCTCTCTTACTATTTTTGATAATGATTTTCTATGAAAGAAGAAGTAAAAAAATATTTGCAGCCCAACCTTACAGTCATTAGCCATGACATCTTGCGGAATTATATCCTTTCCTACAACAGGAATAAGCAGTTTTACAACACATATTTTTTTAGAGAAAAGAAAAAAAAAGGTGAAAAGTACTTACATAATAAAAAATATGGCCTTCCATGACCCTTCTCACCCCAAGCAAACAATCTTAACAGGAATTTTTCTAGTGGTACACTAATGGTGCGCCACTTATCACCACTGCTGGAGACAGAATACTGAGCTAGGTAAGACCTTTGGCATGACCTAGTACAGTTATTCTTCTGAGCAAGTTACAGTAGAAAAATTCAAAACCCAAAACAGTACAAAAAAAATGGTGAAAAAAGGGGAAGAAATCAGCTGAAGTGCACAAACTCAAATATTTATACAAGTTTGGAGATTTACTATCAAGTTGGTGTACTTATAAGTAATACGGTAGTCAGTGAATATATATTACATAAAAGAAAGAATCATTAAAAAATTCAAATCAGAATAAAAATAAAAAAATCAGAGGTAATTCTGAAAGAATTTTCTCCCCAGGTATAATTTTGGAAGAAATTATGTATGTGCTTTCTTTTTGCGTGGTCTAATTAATATCACTTTATTTTTCTGTGCAGTAAAAAAGTAGAGCTTTCTAACAGAATAAACCTTTTTTTATGTCTGTGTAGCAGTGGTACTTTTCATTGGCAAATAATTCTGACAGAAAAATCTCAAAATATTTTTAATATGCTTTTATATGTGACGTGGATGCACCCAGATGCACGCACACACAGACATATACCCTCAAACAGAGCAGAAACTCTTCTCAGGTGTTTCTTTTAGTAATTAAGGCTACATCTGAAAATATTCTGCAAATGTAATTGCAAAAATCTATTAGGAACTAGCTCATTTTTAAATAGCTACCTTAAACATTCTTAAAATGAAAAGGAACCAGTTAAGCTACTATTTTGATGACATCCTTAGGAGATGGTCATCAAGAACAAGCCCGTTTCTACCTTCTTTTATTCCACTTCTATCTGCTTTTGGATGAAATGTTTTGCCTTGTACAGGAAGACCCACACAAAGCTTACTCACTTTGTAAGCCTTACATAAACCTATTTTCAGGCTTAGTAATGAACAGGCTTTTCAGAAGCTTAGTGAACAGGAGTGAAATTCAGCTTTTCCTAAAGTAAGATACTGCCTGTAGAACAGAAACATTCATTTGCAGAGCAGCCTACAATCTTTCTGGAAATAATATACAGTTACACTCTGCAAACGAGATGTATTATCATTGTGTTGATGAGAAGATCAAATATTTCTTTTTTTTCCATAGTCAAAATATTGTTAATGGATGATTTTCTGCCTGGAAGGACATTTTATAGAAATTATGTGTTGAGCCCACCACTCGTTGACTGAATAAGATGAAAACAAATGAAAAAAAACACACTGTATGAGACTACTTCATGGGGAAAAAAATTAGAATCAGAAATTGGGATGTTAGTTCTTACTGTGTATTATATCTCTTTTGTCTTGCCTTTTAAAGGTTGTCTTGTTGAAACATATGCTCTTCAGAGCAGTGACTTTTTATAGCGATTTCAGTGAGTATTGGCAACAATTGTATATTCCTAGTTTTTCCTTAGACATTGTTACAGTATCAATGAACAAAACCAGCCATGATGTCTCCACTGAAAAGCTTAATCATGCAGGCCACAATCTTCAGGGCTGCCATTGCATTTTAGTGAGAGTTTGGCAATTTTAGACTCCTTTCTTTTCAGACTTCAATTTTGTTTGTTTGTTTGATATGTTGCTGTTCTGTATTTATTTTTCAGCTTTTCTGTCCAGTTATACTACTTATTTTAAATAAAATTACCATTTAAAAGATTATTTTCTATAATTTTAAATGTTTGATACATCAATCATTCTGTCAGTTGAAAGACAGCACAGTGCTATGCTTAGCTGAAGTGGTAGTCTTGATGATGATAACGAGCTATTAAATTTGCTTATGCGGTGATGGAAAGAAGAGCCTAAGAAATATAATGGAAGGCAACATCCTCACCATACCCACTTCTGGGTATTTCTGCCACTTAAAAAAGAAATATGTAAAAGATGGCAGAGACACACTAACATTTGCACACCTTTACTTTGAACAGTACAAACCACCTTCAGACAGATGCTACAGGCTCCTTCCCACGCCCAAGCATGCCTCCTAATTCTCTCCTAGTTCCACAGTCACACTATGCCAGTCAGCCCCTCCCAGGTCATTGAGGAAAGCAGTAACGACTCCAGGGCTATTTTTCACTTTCAGTTGCTGTTACGGAGTGTTTGAAAACTTGATGAATATCAGACTGCATTTTAGCATAATACTCAGGAACTGAATAAAACATAGAGATACAGAAGACCAATTGATATGAATGACATATCTCTGCTATCTATTAGAAAGACTGCATACACAATAGATTTTTTGGTTGGAAAAATGAACAGGATGACTTTACTAGAGCCATTTGCCAGCTGCTCGGTGAATAGGTCAACGGCATAAGAAAGATAACTTCCCTGTTAAAAGTGTTAGTTGCACTGCTCATTCATCATGCACACTCATTGTGTTCTGGTTATCTGTAATAGTAGAGGTTGAGGAAACAGCTCAGTTATGATTTCCTCCAGCTTTCTAGTGAAATCACAATGTTGCTTTGATGACATCATAGCCCCCTAAAATTTCATAGTATGCGTTATTACTTCAGTCTAGTATCAAGAAATGCAGGACAAAATAATTTTGATAGAAAATACAAATAGGATACCATAGAATACACACTTGTTAACATCCGTTACATCCTTATATCCCACATGTATCTTTTCTTGAATATACATGGCACTAAAACATATTTTATCAAATGCTATATACAGAACCCTACCAAGCATTCCTACCGAGCATGCAAGTACAGAGAAATAACTGCATAAGCCAACTTTCCTGGTTGCTTGGAGAGATGGAAGGGAACAGCTAAACACCCTGCCTGTTCCCTCACAGGAAGAAGTCAAAACAGCTCCTATCAGAAATGTGCCTTCCAAAAAAAGCCACGTGCAGCACAAGTTGCGTATCACTGATTTAGTCAGTTCTTCCATCTGCAAAGAGCCCAAAATGCTTTACAAACTTTACAAGAAGAATTTCATCCACCACTGAAGTGCAGCCGCCTATGGAGAAAAACTTGGCAGCTGTTTAACAGAACACATAAATCCTACACAATAGTTTAGAGGAAGAATTTTTAAAGAATAGTGCAGATGGGAATGCAGGGAGGTAGAATATAATTACGTAAACCGAGTATGTATATATAGGCAGGAAATGCAGGTTAGCCAAAAGAAGCAAAATTAAAAATTTCTCATATCACAAAACATCTCAGGCATTTTGATATACATCTCAGAGAAAATTACTTTGGAAATGTTTAAATAATATCATTTTTGGTTTTTTCCTTCTCCCCTTCTTTTTCCACACCCTTTTCTCCAGCCCCCCAATCCCCTCACCCAGGTCTATTTTAATTACTCTATCCATCTGCACATTAATTGAGAATGAAGTCATATCAATACTCAGAGACAGCCACTAGCACCACTAGCCATGAGGTAAAATAAATCATCAGTACAGAGAAATACTAGCCCATTAAACATAAAACATTTGCAGCATTTTCAAAGTTGAAAGCCAGGTCTGTAATACTCATCCACATATGTGATTCTCGATTTTCTGTAGTATAAAATTCTCATATTTATTCTTCAGGACTGTATTTTTTTGATGCCTTTTTTCACCAAGAAAACATTAATATGCCCAAATTTATATTAATCTATTCAGCAAATTAATTTTGGAGAAATTGTACAGGGAGAGAAAAGGGAAATAGAAACAAAAATTTGGATTATCTTATTCTGTGTTAGCTGCTATATGAGCCCCTTCAGGAACTGTGCATGTTAGAAAGCACTAGCACTGTCTCTGTGCTGCTTAGTTAAACATAGAATCAGAAAAGGTAGGGTTGGAAAGGATCTTTAAGGTCACCTAGTCCAAATTCCCCTGAAATAAGAAGGGACACTTTCAACTAGACCAGGTATCTCAGAGCCCCTCCCAACATGACCTTTAAGGTTTCCAGGGTTGGGGCATCTATCACTGCTCTGCGTAACCTATTCCAGTGCTTCATAACCCTCATTGTAAAATTTTCTTTCTCGTATCTAATTTATCCTCTTTTGGTTTAAAACCCTTTGTTACCCCTTTATCCCTACAGGCCTGCTGAAAAGTTTGCCCCATCTTTCTTGTAAGCCTCTTTAAGTACTGGAAGGCCACAGTAAGATCTCTTTGGAGCCTTCTCTTCTCCAGGCTGAACAACTCAATGGTCTCAGCATTTTCTTCCCTCATATGAATCTTCATTAGTTTTCCATAGCACCAAGGAGAGGGAATAAAACGTGTGTATTTATTTTAAACATCTCTGCTGACTTAAGCTTTGCTGAATATTATTCAAATAGAGTACTGGGAAGTGTAAGGATTTCAAGTCACCCATTACCCTGGGGCCAAAAAGGACAAAGTCTTTCGTAGTATCAGTTAAAATGCATGGAAATTAAGTAAAACTATAGTCAGTAAAATGTGTTCAATGGACTAAGTAAAACAAATCAAACCCTAACAGCTAAGAAGACCTGTACAAGGGAAAGATCTAAATAACAAGAAAAGGAAAGCTTCCACTTAAACACGTTCTTTGCAGTGTCTTTTAAGATGCTTGAGTATACTGTTCAATTATTGTCTCCAGTACACTGAAGCAAACTGTCTGTATACAGTGATACAATTAAACACCAAAATATTTAGAATAAAATTATTTTGGGTTTATGTGGTTTTGAGGATTGCCTTTTGTTTGTCTGGGGTTTTATATTAGGTATTTTATTAATCTAATGGATGGTGATGGTAATTATATATATTCTCCTCAAATTGATCATAAATACCCAATAGCTGACATTTCCCTGCATGCTAATGATGATGTATGGCATCTTTTTTTGGTGATAATTCATTTATATCATCGAGACTAGTGACACACAAATGATTCTGAAACTTTTAATATAGTGGTGCAAATAGTCAAACTAGCTTTCTTTAAAATGCATCTCTTAAAAAAAAATCACAGTTTTGTATTTGCTGGCATCTTTTAATAAGCTCTTAAAAGGTAATACTAACAAAATAATACAGTGTCTGCTTGGTACATCAGCCAAAGCAATCACATACTTTGCCAGAAAGACAGGTGCTAACAAGTGCTTTGGTTTTCTTTATCAGAGCAGTTACTGCTCAGTGAATACCTGACCTTAAGTTTAAAGTTTTTATTGACAATACAATGATGATATTGGCTGAGGAGATTTTGCTAGGCTGCTGTAAGAAAGCAGGGAGACTCCAATTTTAAAACAACAGTGCAGAGAATAAGATTTTCACTCTTTCAACACTTACTGGTGTTAAGCACTAAGCTGCTGTGCTTTCCTTACCCCTGAGCAGGTACATATGCTCAGACTCATAGGCAGCCAGGAGTCAGTGCACAGCCTCTTTCCAGACAGGAGGCTTGGGCATGACCTGCATGCAGCTGAGCACCAGGGAAGCTGTGAGCAGCCTGTCATTCTGATTACACGGCCTGTTGAGTACAAGGGATTTAAAACAAATGGAGCCAACATAAGCTGGCAGTTTAAGGAGAAAAGCTTGGTTATTTCCAAAATTTAATGGTACGAAAGGATAGTCTTTGCCAGTATTCTAAAATTTATCATTCCTTGCCAAAAATACCATTTCCCCACATCAGAGCTTCTGAACACTAGTTCTATGAAAAGCACTTCTTTACAGATGGACTGGACATTCTATATACTGTATAATTACAGTGGATAACCAAACTGCTACAGCCTTCTCTTTGTAGAAAATCCACTCTGACAAAGCCAACTGGGTGGCTGTTACCTACTCTTCACCACTCTGACTCACAAAGCCTGAATTCAAACCATCTTTTCTTAGCACTTGGAAGCTTGTTACTTGACATAGAAAGCAGGAAATTCTCTACAGTGTCACCCACCCATATACAAATCCATGATGGGACCCTGTTGGAGTGAAAGCTCCTCTGGACCCAGGTCCACAGGAAAGACAAAGCACAGGAGTTGAATTAAAACCTTTAGACAAGCTGACATACGTGAAGCCACACCAAAGTGAAATAGAAATATAGATTTTTAACTTTTAGTAGAAATATATCCTAAGAGCTTTAAACATTGAAAAGCTGCAGCAAAGAAACCTTAAACATAGTTTTTATTGCAGCAGTGTTACCTTTTCACAGAATTTCTTTACTTTAGACAAAACATAGATAGAACTATACTGCTCACCTTTTTTAGACAGAATGTTCACATAAACAATAAGAGCTGATAGAAACTGTATATGCAAAGCTGTGTAATACCTATGTAACTCTTGTGTAAGATTTACGACTATTAGAATTAGACCACAATAGGTTAAGAAAAGGAAAACTAGAAGGGTGCGTTAATCTTATTAGTCAATTAAAAAATATAATCCACACTTCTGTAAGAAAAAAAAATATATAGAAGAAAATTAGAATTAGAAGCAGAAGCTGTTTTCTGCCTGCTGTTTGCCTGCTGCTGCTGTTTCTGCTTTGCCTTATCATGTAACCCCTTCAAACTCCGCCTTCAAGAGAGCTATGAGACTATGAAATAAAGAATTTAGCAGAACAGCAGCCTCCTCTTCTCTTTTACCCTGGTCTGAGAAGGAAGAGTATCCCATCAAAAACTCAACAGGACCCCACTCTTATCACGTCAAATATGCTTCAGGGTGTCTTTTTAAATTTCTCCTCTGAATTCCTCTGTCATTTCCTCTGGGAATATGCAGAGAAAAATCTGGGAAGAGACATGGAGTATGCAATGACTGGGAAGAGTTTGAAGAAAGCTTTGACCAGTCCTGCGTGAAAAATAGCAATGCCAGCAAGGACTGCCTTCCTCCTCTCATATAACTACTTCAGCATGACTCCCTGAAGATCATGTTCAACTAAAGTTAAAATTATAACAGGGAGTAAATAAGTACTGTCTGTTTCAATGCATTAAACAAGCCTGCTGTGTCCCTGACACACCCAGTTGTCAGAGTAGGAAATCCCTCTGTTATATATCTGCCCGTAGGCCTCAGGCCAGGGCATGAGTATGAGCAAGCAGGCCATAATGTGGGATATGTCAGACAAAATTTTATTTAGCTTGTATGAGCACAGTCACATCCACAAATCGGTCATGACTCTACAAATTAAGGTTGAAATCTTGTTCACTTGAGCCAAAATAGTTGGGAAAGATTCTGAGGTTTTGGCTATGAGCTGGGACCATGGGCAATGCAGAACAGGTCACAGCTGCAGGCAAGGCTCCTGCTGCAGGCAGCCCTGAAGAAAGCTGGTAGCTAACAGCTGAAAGAGGACAAGGACAAGCTTCCATCCCTCTCCTCGGCCAATGCTGCAGGCAGTGCCAGTGCTGCCACCTGCCCTCACCGCCGTGCAGGCTCAGCTCCACCTCCATTGAACTCGGATTGTGGGGGCAGTTGAGGAGACAGAGGGGAAATGCTCCCATGTCTCCCCACAGGAACAGGGCTCCCCTTGGTGTTACAGTGGTGGCAGCGATACAACAGGTCAGCAGCCTTATTTGGTGAGCTGCCAGCCAGGCTGTGAATAAACTTGAGACTGAAATCCCTAGCTCGTACAGACAGAACTTTTCTCATCTTGCAACGGAATTGTTCCCCAGCAGAAGAAATCAGCATCTGGGGATAAAGAGGACAGCTGAGGAGATCTAGCCAAGGGGCATGAAGGTGAGGCTAGAGGGAACGTGAGTGGGGAAGACTGTCAGAACCCAACACTAAATACCTTCCCTGTACTAACCTCTGCCCCAATATCCCTTTGCCTTCCCAGCTGGCAGGAGGCACTGCTCAACCAGGCAGCCTTTGTTTTTGGTCTGGGGCCAAAATGCATCAGTCAGCCAATAAGTTAGCATTATAAACACAATCTACTGGACTAACTCTAGGATATATATTTTCAAAGTTCATATTTATAGTTTGCAAACTCTGTCTTTCAGATAGCAAGTCCTAGTAGCACCAGAAGCTGTTGAATATTCCAATCAAACACAAAATTAGAACAGGATTCTGTGCCACAAATACAAAGTAAAGCCATCTGCCAAATTTCTAAAATACCTCACCTAGAGATCTGGTAATTCTCTTTTAACATGAGCATAATATACAGCTTGCCCCTAAAGAAGCAACCTCTGCTATATTTAACAGATTTTATAGTAAATCCTAATCACTGAAAACCTATTTTTATGCTATGTGTAGATTTAAAGAAGACACCCTTTTCAAAGTTTCCAAAGAAGGGACAACATTCTTCTATTATTTATTAGTTCATTTTAGGTCACTGGAGGACTTCCAAAGACAACTTCTTTTTCTGTCTTATAAACCCTAAGAGTTAAGTAAGTATTCTCAAATAAGCACAATTTACAGTATGTCAGCTTAAAATAAAATCATAACACATTTCTAAATTGATAGAAATTTCATAGCACCAAATGAGAAATAGGGATTTTATCCTCTCATTTATACATGCTTGTCTCTCTGTCTATAAACATATGTTTGCACATACTGTGTATTGATAGATTAACATTACTTAACTCTGCATTTGCAACACTGTACTTAAAGTTGTGTCTGCATTTTTACTTCAGAGGTTTATATCTCAGCTATAAAATATTCTCTCTAAGCCGAATCTTGGCAAAGAATGACAAGCTGCAAATTATTATTTTCTTTTTAGAAAAATTAGGAGGAAATGTCAAGACAATAATCCGTTCTTCTTCATAGTGTCAATAGGATGCATGGACTGATCCAGAACTCAAGTTAATAACTCAACCAGAGCCAAGAGAACAAATTTTCACTACTATGGACTTGGCTTGTGAAATTCTGCACCCCCTTAACCACTAGTGTGCTTAGCATTCTTTCTCTGTTTTCAGCAACTTAAGAGTTTCTCTGTTTTTAACAATTTAAGAGAAAACATTATTTCCTTAAAACATTTACCAGTCACCTGTAAATGTTCATGATTAAGAACAATTATAGTGAAAAATGGCAGAACTGATTCAGAAAGTGGTAAGAACAGCCTGGGATTTCATTGTAAGCGCTGGCTGATGACATAGAAGCAGTGAAGACTAAATGCTAAAAGATCTGATGGGATAAAAACCTCTCTTCAGCCAACAACTGGAGTAAATTTTAGAGGAACTTTATATAAACTGTGGCAGGAAGGGAGCTAGAGAGCAATCAACAAAGCAATAGTTCTTCAGCATATCCCACAAGTGGGCCCCATTTCTCCCCTTCTGTTCTGTATATATGTTATTTATAAACCCTGGAACTGTGGCAAGTTGATAGGATTCATCCTTTAACAAATCTACCCAAACTGCAACAATCAATGAACTTTTATATAAGCTTTTCTGCCATCAGAGCTTAATTAGTTCAAATGAAGTAGTATGGGGTGCTGGATGAAAAGTTCATCATTGTCATAAAAAGCAACCTTGAATTTTATTCTGAAGAGTGAAAAAAAGCCCTGTGGAGAATTAAGTAGGAATTTTGTGTCTCACAGAAACATCATGTGCCAAAATATGCCACCCTTAGAGCTTCTGCAAGCAGTCTTTCTGCAGTCCTGCAATCTTCAATCCAAGATAGCCAATAAAATTATATGTGTGCCCTATGGGATAAAGCATAGCTCCAGAAATGTCTAAGGTGGAGGAGACTTCTTTTCATAAGAAGCCAGTGAAAATTATTTGATTGTGCAAAAGGATTTGAGATAATTATGTGATAGGCTTCATCAGCCTTCACTGGCTGAAAAAGTACTGGGACCTGTTCACCACCATTTTAGGGCCCCCTATGTCACTAAACTAAGGCAAAAATGGTGGAGACTTGTTTAGGCTTAGGGGATTGACAGCATGAGGATAAACACTTGTGGGCAGCAATATCTAAAGCTGCCCCACATGAAATGATTGAGCTGGTGACTCAGTTTCCACAGGGCAAGATCTGCTGGCAGTCTGCATTGACTGGACAGGACCAGAATGCATGGAAGTCTTATTAAGAAGTGAAGATCACTGTGCAGGCCATGCCATCTCCTGGCAGCTGTGGCACACCCCAAACTACCCTTCATAAATAGTCGCTCTTTTCTGTTTTGCCTTCCCCCAGCTACTGGCAAAATTTACTTTATGGTGGACTGTAGGGAGCCTCAGTAAAATACTGCTCATAACTAAGTAGGAATAAGGTATGTTCTTCTAAGTGAGCTCAAGTATTGGTAGAACAGAATTGCTTATTTAAGTAAATAACATTTCATCGACTTCCATAAAACATTTCATTCATCTTCATTTAACATCAAACCCTCAAATAAATCTATGTATCTAATGCATTTTAATTAAGCAGAGGACAGGTGAAGAGTTTTTCTTTCAACATCTCCAGTTGCACTCTGCTGCTCTAGTCAATGAAAGTGAAACTGTAAAAACACGCCTTCATTATTAACACTAATTTTTACTTCATTTTCATTTTTGCTCTTAGAGATTGGATTGTCATGCCATGCATACTGGAAGGCAGGCACTGGGAAGGAAGCAAACTCATTCATTCCAGGAGATAGAATAGCCTTGTTTAACAGTATTTTGGGGATTTTATATCTATTTAAGGATTTTTAACTTTACTGGTAAAAACAGAAGACAACTTCTCAGGATATGGGTTATCTCACAGACTTCTTCTGTCCTCACTTCATGGTTAACATTGCAAGCCCTTCTGTGCAAATAGTACCAGTTACTTCCACAGAAGAAAGGTTCCAGAAATGCACAAATTCAGAAGAGAACTGGCATTGTATCCTCAGGCATTCCTGTGCTGACCATCAGTGCTCAGTGACAGTACTGCAGTTTCAATGAAAGTGTTTTTTACTCCCAAGCTATTTAAAAATGAACATTCCAGAACTGAAGTCTGATCTACATGTGTAAAGGATGAGACTGGTGCAGAGTGCTGTTAATTTTAGAGCAGTTTTGTATTCCAACCCCAAATGTTCATTCAATGCCATCAGTTTGCGAGACCAGGGCCTTTGACAAATTGTGTAAAGAAATAAAAACAACATCAATGAAATCCATTTCTGATGTGAAATATAGCCTGCTTTTAAAACGTGGTCGTCATGATTACATGATAGTTTTGAAATAGTGTTTTTTCACGTTGAAATTAAAAAAAAAAAATTATAATCTTGGAGGTAGAATATCCATAGATATATCTATACCTATAGCTGCCTGAAACTTTTTCCTAAGGGATCATAACATCTTTGCATGTCATTGTACAACACCTCTATAACAGCAGAGTGGTCCCATGACACAATTCTAGCATGCTAGTTCACTGAAATAATGTCCAATAAAAAGTTAGATTATCAGTGTTGTTTCCTGTCCACACCAATCAAGTTTCCCCTGGAGCTTTGATCCATGAACTCACCCACTCTGATCCTACTTAGATTTGAGTTCAGAACATACGGAATAGGTGGCATGCAGTCAGATGCTCAAGAGATAGAAATGTTCTATCTATTATCAGCCTCAGAAAATAGAAATGCTTCTTCCAGCTCTCCTGAGCAAAACTGCATTTTACTCTACAGGACTAGAAAAAATTACATAAAATATTTTATGTTTTTCATATCTCATTGCTTAGAATTATTTTGTCTTATAACCTTAAGATAGCTGATTATGATACAACTTCAGATAGTAACTCTCTCCAAATAAAAGGAAAAAAAAATGGTTAACAAAGAGAATGCAACAAACCTAAATTTAGTATTCTTTTCTATGAAACTGTAATTTTTTTTCTTGAAAACACAAAGAAATGGCTTCCTTCATCTCAATGGATCAATGCAGTGCATAAGAGGTACAGAGATCTCTAATGCTTGTAAATTACAAATTAGACATGAGTATGCTCCCTTTTGATTATGCTTTTGGTTTGGGTTTTTTTCTGTCCAGTTTTGGTTAGGTATCTTTTCATTCTGCACTGTAAGTCAAAAAATCCAGCTAAAATTTTTAAACAAAAATTTATCTCAGATTTGTCATGATGGTATTCTGCCTAAACTTTACCTGTGTGCATAGCCCTATGCTGGAAAGGTATCAGTTGTTCCAGAGTGGTGCTGGTTGACTCAATAAATCATTCTCAGAAATTTCTCCATTATATCTTCTCACCAGAGTACGCTCATCTGCAAGTGATTGACAACAACTCAGCATTCATTTGGGTTTTTTTGATTTATTTAAATACATTCATTATTGTTCACATACCACAATGATGTGTATTAAAAATAGATGATACATAGCTAATCCTAGCAGTTCCATAAAATTGTAAATTATTATGTGGTAACTTTGCTGCAATGAATAGTTGCATAATACATTCATTGTGCCTTTCAGAGTCACTATGGAAAGATAGTTCAAAGTCCACCTCATAAAAAAGGGTGTGCTTGAGTGTGGTAAAGACAGGGCTAAAGGAGGGTGAGAGTGCCATTTGTAATAGAACAGGGCTATCCAATCATCTGATTGCCACCCCGTTAGACCAATCTGTCAATCAATCATTCGTTTAATAATCACCCATAGAAATCATCCCTAAACCTGGGTTATTTAGCACTTTATGCCCATTTAAAGCACGGTTATGACCTTGTAGTTAGCTTCAGTTATGCAAAATATGTATACTACATTTTGCATACAAATAGCAAAGGCAGGAAGTTAATCATGCTATTTATAAAACAAAACAGCCCTAATGTTAAGTGAATGGCTTTTCTGCCATGGTTCAGCCAGGTAATGAAACATAAGCCTGAATGTAAGCACATGAATCACTCTATTCATTCAAAAGCACTCTGCAGGTGCCTAGAGTTCAGCGTGCACTTGAATTTTCTGATGGATCAAGGCCTCCCTCAGTTAAAAGAATGCACAGAAAGATGTTTGTCAGGTGCATCTCAGGACTGTACCTATAAGGACAACACGAGTGAAAATGACAAAATAAAAAATAAAATAATAGTTAAAAAAAAAAAGTACAGATCAGGAAAAAGAAGATAGCAAGAATAGTGTGGCATGTTGGCTCTGTCTTACTGTGATGATAGCCCTTTGGGAAGGGCTACAGTGCTGCCGTGGGGCCAGGATATCAGCTGTTCTGCCTAACCTTGACTGTTGGCTTCCTCTCAGATGCTCTGTGCTGTGTACTGGATCTGAAGTAGTACCTTACATTTGGTAGCTTCTTTCTACAAGGTTACCTGACTGTGGCTTCACAAACCACCATAGCAACACTCCCTGGGGTAGGAGGACAGTGTGATTGGAAGATTGTGCAAATTATTGTAAACTCACTGCTGCCTGCTGTGTGCAAAACATCACGTTAAAATACATATGTGAAATCACTCCTTAATATGTTTTTTTAGACAAGATGGGAAAATAGTGGCAGATGTAATACAGAGGTTTCTCATACAATCCTGAGATTATATGAGAATAAAAAAACTGTTATTAAGTTTTACTGTCACTGAGGGAAGATGAGGAGTTTCTTTAGAGTGTATTCAGGAAAAAACTGTAAATACCAGAATCTTTGGTACAGAAAAGACGAGTGTGAGCTCTAAAAGCCAAAACTTTTGTCTAAAGAAGATGGCCCAGCTCCCATGAACTTCTTCAGAGGCAAACAGGCGGCTTTAGGAGCACAGGATTTAACCCAGGCATGAGCAAACACAAGGCAATGGAGCATGCAGACATCACTGGTGAGCAGGCAAACAAAAGAAGGCCTCCTGAGCAAAATGTGTTTTAATTTGATATTTGTAGGGAAAACGGGGATAAGGGACTTAACTGGTTTATAAGTTTTAAAGCAGAGGACAAAGGAGAATAGCAGACTAAAATCTGAGAGCTTTTTGAGGTCTGGGAGAGAGGGTCTGGGGGGGGCGGTGAAAGAGAGGGACTGGTGAAGAAGAGAGCATAAACAAACTGTCCGTGTAGTGCATGGGATACAGAACTAAGTCACTTGTAACATGTTGGAAGCCATGCAACAATTTAAAGTCAGAAGAGTACTAAAATTTATAAATAGGGACATATCTAACCAATATCTCCATTTTTCTATTAACTGGTCTGACACTCCTGTATCTCCCAGGCTACAAGGATACTAAATAGTTAATGCTCTGAATAAAACATCTCTTCAGCCCACTTGTGATCAGTATGCACTGAAATGTTCCTGCTCAGACAGTCCCTTTGACCCGAGGAACATATAGTGCATTTATTAGCACTCTGGGCTACTGTCCAGGGTAGAAAGAGTTCAGCTCCTTCTAGTTTAGGCAATGTGGTGCTTCCTACTCTCCATTGCATGACCTCAGACTCTATGCTAACAAGCTCTCCAGTTTTCCACTGTTAGCACTGATCTTCTTGGAAAATATAATAATTTAGAAGACTGTAGAAGTGAAGAAATCCAACAAAAACTGTGTAGATCATGAAAAGTGCAAGGAACTTTGGTGGGATTTGGGGGTACCAGCATCCTCATTATTTGTTCCAGGGCATTGTAAGGAAATAACAACAGCTTCTTGTGTTAGAGGAAGTCTTCCATTAAAGCAAAGGGAATGCTGTTTTGCTGAACAGCACAAACCAACACAACAATAGTGTTTACAAAGAACTTCAGATGCTTTACAATAAATCTGGATGTGCTTAAAAATCCCAAAAGGGTTTTAAAAAAATCTGAATGTGTTTTCTCAAGTAACTATTTAAAGCATATTAGAGTTTATTTAATTGCATTGGGATTTTTCAAAGCATATCAGGGCAAAACAGTAGAGTATAGGCCCCAATATGCTAATTAATAGCTAGCTAGACCCCTGAAATAAACCTGCTACACTTCATTAATCAGACGGTAATTGAATTGGCACAGTACTTCTGTGCAAACTATATGTAGATTGAACTACCAGTCCTGCCAGTGGAGAGGGTAGCTTCCTCCACACAAGTATGCTTTTGGACAAGGCACTAACATTTTTTTCTGTGAGCAGTTGGCCTTTATGATACTTTTCTACATGGAAAAATCTCACATTACTGAACTCAGTGAATTATTGCTCATGCAGAGACACTTTTTAGGGTGAGTACTTTTCAATGACCACAAGTTCAGTTCGGGACAAAAGAACAAATCAGAACTGATACACTTTGCTACCTCATCTAAAAACATCTGCCTATTAATGTTATTAGAAAATAATAGTGTTGACAGATGTTTCATTTACAACATTAATTTCAACTCTATGAAAACTAACTACCTGGGGATTGAACTGGCAAATAGTAAATACTTTGCTTACAGAAAATAAAACAAGAATTTTTCAGTAGGTGTGATGAATGGAATTTTGAATATTCCTAGTCTGTAGTCAGATCTGATAAAAGACTTAACAGGATGAAAAGGAAATGGACAGAAAAAACTCTTCAAATTTATAACTTTTAGAAATGAAATAACTACTGAGCATTCCTTCAACTTTAGAAAAGAGACCACATATTTGTGTATGACCTTGGGCAAGTCACTTTGGTCCAAGGTACTTTTCAGGGTAATTGGCAGAAGCTGAAAGCCAGATGCCAGAGGCAGCTTCAGCAGCACTGAGCTGTTTAATTCCGGTTTAAATCAGCAGGAGCCAAGCACTCCTGCATCTCTGAAAGTTCAGAGATCTGTATCTATGGATCCCTCATCTGATCTGCCATTGCTTGCCTGTCTTCCTTGTCATATACTTCTGTGGGACTGTCCACAGGCTTCAAGTCAGATATCCATTAGAACAAAGTCCTGAACTAGATCCTTAGCATTTGCCAGTTTTGAAATTTTCAGTATTTTCTGCTAGCTTGCAAATGGTGTCATATTTACCTACCCACTCACCTACATACCTACCAACCTTTCATTCATTTCTTGAAGTGTGCAGCCATTCTACAGGGAGGAAAAAGACACCTTTTGATTGAAAGCAAGCATGCCAATTTTCAGCAGTAAAGTAAGACTTAGAGAAATTTCTAAGCAAGTGAAAATTACCCTGCATAATGAAACACAAATATCCTTAATTAACTATAAGAATTACAATTCACATCAGCTCTGATGTGCCTCTGCCTGTGTGTGAATGCGTGCATGCATGCACACTGCATGTATGTCAGAGTGGCAATACACTCAGTTCCTATGGTAAGATACACTAATAAGTAGCAAAGAGGGATGGGATTTTTTTTAAGATATAGTTGTAGTAATATACGACCATCAAGGCAACAATAACAAATTAACATCATGTTAAAGGAGAGAAACAGCTGTGATAGTCACATTGTTTATCAGAGGAAGATACAGTTCTTTGATCTAAGAAAAACAAAGGAAATTACCTACTGTTTTTCCAACAAACAGTTTAAACCGATTAGGTATTTTGAACTTCCATGCCTATTGAGGGAAACACTATCCTTAGAGTTGGCTTGTTAACAAAAACTAGTGTAACACTTCGGGGAATATATTCTCCAGCTATCTTATTTCTTCTAATCATTGTCCCCTTTCACTGGAGAATTTCACATTATTCAGCAACATATGGACCAAACATTTCTTCAGTAATCATGTCTGAACAAAGTAATCATTCCCTCATTAACCAATTATTCCTCAGAATCAAATGAAACAGACATATTTGATAAGACAATTTCCTTTAATAAACCCTATGGAACCGTACCTTGTGCATACCCCATCCAAGTAGTTTAATTCAAAGATCGCAATGTAGATGACAGAGAGGGATTCTTGTTTTACATCGGCAATAAGTGATTTCAGGAGCAAGGTTAGGGATGAATTTAATACCAGATTAAAGAAAAAAAAGAAATGTTAAAAGGGCAGTAACCACTGGCTAAAAAATTAACCTTTTGTATTCCATGTTGTCCTTTTCCTTTATGCTTGAAGCTCAGAGTATAATCCCATTCATTTTAAAGGAGGTTGAAGCGCAGGTGGAAGCACAGCTCTGAAAAGGCCACTAGTCTATGTGATACTCACACACAGAACCACGAGAGATGTTGGACAAAGAATCATACCTTCAAAATATGTGGCAATTCAGAAAGAACACAGGCAAACTGTATCTATTGAGTATTTAAAAACTTCTGTCTGTTTGGATTTCTAAGTAGGCTTATAAATAAAAATCTGACCTTGAGAATTCAAAGTAAAATTTATCAAGCTGGCACGTGTTTACTTGTTGTACAGAGTAGTTTCTTTACCTCTTTGTCAGATACAATTCTCTTCTCTCCTTGATAGATTAGAAACTTCATATAAACCCAGAAAACTGAAAATGTAATGTTATCCTAGCGTCCTTCTTTTTAGTACTGAAACAGAGAGCTACAAAAAGAACAATGAACTCTCTCTTTAAGATATAGCCAGGATTTCAGCATTCTCAGATTCCTTCGTTTCATCATGATGTTTTCAGAGAAAAATACAACCCTAGATTATAGTGTGGGGATGTTCAGCTGAAAAGCCAAATTCTTTATGTTTCTCTTGTCTAAAACTTCCAGGGTTTGAATGTTGTGACCAATATCTTCAAATGCATTTTGAACATCTTAAGGTCTACTTAAGTATTACTCTTATATCTTACCAGCAATTTTGAATTTTTTTAGGTTCTTCTTAATTATTACTATCTTGAGGTATTTCTGAATTGCAGTCCAGAGTTGGAATGGGAAACCAAGAACCAACATCTTCTTTGCTAACACATTGTCTAGTGTTCTTTCAGCAGTAACTTGCAACTCAGCGCTACTGTCCCCAGATCCTTCCTGAACTTGAGATGCAATTCGCTTTGTGCAGTTCCTCACCAGAATTGTGTTACCTGGAATTTTCATTTCTGCCACAATTGTCACCAAAACTTAGTCTGCAAATCCCACACATTATCAGAGTGTCTATCAGAGCATCTCTTCTTCCCTGGCCTTCAGATTGGTGGTTTCCCCAACACAGCCAGCTAGCTATGAAAGCACTCATTGGACAGCAGTAGCAGCCCATCTGAGTTAATGATGCAATCAACATATACTGAAAAACTTAAGATACAAGCTGGGTAAAATAATCTGTTAGATTATGTTCATTTTGGGGAAACTGTCTTTTTGCATTTTAGAAGTCTCAAATTATGTTGCCCCTACATGTTAATTCATTTGCTAAAGCAAAAATTTTTGAACTGTAGTGCAGATTATGCATGCAAGAGACATTACTTACAAAAGAGAAGTGTGCTGATTATAATTAACCCATGATTATGTCCTTATTCAAACTAAAAATTAGCTCACAGTTGGGACAAATATGCCAAAAATACCTCCAAAAATGTCATTCATATACCCAAATGGTCTGTCTTCTTACTCAGATTATCTGTCTGGTGGTGTTAGGGTGCTGTTTTCACAATTCTTAGACTAATTTTATTTCTCTGCCTATAAATCAGAGATCTTAACCAGTTAGTCATTCATAAGTGCCATTAAGATAGACCTCCACGAAGCAGTGGTGACAGCTGTCACCCTATTGTGAAACACTGTAAAAAAGTTTTATACTTTTCCCCTAGTGCTGAGGATATGGACACTTTTGATAAGGCTGTGGTGCTCTGTCTGTAATTTTCTGAATATCAGCATCAAATCACAAGCCAGCTGAGTCATAATTCTCATGCCCAAGGGATTCTCAGATTAAGTCACCACTTTTTTTCTTTTTTAACAGAAACCACTCACTTTCACTTCTGGTTTGGTCTCAAGGTAATAAATACAGTAATCATTTCTCCCTATATTTAGAGGTATTTCACTCACTTTATTATAGTGTTTTCCCCCAGAGTTGCAATGGTTCAGTTTCAGCCATCATTTCTATGACAAACAAATAACAAGTCTTTAAGAATCCACTGAAGGATGAAATCCAGCAAACATGTTATCTTCATGAAAAGAAATTCCTTATTTTAAAAATGAGAATGCACTAGAATACATTTTATTATTATTATTATTATTATTTTGCTCTATGGGTTTTTGATTTAGAGAACAACTGAAAAAGCTTTGGGGGATTCATAATTCTTTCTATACAATTTCTCTTAAGTAATATACAATATATGTGATGACACCTCTGTGTCTTTCTGGAAAAACATTAAATTAAATAGGATCTTAATCCACATCCATTACTTTGTTTTTGCAAAGTGGTTAGGTAGTAAGCAAAGACATTTTAACTCCCTTGTTTTATGTGTTATTCGAATTTGGGATCACTGTAAAAATGTGCTTTCACTTTTCCAAAGCAATTGCTGCTATAAATGAACAATCTTAGCCATTTGCTTCCACACAAAGCAGGCAGCATGTTCACTACAAGCCAAACCAAACCAAACCAAACCAAACTAAACCAAACCTAACCACAACCTCAATGGACAGGTATTGCCTGTGATGCATTGACAATACCTTTATTGACCCATAAGTTATGCAGCTGCTATTATATGTTCTTTTATGAACATTCCAGAATTGCTCTGATAAAGCAAGATCCTTAATCTACACTTCAGGTATCCTGAACAGTATGTTTTACTATGATAGTTTTAACAGCCTTGACTTATATTCCTATAAATTGATATGTTGATGACCTGGAGGTTTAAACTTTCCTACATTCCCTCATGAAGAATATGCTGTCATAGCTCTAGAAATACCTTTATGGTATCCCTAAGAAACACCTGGACATTAAGGATATTAGAAGCAAGCCACTGAAATTCTCTTCACACTTACTACGTGTTCCTTCTAAAAATTTTGCTTTGGTTGTCCTACGCTGATCTATTTGAGAAACTCTTCTGTTTGCCAGCTAAGTGCCTCAACAACTCTGCAAAGGCTTCTTATCTGAAACACATATTGCTATTTGAGTGTGGGACATTTTGAACAAAATATTTGGCCCTTCCTATGCAAATTGCATAACATTACACTATCACTTATTCTTCTTACAGGTATTTTTCTAATTTCTTTTTTTTTTTTTTTTTAATTGTCTAGCCTTTATCAGTACCTTTTTTCTTTAGTGGAACCAAATATGGCTGTATTTTTCCATAATACATTCAATATTCAAGCACATGTTGAATTTGACAATATCAGCATGGTTAGCCCCTGAGACAACATTAATTTTGCTCTCTTTTAAAAGATTATCTGGCAATTTCATCCTTTGAGCTAGGTTTTGGATTATTTTTGGGCAGTATGGGGGACTTGTTTGTTTTTTCCCCTACACCCAAAAAAGAGAGAGGGCAGGTGCATCCACAACACACATAGTGGAGAATGCAGCACTACCCAGGATGCAAGTGGGAGTGTGGGAGCGAGGCTGCAGGGTGAAAAGCAGTGCCAGGTGATGTCCCTTGCTTGGCCCCAAAAGCAGTATGTTTGGAGAGGAAGGACAATATAACCGAGCTACTAAGCCCACTCTCATTGCAAGGCTAATTAGCTTAAGTGGTTTGCCAAGTAAATGCAATATTACTGCTTTTGGAGCTAGCTCAGATACTATTTTTGGAGGTATCTCCATGTTAATTAAACATATTTCACTGCATGTTGTGAAGATGCCATTAGCTTCCTTTCTACTTCTAATTAATGAAGAACCTTGACCACAACTACACATCATTATATTAAACTTTATCTTTTGTCCCATAAATGAATATATTACAGAAATTAAATAAATACAGCAACACACAGGATTTTATCAGTCATTTCTAAAGAAACTTAAAAGCCTCCATCAATAAAGGACAGCCAAAAACCTCACCAAAATTGTAATCAACCAAAAATTTCATGCAGCCCTCTGCCCAGCACTAAAAGCTGTCTTTCTGTTTCTGTAAGGTAGTCTGAATACAACTGCTAAACTAGTCCCAACACCGAATGAGAATTCAGAGGAGGGTATTTTAAAGAAGAACTTATTTCAGTTTGTTTCAGGCAATTGGTTTCAGGTGATAGCATAATAACCTGAGAAGTATCTTCTACCAGGGACTTCTCGTGGATACAAATGCTATATTGCTGACATTTTTCCAAATAGATTTTGAATGCTTCAGCATTGGAGCAGAGTTCAGCTACATAATCCACTTTTGGATGATCATATCTAGTAAGGTGTCTCTGCCCGGATTATACTGACGAACAGGCTGGTGGCCAAGGTCATTGCATGGTGCACCTTTTCTATTTTTGTCATAAACAGGGATTCAGTTGAAGGTCTGTGCTGAGGAAGCCCAGCCTACTGCCTTTGTAGTGATGTGTCCTTATCAGAGCATCACAGAAAATTATGGTGTAGACAACTTTGGAAAAAAAAGAAGCGTTAAGAAAAATTAAGCTTGAAATCTCAGATTAATGATTGCCTTACTGAAGGGCCAGTGTGTTCCAGAGTGAGAGAACCACTCTGGTGGCAGGATAAGAGGCAAAGCCCGTTTGGCACTGCTGATCTTGTTCCTCTGGGGCTTGGAGGGACAAACTCCACAGCTTTGTCATACAGAATCATTCCCTGTTTCCACTGTTTAAGAGAAGGGACTTCAATTTAATTTTTAGTTTTAAGGAGAGGCTGTGGTCTGTAATATTTTCCTTTTTTGCATATATTGTAGGTGCACATTGTTCTTGACATCAAACTCTGTGTGCTTCTTCCTTTTAACTTTCTCATATATCTCGGTTTCATCAAGTAATTTTAGAAATTCTCCTTGTTAAGGAGCACGGAGGGACTGTGCAGAGATTTTCTTTGCCCTAAGTAGCCAAGAAACAAACCCCAAACAACATGAACTTCAGCAAAAGCATTTAGACAGTACTGCCTGAGTTCTTCACTCCATCCTGATGCCAAAGGCTACCAGCTGGCCAAGGCAGCAGGTAATGGCAGAGATCTCCCCTTTCCCTCCACTTCAGGTTGTGCCTAAGCACATCAGAGGAGAGCTACAACAAAGGTGGGTAGGTAGGTTTGAACTAACATGATGGTCTGTGAACCCATCATTTGGCCTGATATTTGTCCTTGGTTTTAGCATGATATGGGCAAATGGACATATTTGTTGTCTATGATTTTACTGTTGGTAGTCCTTTGATATGGTGCACAAAAGTTATTGTATAACTGGGAGAAAAACTTTGGAGTCAGATGAATTATACCATTGTTTGTGAGCACTGTGCTGGAGAAAAAGTATGCTTGTTACCAAAAAGTTTCCTTTGCTGGTAGACCTTTTCTTGGACACCAAAATTCATTGAAAGAGCATCTATAACAATTCTTCACAGCATTCTCTCCTGTAGGCACTTTGAACAGTTTCCCCCTACTTTATTGATGTGAAAAGCCTTTAAATGTTTGACCTAGTAAGAAAAAAACAGTATGCTCTGAGTGATATCCTGTCACAAAAATTTGTCTAGGAGGTTTTTCAGAAACAAACATACATGCCCATATATATGGAGAATATATTCATCAGCTTGAATACCAATGTTATATCTAAAAAAACTTTCTTTCTTTTTTTCCTGAAAGTGTAAAAAAGGTGAAAGAATATGCTTAATAAGGACTTGAAAGATCTGAAATTTCCAGGAGAGGTTTTTTTTTTTTTTTCTTTTTTTTTTTTATTATGTCAAATTTACTCTGTAAAAAAAAAAGATTCTTATTAGCTTTTTTTTTCCCCTTTATGTGACTGATTTGGGTGATATATGAAGAATATTTTTTTACATGGGAAGTAATTAAAAAGTTTAGAAAAATGAAACTTTGTATTCTGAAAGTGGTAAACCAGAATATTTCAACCTTAGTGAAATATTTTTCCTTGAAATTAAATTTTTTTAAGTAATAAACATAATTTACTCAAAATGTTTTATGCTGATTAAATAAAACTTTTCAATAGAAAATAAACAAACAAGCATTCTGCTGGAAAATATGTTTCCAAATCTAGTCACAGTACATTTGCATGTGGCCTTATCCTAATTGAGATGAATAGGGTCAGATCCTTATGTGATTCATTCAGGTTGAGTTTTACATCCACTATCCTTGAGTGCCCTCAGACAGTACAGTTTGATACCAGTTCAAGGGAATTTCATTTCAATCACTAGAAGATTCATAGAAAGTGATCATAGAAAGGGCATAAACACAACTCATTTCTAAAACTGAAGTGAATATTCATATTTTTTTTGCAATACTCATTCAACTTCATAAAATATTCACTGTTCATAAATAAATCAACGCACCTTAGAGCTACAAATACATTAACTAAGTTTAGTTTTCTGTCACTTGGGCTAATTTTAGAGCTGTGTGAAAACGATTAAAATGTTTTCACAAAAAATTTGGCATGTAGATTTCCATTTTGTTACTGGCAATGCCTCATCTGCAGAACACTTTTTTCTGCTCAGTCTGTTTACTGGTTCACAAATTTTTTTGCATTGCTAAATGAAGGAAAGCAAGGTAGCTCTGTCATTGCCTTCCTGCTAAGTACCTAAAGGGAGAAAAACAAAAATGGAAGCAACTGTGTTAGGCTTCTAGGACTCCCTGCCTCCTCCCTGCTCAAGTTCCTCCTCACAAGCCCAACCCAGTGAAAGTGACTGCAAAATCCTGACCCAGGTGTGAGCACAAAGTGCTTTTCCACAGGTTCATGTATGGCAATAACATGTCACTGGCATCAGGATTTTAATCATTACTACTCAATGAAAATGTTTTGCTCAAGGCAGTCCACCAAAATGATCATAAGAAAATGTAGAAAAAGGCACTATGATTTTCAGTGGAAGGCTAAGTTTAGAGCTTTGTGAAAATGAACACACTGAAGGAAACCAGAAAAAAACCCCAGGATTTTGGTCACAAGAAAAAGATTCATCTCCATCCAACATTAGCAGCAGGACTGATGTAAAAAAGAAGACAAGACACTTCTTGCTGCACACATGGCACTGCACTAAACGTTGTGTTAGAACTGCTCTGCCATTGGATTCTCAGGGGGTACTGAAGTATGTCTGATCCTGACAGGCTATGGAATCCTGAAGTCCTACGAGTCAGTATGATGACTCATTAAATGTGCTACCAAAAATCGTTACATTCACACAGGAATCTTCTTTTACAGAACTTCTAACTTGCTCCTCCACCGTCACACGTCTCACTGCTCACAGATGAAGTGTTACACTATCAAACTTGCAGGCTTACAGAGTCAGTCCCTGTACTGAAAATGCCAGAAGGAAAACATATTCTGTACCCAATAAATCATATATCCAGGCATTGGCCAAAATAGTCTCTCCATTTTTGTGATTCCCAGACTAAAATAAGTATGGCTGGGGTTTTTTTCTATCTATATATTATTCCTCTTATCATCAGAACTATTATACAAAGCAATACACATCAAACCTGTAGGTAGCATCCTCAAGATCTACATAAATTTATCCACTGGATAAATTATGAAATAGAAAGTTTACTCTGAAGCCCATGCAACAAGCTACCAGCTAAATCAGTGAAAAGAAAGGAAAGAAAATAATATAAAACCATTTTTTATACTCCACTAAGGTATTCTAAGTAGAACAGGGAAATATGAGATGTGTCCCAATCACTTTAAGGAGTTAACTGGCTCTATTGAGGGCAAAGGAACCTGGCAGATTTTCACCAGCTGAGAGCCTATGCCAAAGTATTCTGATTTTTTAAATTCTGGCATGAACCTGTTTTCCTTTGGTATTTGTCTATTCCTGGCATAAGGCTCCCATTCCTTCTATGAGCAATAAATCAAAGAAAACATTTAATTCTTCTGAAGCGTCTACCTCTCAATAAATTATCCTTCTATTCTCTTTGAGGCACTGCCGCCTCCTTCACTGACCTCTCATTCCCTAGACACTTGAAAAATGCCTTAATATATATCTAAACTTTTCTGTGATCCTCATTTCATTTTTCACCTTTGCTTTCATAATTTTTTGTGAAATTCATTCTCTAATACTTGCAGATCTCTCTCATACCTGGGTGTTTTATACCTCACATATGCCTGTGCCTCAACCTTTAATTACTTTTTCACGTCTTTATTTACCCACATTGACCTTTTTTACTTTCTAGTGTATATGCTGCTGGATAGGACACGTAACCCTTGGCCACACATTAATTTATCATTGCACATTTTCCATTTCCCTTCTGTGGCCTTTGTACAAAATTCAATTACTTTATTCCATTGGATTTCAACCAAATCTTACCATATGTTTTCAAATTTTTTCCTCTGAATTTCAGCAACTTATCACCATCCATTTAGCTCTGACTTTATTATTAATGATAAAATCTGGGTTCCAAATATGTAACCAGTTACACATACTCAGATGCACACAAGTTTTCTTTCCAAAGGTCCATACTGTGCAGCAGGCTGGGAGCCCTGTCAATGGAGCTCTACACCTACTCAGACTCACATACAGTTGGAGAACCAAAGTCCTATTGAATTCTGGACTTTTGCCAGGTTTTTACTGGGCATATTCTGGAATTTGATCAACACATAGGCCTTATTCATAGGTGAATAGTATGTTTAATTAATTTCACTTCCTATTCTGTTCAGCAAAATAACATGTTTTATTAGTTCCCTCCTTTTACATTTATGAAATATACACACTGTCCCCTCAAACATAGGCAAACATTTTATGTTTTTGGATTTCTGTTTAAGTTGTGGAGTCAAACAGTGAGCAGTCATGAGCCTGCTGGCACCATTTCTGTGTTGCTGTTGGATGGCTGTGGTCCTTGTGATTGGGCTTCCTAGTATAAGCACTCTGCAGCAGCTGCTTTTAAAAGTCTTTTTCCATCAACAGTGGTGCCAGTAAGACTAAACCAGACTTGCAGAGTTCAAGAACAAAGAGGATGCAAACACAGCCAAATGTATTTACTGTGAAAATGTAAATCAATAATCACCTAAAATTATTTGTAGCAAGGCTTTTCCAGTATTATCCTGAGTAATCAAGGAATTGAACACTTATGGCAGCACTTCTACAAACTCATTTTTCAGGTCAATTGGAAATGAATCCTTTTCAAATTTCTGGCCAAACTGAAAAATAAATAAATATTGTTTCTATTTGGTCTATAAACATTTCTCCACCTATAAGCTCAAAGTGTATGAAAGACAGGTACTGCCATTTCCTGGGACAGAAAAATAACGAGTAACAACTATCTGCTGACAGTATTAACACCGAAACAAGGCAGCTGGTTTGGGATCTGGAGCACTCCTTACATGGCAGAAAACTTTCTTTTTGGGACAGATTGTGTGGGTTTTTTTGTGATTTTCCACAGCTGAGAAAGATCTACTAAATACAGCTAAATAATTCAGAAAACCAGCCTTAAAATGGTTCAAATAGAGCATTCAGAAAGAAAGGTAAGTGGATTCAGGATTCATTTTGCATAACTTGCTGAGGTGATAGCTACTCCCAGTCAGAACTCAACATACTAAGCTTTGGTAGGTTTCATCTTTGCCATTTTTTTCCCACAATCTTAATTTCTCTCTCAACCTGTTGCTTCATCTCAAGGACTCTCAGGTCTCCGGCATGTTGCTGCAACCTCTGATACAACAGAAAGCCCACAGTGAGCAGAACGCCACAGGGTAGTTTCATTCAGAGAAGTAACACTGGATTAAATTATATGTGAAAAAGCTAGCAGAACTCTGGAAGAATTCAACAAGCAGTAGGGCTTGTGCAGAGGCAGAGGAAGTTGCAACACCCATGTAAGATGTGACACTTCCAGAGGCTTTGGCAGGACTCCGCTCAGCGTATCTGCTACACAGATGCAAATGCACAGCACATGCTTCTCTGTAGAGCTCTGTTAGCCACTGTAGCTACAGAGCACGGAGACGACTATTAGTCAGAAAGGATTCCTCCACTCATCAGTTGCAAGGAAACACCGTCTCATCGTGTGGACTCGCTCTCGTCTGCACACCTATGTTCAGGATATTTAATGTGCTGAGAGGCAGACATGATCTGAAACATCCACCATACGCAGATCCTGAAACAGAGTTTCAAGTAAGATCTTATTTGTGCATTTCAGTGCTTGTTAATCATATTCATTCACATTCCTAGCAGGCATATGGGGAGAGTCTATACAGAAGCCAGCCAAGAGGAAGAAGCAACTAAAATAAACAGATGGGTGGACAGGGAGGAAATAATATTAAGTAGTTAAACACATAATATAGTGTCTAGAGAGAAAAATAAAAGGGCTAAGAAAAAATATCAGGGAAGAACACTTCTCTCCTTCCTTACAACACACACGGAGCAAGTGATAAAGGCTTTTGGGGAAAAAAATTGCGTCTGTAAACAAATAAAGAGATTTTAAAGATTAGTGTAAGGGACCTAGCAGCACATGTAGAGCAGACAGTCTCCATTTTATGTTACCCTGGAATAAATAAAAATAACTATACTGTCCTTCAGTGAGGTTCTTCTAGATTTACACTTACATAATTGAAAACAGAATCTGGCCCAGAAAGTGGATTATTGAATTTAACCAAAACATTATGATGAAGTGAAAAATCAGCAGAGGCTAAAATAGTGATGGATATAAACTCCAGCTGGTCAAATAATGAAAGACAGATTCATGAAGATGTGCCTCAAATCTGATTTTTTTGCTACCAGTGAATTGACTCTCTTCATTACTCTCCTAGTCTCTTATTTAAAAGTGTAGTCATGTAGTCATGGCAAAGAAATAATACAATGTGAAAATTTTCAATGTAGTAAGCAATTCACCAAGTGAACCATCTGAACTACACAGGAAAAAATGAAGTATTCGTTATCAGTTTACCCTCAAGTGCTGGGAAAGTTACACACAAGGAGACAAATTCTCTGCCTCTCTGATTCCTCTATTACTCCACAGCCAGCTCTGGTGTGATCATGCCCTCATTAGGTGCAGGGTCTCACCAACAAAAGGTGAACTAGACAGAATTTTAACTTAAGGATTTTAAATCTGCTTAATGAAGAACACATAGGAAAAAAATATCATAATGTGTATGTTGGGAACTCCTGAATGTCACTGAGATCACTCACAGTGATGTTGGGAAAAAAAGAAGGGATGAACGTTGGATCAGCTCCACTTCCAGTTCAGCAAAACTCCCTTCCTAGCATATTAGTACAAAGCTAGCAACAACACTCATCACAGAATAATAAAGAATGTTGAAGCACTGGTAACCACAGGACAGAAGCGTAAAAAATCCAGTGTCTGGACTGGATCCAACCTGCCTGGAATAATTTGAATTTACAGAATTTCACATTACATTTTAAATGCACGCCTTTAGTCTGTGTAGCTGTGTAGTAAAAGGAGATGTTGCCTTAGCAGAAACCAGTAAGCACTGCCTTCCTGTCTGGCAGAAAGAGAGAAAAAAACTATGAGGGACATGAAGAAACACTGAAAAAGCAAAACAGGCACATCTTGGAAAATAGTGATAGAGCTACCATTCACTTAGAATCTCCTGCACAATGGCAGTTTCATGGGTTGTGCCCATGAAACAGACTGCCTTTTTTTGAAAGAAGGTGACATTTGCTGATGTTATAGAGGAAAGAACAACAAAGCATCTCTGCTCTCTACCTTTCCCAAGTGGAGCAGATGTTCCAAGCTCTTAGCCTACTAGAAGGGTTTAGTGAGCACATGGTACTTGCCTTTTCAGTCCGGCTGCCTCCTCTCCGTCCCTAAGGAGGAGAAAACTATTTTGGACCAAGTGAGTTTTAGATACGTGTAAACCCCAATGATTCAGTGAACCAAATGTTCATCTTTTAGGATTTGGAGTAGATAGAGGAAATACTGTAATTTAACTGAGCAGACACAAACTCTATCTTCCTAGGCTTGCTAGGGACAACCTAATATATGTACTTTGTCTGTGAGATCTTCTCCTTCATCCCAAGAAATGTGGGTAATCTACACATTCACCCAAATATTGCTATCCAGACCACACAGCTGTAGGTACTGGGAAAGCAGCAGTTACTGGTTTGTTCTTTGGGTTTTTGGCCTTTGGTTTTTGTTTTTTTTTTCTTCTTCAATGTGAAAATAATTATAATGGAAGGGGAGGAGCTGGGAGACAGCTATTGTGTTTCAGAGGTGCAGAAAAGTCTGAGGGGACTCACATTTATGGAGAGACAGTGATTTTATTTTGCTGTAGTGCTTGAGGGGAGTGGAAAGGTAATTCTGTAAAAAAAAAAAAGTCTGCTCTGAAGCTGCTTGTCTGGGAATTACTTTGGGCCGCTGCTACGAGTGAGGAAGAGACATCCAGAGGAGGAGAAAATGGTAATAATAAACCACAGGTTCTTGTGAAGATGGGAAGCAGAGTGCAGGGAAACACAGTGTGCTCTGCTCCTCAGGCTGGGTTACGCTAGTGCCATGCTAGCTCAATGACCTCCTAAAGCAGTGAGCTGAATCTTCACAGAGACTTTGGAAACATGGTTCTGTCTTAGGAGATGGGGGTAGCTCCAGCCACACTGAACAACTATCTGTCACTATTTCCAAGTTTCTGAAGCCAGAAAAGAAGTAAATTAATAGTGTAAGTTATTAGAAAACAATGATTTTAAATTATGGTAAGCAGGTTTTATTCTCAGTTCTCTGAGTCTCAGGATTTAAAACGTTTACCATCAGTAGTTTTCACCTTTCCACTAAGAGCAGCGACTTTTTGTTTGGGCTTTTTTTCTGTATTTGGATTAGCTTAACATTCCTCTATTTGCTGCAAAAAGGAACTTTTTGTAGACTTACAGGCTTACAGCCTTACAGGCTGCAAATTATGGTATTTTTCACCAGCCATTTAGGACTGTACTCGGGATTTTAAAAGATGTACCCAGAGTTTTATGTTGCCTGCATTATCCCTCAGAAGATAAGCACCAGCTCACTAAATTCCAGGTTAGATTTAGAAATGAACATTTCTTATCATTCTTTATAGCATAGTTTGTTTTCTCCATTGAAAGCACATATCTGAAATTTCCCAGCTTGTAGGTTCCCCCAGGAATGGAATACCATGCTGTGCTCCCCATTTTTGGATGAGATATTACCATAGTCTGTTCAAAAGGCTCATATGAATTCATTCTTTTGGAGCAAACTACTCTTCACTCCAAAATGAGTAGAATGAATGAGAAAAGGGATTTCAGTTTCAACAAGTTTTACTCACAGATCTAAAGAGTTTCCTTTATATTTTCCATAAATAATTACGTTTTCCACTACTGGGAAGATTCCTTTGCTCTGTGTTTGTGTTTAACTGCCACTTGTAAGAATTATGCAGACACATCAGTAGGAAAAATACAGTTCTTCAATTGTGCTCAGAAAGCATGGGGATAGAATTTCTTTATTATTATTGGTCTAAAAAGAATTTGTATTGACTTACAGATGGTCACCTATGCTGGAAGCTTATGAAAGAATCTTAAATTGTGGAAAGATTATTCTAAATTTAGGGAAACATCAACTCCCTAATGCTAAAGGTGGAGTCATGCTGCTAAACATATTAGTATTTCTTAATTCAAACACCTGTTCTGCCTGAAAGATACATAAAAAAGCTCTTATTTATTGCTTGCATCTCCATTTCAGATTTAATCTCACTATAAATTCATCTCATGTTAATTTATGTGCAAACAAAGACACACACATTTTAAATATCCGAAATGCTGGAAATAAACTTATTTTTAATTTTGTGCTTGTTTTTCATTTGTCAACCAGCAAATGAAAGGACTGAATAAATCATGCACTAATTGCCAGCGGTGCTAAATTTAGTGTGAGATCTGGAATCCTTTTGATCAAAACCGCTGAATATGAAATCGTCCTCAGCTCTCTAGGCAACTTTATCCGCCTTTCTATTCTCCATCTGTCAGTCACCTGGGAATTTGTGAACTATTCCATATGTCAGGGTTGTCAATCACAATGGAATGTGGGAACTATCTGCCTACTGCATAGGAATTCTTGTTAAAAATTAATCTGCACTAAACTAGATGTTCTATATTTTGAATACCGTATTGTTTAGTGTTGCTAAACATTTTTACCTATATAAGGCTAATGAGAAATTACATTTGACATGATTATTTGGGTATATTTTTGCAAAGTTTTTTATATACACACAGAATTTTTTCTTTTCACTAGTTCTGGAAGACGAGAAGTGTCGGGTTTTTCAACTATTTCTCTTGTTCTGAGTTTTCTCAATCAGTTCCTTGGGGTCTGGAGTTTTAGATTCCTTTCTCAGCCCAAAGCTGATTTTTGTTTCTAAAGAATGGCAAGGAGGTTTGTTGCAGCCACCTTTTGACTGGATAATTTTAGGGAGAGAAAATATATTCTCTCCAATCTCCTCTTAAGTCATTCTCTAGAACTTGTCAAACAATTGAACCCAGAAACTTTAAATGTATCATCTACATTAACAAAAATAAGGACATGGACAGTTGTATCACAAAATGATAAGTTGAGGGAGATCTATTTTGACTTAAAGAAAATTTATTTAAGAATTCCATTTTCTTTCCCTATATTTTCATAAGGAATGATTTAAATATACCTTCTGGTACAATGGGGTGAGCTACCAATGTACTTATAGAATTTTCTGCTATTAACAAATAACTTTGGATCACTTCTTCAGTTAAAGTTGAAATCACATAATTTTAAGTGGAATTAGCTCTAGTCAACTGCAATTTTATAAACAAAATCAAAAGTAGTTAAAAACACTACATTAAATAGCTTTTCCAATAAACACTCCAAAAATTTGAGTCTGTGTTTATGCTGTCACATTACATGCAGTTGGGTTTGGTGGGTAAGAAACACGCTGCTGAACAGCTCTTATGGTGACTTCTTTTCTTATTCCAGCCCTTTCCCCTCTTTGTCCTGCTTCTTGCTGACATTTTTTTCTGTTAGTCACTCATTTCCAGTGGTGCAAAAATTCACGTGGGCTGTGTGTGCTGGGAGAGCTGAAGTTTCATTTACCTGAAGTTTACCTGTTTTTTCTTGCAGAAAAAAGGGACACCCACCAAAAGTCAGCTTGAAGCGCTGGCTCCAATAGTCCACTCAGGGCCAAGGCAGTATCCACCTGCTTTTAGTTGCTGCTCTGCTACACATAAAATTAGTAATGTTGATATCCAAATCACCAAAATAATCAAGTTATCACTGATAGAAGTCTTAAATTTTGTGCTCTTTCTCTTTTCTACTTCTGTGGCAGCAACACTGCACAACACATGTCATTGTTGCTTCTAATGTCCTTGTTAAAATAAAATGTAAAGCTTGTATGTCATTTAAAATCAGGAAAATATCAAAATCAAGTTTCTCCTTTATCTTCAGTATATGGAAGAAATGTTTGAAGGTTATTTAAAGGATATTTACAAGCATAACTTATATCAATTTTTAAAAAGTTATTTATCATATGAAAAGGCAGATATGTGATGACAAATGATGTTCCTCAAACTTCTAATACATTCCTTGATAATTCTAAATCAGCAGCAAAAGATGGTATTTCACTGCAATGAGTGCTAACACAAATTGGTTTTCATATTAACTTCTGTTTTATGTCTTTCTCTAAGACACATAAACATGAAACATATTTTATTTTAATTGCAACTGTGTTACTATGAAGTTTTATTTTTTTCTACATTGAACTTTAGAACGATCTTGTGTATCTAAGAGTTTGTCTGTTCTTTCCAACTATCATCTGATCAAACAAAAGCTTTACTGTCCCTTTACAAAGTTTTCATTACATGTATTCCATAACCTCTCTCAGAAACTGAAGCCTAGTTTTATGCTGTTTTCTGCAGTTTACCTCTCCTTTCCTATTCTGTATTTTTGAGTATTAAAATTTTGAATAATTACACAGAGTACCACCTTCTTTTCAGCAGTCTTCTGAACTTCTGTAATGCAAGAATTTCATAAATGCTTCTGAAAAAAAAATCAGTGCTTTTAAACTGTCAGCAATTTAACGAATTTCTTCCTGTACGGCAGTTAAGAGTATAATATTGTAATAAAGGTGCAATAAATAAAAATTAAAATAATTAAACAACACAAGATATATACACAACACTGTAAACACATGCAGTGTCATTGAAAACCATGTACTACAGTCCTAACTCAAAAGAAAAGAGTCTGCAGGAGCAAGGATTTTGTTCTAAATGCCCCTTCCACCTTGAAAGTTATTCAGTTTTTCCTAAGCTTTATTTTTTCTCCATTTTAATGAGACTGAAACTCAGGAAAGAACTTTGTCTCTAATCCCATGACTACTTACATTTTTATTGCAACCTCCCAGTTAGAACTGTACTTCAAGGCTTGCTGGAGGAACAGACACATTGTGTTGCTTGGATAAAAGTCTTTCACTACAGTGGCTTCTCCAAAGAAACTCACTAGTCCAGAGGGAAATTATTTTTCTTTTCAGAGTCCAAGAACTTTTGTATGGATCAAACTGTAGCTATCTCAAAAATTTGCCACTTCACCTATGCATTAACTTTATGGTTTATTTTTATGTTGTCTTGAAAAGAGGCTGGATGAGTCAGTGGATGTCCCTACCAGACACTGTTTCTGTTGCTTTTCAAGGGAATATTAACTGAAGTTCTATGTTACATTGACTAACCATTTTTAGATGGAAAACGCAACATGTGCATACTCTCACCTCTAAATGCCAACGATTTCAGGCAGAACTAAAAAGGAAAATTAGGAACTAAAAAGAAAATAAAAGCTGAGTATCATCAGTGCATACAGACAAAAAAGCATAATGAACTAGGTGACTCAACAGTTTGCTGTTTATTGGTATCCCAAACCTGTTGGCTGGTGTAGGTAGATGCTGCAGTTCTCTGTCTCCAGGCCTCACATACAGCTCTACATCAGCCTTCAAGACAACTGATAGAGCCTGGAGATAAGGCTCAAAAACAGTACAGGCTCACCCCAGCTGGCAAGTATATTTTGAAATATAAATTTTTCTGACATAGGAATTCATTCTCTGATCTTTTTTTCTATTAATTTTCCAACAGAAAAGTAAAAATCCCCAAACCCAAAATGGTTTTCCAAAGTTTGCTTTCAATTGCTAAACACTTTTACCTCTTCAAGCAATATTTTGCATTGAGGACGGTTCACCCTGGAACCTCAGAGCTCCCAAACACTGAGGAAGATGATCTTCTCACCTTGATGTCACCTGCTTCTTCACAGTCTGCAGTGATATCACTGTCCTTCTCTGACATCACTGCTCTGTCCTGGTGAGCCTGGCTCAGGAACCAGGGTGAAGAGTCAATAACAGAAGAATTTTATGAAAAAAGTTTTAAATGTTTATATATTAGCGTATTAAAAATAAACAGCCAAAAATTAACAGAATCATTCTAAGCTGTCTTGAAGTTTGAACTTGATATATGCATTTATATGTATTTTATAGATACATATGTATTTATTATTATATATGTATGTTTATATATACACATGTACACATGTATATACACACACAGACACACAGTCATGGGTATTTTCTTTTTCAATTTCAAGGTATGTGTTATAGAAATGCTTTCAATATTTTTCATTCTGACTACTCCAAATGGGTAAGAGGGTGAGCATGCAGAAAAAGTGAACAATCTATAGTTGGGCAAAAGCACTTGTTCCATTTTAAGTCAATGTAGCCTTGTGACTTTGTCAAAAAACTTCCAGCAAAGTAACATGAGCTGCAGGGTGAATAAAGGAGAGATCAAAGTTTCAGCAATGTCCTCCCTCACAGTGCTGCCCTAGAGTGCTAAGCCTAGCATAGTTTCATCTTGAATCTTAATTGCAAGACTGTGAGTTTGGTGAGGGAAGGCTTTTAATGGTAAAAAAATAAATTATGTTTACTGTTCTGAGAGATACCAGGAGTTCTAAAGACTCAGTTTAGGAAAGATAGCAAGAAAAAAGAGAAGATTAAAGGTGCTAAGTCTGATTTTAGCAGAGTTTTTCTTCCTGTTTCTTACAGTAGAGCATTTCCTGTGATGGCTGTATTTCCATGTCTGCATGCTTTGGGTGTAGCAAATTATCCATGAAACTGCTGATTTACTGTGAATTAAGAGAAAAGAAGATCTATGACAATACAGCTGTTAATATATTTGCCTTTTATTGTGATTAGCCAAGACAAATAATGTTTCAAAAAGAGAGGAAATTATCTATCTATAGAAAATGAGAGATGTCCTAAATAGAAAGATAATCCAGCTTCCAAAGTTTATACCCAAGAATATAATATCCTCCATCTGAATTTGTTTCATCCACTTATTAAAAAAAAATAATTTTGTGTTGTGAAAAAGCAAGTTATCTATATTGAAACCACAGAGACTATCCAGCCATTTTATCAGGATTTTTGGGATGCTAAAGGAAGCAGCAATTAATAAAGTGTTGCATTTTATTTCTCCCTCAATTTTTTCTTTCTTTTCTTGCCCTTGCTTATTAGAATACCTGGAAGAAATAATAATAGTACTAGTAATAATAATAATAATAATGTTGTAATAATAATAGTAGTAGTAGTAGTAGTAGTAGTAGTAGTAGTAGTAGTAGTAATAAAACAGGCATCCACATACCCACTCTCCAATAGAAGTTATTGGATATATAGTTTCCTGATTTGAATTCTCACTATGTACTGTAATGTTAGGGATATTCATCATTTAACAATTGGCTATCATATGTTTTGATTTTTAGGTGAGGCATGGACATGTACAGACACATCATACAACCACACAAAATGGTTAATATTAAAAGTTAGCCATTGCCAAACTGTTCACTGCTGACCAGGAAAATGTAATTTCTGTCTATAAGGGAAAGTCATGCTTAGTCTTGTTTTATTTTTGATGACCTGTATATTGCAAAAAATACTAGTATTAAATTTTTAAGCAGTCTTTTTTTCCCCCCTTTTTCTTTGCTGCCTAAGGATGACTTAAGCGTTGTGCTGTTGCCTAGCATAGATCTCTTCCTGCTTCTTTCCCTGATTTCCAGCAATGAGTAAGCATCACTTCAGCTTCTGGCTGATCACAACTGATTGGCATCCAGGACAGAAGGGTCTCTCTCCCAGAGACCATATGAAGATACACTTCAATATGAAAGCTCAGAAGTCATACTGACCTTTCTTACTATCGCCATCTTCAAATAAAAATTAGTAGATGCTTAGCCTGCTTCCTTCACTGCTCTTGCCTTCCACTTGAGACTGCAGCTTGTGCCCTCAGTGCTGTGGAGATTTTTGTTTAACAGCTACTCATCAACCCTCAGCCCAATTCCAGAGACAGTCTTTGCTCTCCAATCAAAGTAATAGGCTAAAGAAAGAGATCTGAGCAGCATTTGCCTTCTCCAGTTGTAAAGGGTGGACTCTGGCTCATATTACATCATTTGCAAGATGCAACTCTTCCTCTGTAAATCAACTGAAAAAGAAGCTTCACTGTCAGGGAAATATCCAGGCTTGAATCTGAATTATAGCTGTTTTTATTTATTTATTTATCTGTTTTGGGGGCAGGTTGTCTTGTGTTGTTTTGGTTGGGTTTTTTTATTTTTTCGAACAGTGGAAGAACACTGAAGCAGTACTTTGAAAAATGTTACAAGGTATAAATAGCACTGCTGAGAGCAGAACACAGGCTTTGTTGTGTTATCACACAGCAGATCCAACAATATACTACAGATCCATATTGTCAACTGAAATGGAAAAGAAAAACAGTTCAACAAGAATGCTTCTCAGGAAAACTACCCAATTTAGTCGTGTGTGTCTCAAGGCCAAAGCATCTTATCTTTGCACAAATCATTCTTCTGTAGTGAGTAACAGCAATACTTCAAGTGGTTTTCTGTTGTGTGTCATAACAGACTTTCTATTGATGTTGCTAAAAAAAAGCCTGTACTATGGATTTAAACTAGAAAGAGGTATATAGTTTTTATTCTAGAAGAAAAAAAGTTGTGTACCAGATATTTTATCAGTATCAAGCTCATAGAACCTGAACAAATACATGTTTTCCATATCAGCAATAATTTTTTTTATTCTTTTATTATAAAATGTAAGGTTGAACCTTTTATTGCACTCTTTGTCAGTTTGGGTGTTTTTTTTTTTTTACTTTTGAGATTAATTTTATCAGTTTGAGAGTAAATCTTCCCACATCAACAGAAGAAAAGTATTCAGCCAATAGTGATCACTTTCTATTGCGCAATCATTACTCAGTTACTCTACTCAATGCACAGATATTGGCTCAAGTATACAAGACCAATTAAAATAGGAACACTGGCAAGAAAACATAATGATACTTCCTTCAATTTATTAGTTACGGTAAATGGCTTACAACAAACCGAAAAGCCAGTAACGTTCTGAGATGGATGCATTGCTTCTGTACTGTGGATAATTAAGTGTTTTGGTGGGAATTTGTTCATAGGACTGATATACAATTAGACAAATTTGTTCACATATCATGTTTCATTGAAGTCTGTATGAGTCTTCTATGCTTGGCAATGGGTCCTGATCCTAGATGCTTTTATGCCTGATTAATTGTCAATATTAGGCAGGAGTTTGCTCATTAGCTCCTAGCAGGGCACATCTCAAATTGCAGTAAGCTCCATTTAGTGATGATATGCTCACTGTTAATAAACTGCATGGATTGAGTGTGTGAATCTCAGTTCGCAGACTATATGCATATACATATATACATACTCATATATTATGCATGTAAACACACACAAAAACATACACATATATATATGTGTATACATATATATATATATATCTCGCATCCGTAAGTTAGCTCCATGGAAGAAAGGAATAAATACAAATTATTCCCCTGTATACAAGTTGTGGCTGCAAGTGCTGCTAACTTATTCAGGGCTCCCTAGTGAATAAAAACATCCCAACATAAATTTACTGTGTATTATTCATGCTACATTTTAAGTTTTCAATCTGTCATGTCAACTGCTTTAAATCATATCTAAACCAATGTGCTAAATAGACATCATTTTTAAACAAAAGGAAGTAAATTAAAAAACATCTTGCTGCACAGCAGACATTTGTTTTGTACATTCATTTTGCAAGGACTTCCTTCCTTGATCAAGAGAGATAGAAGGTTGACAGAGAAGTAACTGATAATGAAAACTACTTTTTCCAGACCAATTTTACCTCCTAACTAGTAATACTGCTGTGCTCAACAATTCCGCCTCAGTGATAAAATCGGACTGTTCCCAGATCATAAAGTACTTATGTCTAAAAAGTAAATACTCTTTATTAACATAATTGTTTCTGCTCCTAATTTTTAAAACCCTCCTGTCAGCTGAAGATGAAATTTGTATGACAGTATTAGTAAAAGTCCTTGTCCAAAAAGCTCATGGGAATCAACAGGAAGTTACAAAAAGGAATCAGCAAACTTCCCATCGTAAAAGATTGTGTGCTGAGTATGAGCACTAAAGAAAGAAATCCTGAAAAAGTAAAAAAATCCACACCAAAACAAATGTGACCTATTTCAGCCTCATGTGAAGGAACGAAGGAGCAGAAGTAGTAGTAAGGGCTATTATTTAAGTGTAAAACCACGAACAAAAGCAGTGATACAGCTGTTTTTTTCTTCAATGAGACAATGCTGCCTCCACATTCTCTGGTGCTGTAACTACATTTCAGAGAAGACAATGCAATACTTTCACCAGGAGATCTTCTATCTTCACAGTATCAACTGAGAGTTGTTACTCACAGTGCTCAAATGTGAGAAGGGGTTGTTTTGTGATTTTTCATGCAATTCCACTAAGAACCAACGATTACCAAAAAAGACTACAGAAATATGAATATAAGTAGCTAAGCAGATCTCTGTTGGATAGTACATGAAAAGACAGAAACAAATATAAAGAAATCGCCTTTCAAAATATCCGGAACAGACTCAATTTTGCTGGAATTCATCTTTACAATATTTGTCAGAGGTAGTATTCCAGTATCAAAAAAATAAGACATTGACTCACAATCCAGTAACTTCAGTTTAAAAACACAAACTATCTTGATAATAGTTTGAGGAGTTAGTTGAACATTTAAAGGTCTATAATCAGTCCTCACATGCTAACACAAGATCAAGCATGTTTGGAATCTGGTTCTACCAAACAGGGGCCACTATATGTCACTCAGACATCTCCTGAAACAAGCAACTGCAGCAGAAAGGACTACCAGGCAGAGCTCATCACTCTTGGGAATAAGTAAGGTGCTGTGGTTATCTCTAAAACTGAAGCAGTAAAAATATAATTTTTCAAGACTATTAGGTTTGAGGTAAAACTAATGCCAATTGATTTCTTAATTAAAACCAGCTATTTCTTTGCTTCAGATTTTAAATTCTGCTGCTCCTATTACAATGAAGGAATATATTTGTATGTAATGCAAAAATATGGGGATTGAGATTTGATTTTACAATCAAAATATTTTCTGCTCATTTTCCAAGAATAGAAGAAGGCATTTTGGTGACATGCCTAGATTGGAAAGTCACAATGTTCATTGGCCTTCCCTCTGTGGTCCTCCCATCCCTTCACACTAAAACCAGATGAATTAAGGCACAGTTTTGGAACAAAGAGGGATCAAGTCACATCTGTGGAGAAGAAAACTAGACAGTGGTGAACATCTCATAAATTAAGATCTTTACAAACTATGAAGAAGGTAGTATCTAAGAGATTGTTAAAACCTCATTTGAGGTTTAATCTAAGGATTAATCTAAAACTGTGACTAATGCCCTTTGGGGGTTTAATGTTCCACCAGTTATGTTAAAACATATACTGTATTTTACATGATCAAGAATATGTCTAAATATTGCACTAAGAGGAGCTGGTCACTGCAAAAAAACATATGAAGAAGGCATGGACTAATTCTTCAGTGGAATTTATTGTGGAATAAAGTAAATGTTTTCCTTCCTAATATCAAAAGGGAGTTCCATGTTCAACCACAATGTGAGGACTAAGCTTGGAAAGCATGGATATTTCTTTACCCAATCACATGAATCACATGACAACTCTGCATTTTTGACAACTAAAATAACATGAAACCCTACAACCTAAGACGCTACCTCTCTAACCTACAACTTTGGCAGAGAAGGCTTACAGGACTCAATTTGAAAGGCATTATGTTTTCAAGGAAGTTTTAAAATCAAGCAAATTTAAGCAGTTTCAAGTGAAGTACTAGAATATCTCTCTTTAACAGACTGTTGTCCAAACTTTTCTGTTTCTGAACTTTTCACATAGATTAATTGTGGATCTTGCTGTCATTGAAAATTGTTTCAGAGTGTCAATATGAGGTTAATGTATAGTAATCTGTTCTAAAATCAGAGATTACATTTTAGTTGGTTCATAGCTACTCAAAATATTGCTAATGTATATAGACAATGGAAATAAGGTTGACTAAAAGAAGCAATTTAGCAGGTAGACTTCATCTATTACAAAATAACTTGTAACTTTTAGAATTTGCTCTGCAGAGCAACCAAGGTAATAACTTTGCCCACTTCCATATGGACAAGCCTTCCGCTTCCTAATACCTGACACATTTTCACACTCCAGGGTTCACTATAAAGCAGAAAATGTCTCTGCATTAAAGGAACAATCTCCAGCAATCCACAAAGTAAATTATGCATTTATCATACTTAGCCCTGTTTCAGAACAAAGGCTTTTATGATGACATACCTGCATTCAGATTCCTAGTTCTAGGGTTGTAAAACCAGATCATGTCTGTCATGATTGTCATCATTATTGTCATGACAAGATGGTCATTACAACATGAGAAGAAAGAAATATTCTCACAAATTCCTTAGGCAAAGAATAAAGTCTTGAGCAATAGAAAGACAAAACATTAACCCTAAACCTGAGTCTGTTTCAAAAAGCCTTTGGAGAAAAGAAGGATAAGTTCAAAAGAAGGATGAGTTTTCTCCACCTTGGCTGGTGGTAAAATAAGCCTAAGCTCAACTCTTTGCATGATCAACACTGAAGGAGACTTAAAAAAATAGAAGTGGCAAGGGTCAAGACTAGCTGGGTCTTTCATCTTCATCCCTGATCTTCTCCATTGATTTGCCAACTTGAAATACCTACTGCAGGATAATGACCGGTCCCCTAGAGGCATAATATTTTTAAGATGTGAAGGTTACTACTCCCCATCTTTGTCTTAAAAAAAAAAAAAAGTCAAAGGTTCTTGAATCAGATGACTTGTTGACAGCAAACATAGTATTTGAATTATGAGCACATCAGAGAAACACATCACTGAGATTTGCCTTAAGAAATGTGGAAGATAAATATATAACTATAGAGCACTGGAGTACAGAGCACTGTGCTTTCCAGCAGAGTGAAGCATTAGGTATGGAGGGCTGGATGAAACACGCTGATGTGTGGTGCTAAACATCGGCAGCTGGCCACTAACTGTAAGGCAAGCTCCAATACAACCAGCTGAATGGGCTCAGCCAGCATGAAAGATTCTAAACAGGAAAGCTTCTGCATTTAAAATACATCTAAATGGAACCTGGGGAGAGAGAAAGAAGCAGAAACCAAAAAGAAAATGAGAAAAATGGAAGCAAGCATGGGCTTGTCTCTCAGCCCAAGCAGATACCCTTTTCTGATGTGGTTCAACACTAAGAAGAGAGGTGAGTGTCCCCCCCGAGAGGAATGTTTGTTGGCCACATAAAAGATTGGAGGGTCCTGGTGCAAGATTATTGTTGATTAATGTCTTTGCCTGAAGAAGCATATTTGTTAATGTTGAATACCCTCAGTGAATTATGTTTCCAGAATGGCAAAGTACAGCAAAAATCCCAGATCATCTCCATGCCTACTAAAACTTAAATAACCTCTACTGAATAATTTAATACCAGTATTTTCTCTCTGCCTAAGTCAATAAGAAGTCAATTACCTGATACTAATAAGAGTCCCTGAAGAGAAATAATATTTTTTCTCCAGACTACAAGAAAATGGAAGAAAGAATCAGAAGAAAAACAGTGAAAGTGTTATAGTTAAATCTGTGATTGAGCTTATCAAAATGCTCAGACAGTTATGATAGTACGTGACTGCGACTTTCAGGTACTGTGTTTCATGTCAAGAGGGATCTATTCACAATCGTTTTACAAAAAACTTACCTGAAAATTGAAGGTGGCTGATGTATTTGGGGTTTTTTTTGTATTTTTTATTTTTTATTTTTCCAGTCAGGCATCATTCTGTTAGCTTCAAAATTAATCATAAGCAGTGAGCAAAACCAATATTTTTCTAAAGAAAAAAAATCAACAAAGATTGAGAAAGCTCAGCCAGAAACTGATTTAAACTATTCTTGCCAAAAAGTGAAAAAACACGCTCCTACTGTAACTGGATACTAAAATCACAATAACAATTTTCTTCTAAGTGGGGAGGGAATTTAGACCAATACATATAGGGGAAAAAGCTCTTAGAGTGATTTAATTGTACAGTGATAATATCACCGACATTTTTGGAAGCAGAGTTGACAACATTTTCATGATTTATTAACTTTCACATGGCAGTGGCTGCTCTTTCAAAGACAGGTTGCACAATCAAAACATCCAAGCCCTTTTTGGCTCCAGACATTTCCAATACTCAGTGACTTAGTTCTTAAGTGGGTTTTGCCTTTCCCTTGCTCAGGTCAAAGATACCTAGGCAGGACAAGCCTACAGTGTTTCTTCGGAGGTATTATGTCTGGAATGCCTCTCTTTCTGGGAAGGAGGTTAATGAGTGAGAAAAAAGAGAAACTAAACTAATTTACAGTGATAGCTGAAAAAGGAACATCATTTCAAAATCCAAACCTCATCTAACCTGCTTAGGGTTTTAACTTCTTTTGTATTTTGTAAGTGTTATCAGCAGAACTTTCGCACTGTAAAGTTATTTTTAAGCTAAAGTGGAAGGGAAAATTATAATATAAATACTAAAATGAAAAGAAGGGACGCCTAGAAATCTCTTAGAAAGTCAATTATTAAGACCCTTCCTTGTATTACTGACAAGTAAACTCTTCTCAATAAGTTTGCCAAAATACTTACAGGCTTTTCATTCATGTAAACAGAGCCTTTCCCCAGTTTATATTGAAAAGTACACAGGCACACTCAGGCATATTTCATCCTTTCCACATTCATCCCTGCTTTTGTAGCTCAAACACAGTGAGTGGGGGCCCAATGGGTCTATTAGAGGTGAAACCACAATTCCAAATTCCAGTAAAGACTCTGAAGCCAGGCAAAATTTGTCATTGTAGAAATTTTGACTGGGTCCTTATGAAATCTAAATATATTATACACAACTCCTTTGACCTCTCCAGAGTTTCTTCAGTTTCATGCTTGTTGGAGCAGAAGTAAGGATTTTCCTTTTTTCTCCTCTTTCCAGTTATTTATGCTTCATTGTCCACTTTGACAAAATAGTACTTCCCAAAGAAGAATTCTCCTTTGCATTTTTTTTTCCATTCTTCAATTGCACAGAATATAACATTTTCTTACATCCTTGCACTGGACCTAGTAAAATGGTCTGAACAGATTGGCATAGACAGAGAAAACTAATTTATGAGAGCAACACTTTCTTTCTTTCTTTTCCTTCC
>VYXG01005378.1:64362-116721 GCA_013397235.1 Lanius ludovicianus | reverse complement strand
TTAAGGTCCATCCCAACCCAAACTTTCCCAGGATTCTATGAAAACCTGGATATTTTTGCATCCCCACCGCCGCCCCCAGTGCTGCCTCGTGCAGCTGCTCTGAGAGGACAATTCCGGATCTGTTTCATGCCGGAGGCACCGGAGAAGCCACAATTCCCTCCTTCCCCTGCCTCACCTGGCTGAGCCTGGAGAGCTCCTGGAAAAGCCACTTGGGAATTAATTCCGTGTGCTAATGAGCCGACCTTTATTCCAAAACAATTCCCGAGCTAATTGCGCTCATTCCCTCTTCCCGAGGCATTGACAAGCACGTCAAAGGAGACGCTTTTTCCATGGATCAAGAGGGAAAATGGGAAGAAATCTCCAATCAATGACTTTTCATCCAACTCAGGCAGGATGTCTCCACTCCGTGGGTGTTTTTCAAGGGCTCTTCCACGCCTTGGATGGGTTTTTATCCCATTATCACCGAAAAGAAGCAATTCCCGGAAAATTTCAGCAGGCTCCGAGCACCTGTGAGTCCCTGAGAGCTTTTTTGTGCTCCATGGATTTATTTTTATCCAAAGGAATGAGGGCGGCTTGTTGAAATCTGCTCCGAGTGTTTCTCGCTCCGAAGTTTTCTCTTCTCACTTCCCAGTGATGGATGCGGCTTTTTGGGGCAGGATGATCCTGGGGATGCTCCACGGGAAGTTTTTCTCTGCCCACCCTGGCTCGGGATGGAAGGGGATGGACACGTCCTGGTCTGGTGTGTGCCCAGCTCTGGCTCAGTGTGGGAATTCCGGCATTGCCTGGATGTGCTGCTTCCTTTAGGGAGTTCAGCTGCTGGAGGAGACTTTTCCATATCCCTCATAAAATCATGGAATTTTTGGGCAAGGAAGAGACAGCAAAGATGATCTTATTCCCACCCCAACACCTTCCCACTGTCCCAGGTGTATCCAGCCTGGCCTTGGACATTCCCAGGGTTGCAGGGGCAGCCCCAGCTGCTCTGGGAATTCCAGCCCAGCCCCTGCCCACCCTCCCAGGCAGGAATTCCTTCCCAAGATGCCAGCCCAAGCTGCCCTTTCCCAGTGGGAAGCCATTCCCTGTGTCCTGTCCCTCCAGCCCTTGGCCCCAGTCCCTCTGCAGCTCTCCTGGAGCCCCTTCAGGCCCTGCAAGGGGCTCTGAGCTCTCCCTGGAGCCTTCCCTTCTCCAGGGGAACATTCCCAGCTCTCCCAGCCTGCCTCCACAGCACAGGGGCTCCAGCCCTGGAGCAGCTCCAGGGCTTGCTCCGTGTCTTTCCTCTCTGATCCATCACAGAACAGCACAGGAATTCCAGGATTGTGGAAATCCTTGGAGAGCGGCAGACTGGCTGAGGAATCAGATTTGGGATGGGTCTACAGCACCCACAGAGCTCCAGAGCTGCCACTGGGAGCCCAAAATTCCAAAGGCGAGCCGAGGAAATTTCAGCTTCTGACTGCAAACCAACATTTCCTGAGTGTCCAGAAAGCGGAAAATGCCTCGACTTGGAGAAGGACTGGGGTCAAGGGCTGGAGGGACAGGACACAGGGAATGGCTTCCCACTGGGAAAGGGCAGCTTGGGCTGGCATCTTGGGAAGGAATTCCTGCCTGGGAGGGTGGGCAGGGGCTGGGCTGGAATTCCCAGAGCAGCTGGGGCTGCCCCTGCATCGCTGCCAGTGCCCAAGTCCAGGGTGGACTTTGGGGCTGGGAGAACCTGGGATGGTGGGAGGTGTCCCTGGATGGGACTGGATGGGATTTAAGGTCCCTTCCCACCCAAACCATTCCATGATTCCATATTTCCATGAAGGGTTTTTCCCTCCTGTCCTTTCTGGGACCCACCTTGGAATGATATTAATGGGAATGATAAATCCTGCTGCAATCCACAACCATAATTAATCCATGGAATTTGTTCCCATCCAGCATGTTTCTCCCTGCCCAGGTAAAACAAAAATCAGGATTTTTCCAAGACCTCCCTGAGTGTTCCATTCCCTTGTCCCAGCCAGAATTCCAGGTTTTTCCAATTGCTGTTGTAATCGGGAGAAACTTAGTTAAAAAAAACCCCAACAAACCAGCAAAACAAGGAACAAAAGCTGAAACAAACAAACAACAAAATCCTGCGGGAATTTCCAAATCCTCCTTTGCCAGGTTGGTTTTGGGAGGAAAAAAGGAATTTTCCCAGGATGGAGCCGTTCCCTTCCACATCTGGGACGCATCCATCCCAACAGCTGCTCCATTGGAGCACCTCTGATCCCTGGGGCTTCCCAAGACCCTTTCCCGGCTATTTTAGGAAGGAATGTTTTGCCCAGCACCCCCAAGGAGCCTTTCCGGGAAAAGGAGGGAATAACCCAAGGCTTTGGATGGATGCAAAAATGAAGGCAGAGCTCTGGATTCATGGAATCCTTGGAGTGGTCGGGGTGGGAAAGACCTTCGAATTCAAGCTGGATGGGCAGGGACACCTCCCACTGTCCCAGATGGATCCAAATCCATCCAGCCTGGCCTTGGGCACTGCCAGGGATCCAGGGGCAGCCCCAGCTGCTCTGGGAATCCCAGCCGCAGGAATTCCTTCCCAAGATGCCAGCCCAAGCTGCCCTTTCCCAGTGGGAAGCCATTCCCTGTGTCCTGTCCCTCCAGCCCTTGTCCCCAGTCCCTCTGCAGCTCTCCTGGAGCCCCTTCAGGCCCTGGAAAGGGCTCCAAGATTTCCCTGGAATCTTCCAAGAACACTTTTATTTGATGACCTTTTTCCGGACACTTCTCTTGTCCCTGCATCCCACCAAAAACCTCGGATAGCTCCTCGTTTTCCAGGAATCTCCTCAGTCCATAGGCTGGCCTTGGAGAAGACCCTGTGGCCATGGAAGCCACTCTGGAGCTGCCCCATCCCAAAAATCCCCTCTGAAGATTTTCCCTAATTTTCCAGAGGGAAAATCTCCAGCTCCCATTGGAAAAGCACCAGGATGAAAATAAATTCAGGGTGCTGGGGCTGGTACTTGGACATTTCCCAGCCCAGGACATATCCGTGTCCTGCTGGGCATGGATAAAATCCCTGGATGGAGTCCAAGCACAGAATTCCAGAACACTCTTGGAGATGGGGATCACTGCCTTTCTCTCCCAGGGAAGGTTTCCCAGGATTTTGGCCTCCCTTGGCGTGTCCATGGACACACAGGATATTCCATCAAGGAACTGGGTTTTCCTTACTCTGGAAAAGGGTCGGGATGAGCTTTGTCCTTCCCTCTGGAGCGAACAGGAGCAAAGGTGATTTTCCTGGAAAAGGAGGAAAAACGGGAAAAGCGAGAATTCCTGGTGGCACCAGAGGGAGCCCTTCCATTGCGGATGAGGCTGGAATCAGCCTTATCCTTAATGTCCCATTCCAGGTTTTTCATGGATGTGACAAATCCCCGCTGGAACAGCCAGAGCCCCTTCCCAATCCCTGTCACCCGAGGCTCCCAAAAAATCCTTATCCTGCTATCCTGCCCCTTCAAGGATCTCCTCTCCATAGTCCCTTTAAAATTTCCACTCCAAGAAATTCCTGGTTTTTTTTATTATTTTGTTTGCCAGGCTGGAAAAAGGCTCCGAGGCTGATGGGGGAGGAGAATCCTGGAAAATCCTGGAAAATTTCCTCCCGATGGGACAACGGGAGCCAGGAGGATTCTGAGGAGAAATTCCCGTTCCCTGCCGAGGTCAGGATGTTGGATCACGGCTGAAGGTCCAATATCCAGGAATAGCCAGGGACAGGTGGATTGGAGGTTTTCCCCTAAGGAATGCAGAGTCCTTTGATCCCTCAGAGCTTTCCCGGAGATTCCCTTTCCAGCTCCTGTTGGAGACCATCCCAATATTTCCACTTGGCTCTTTCCAAGGAATTAAAGGGAATAAGGATCTAAAAAAGAAAGGAGAGGAGATTCCTCCTTTCCTTTGGAAACTGAAAAAAAAAGTGGGATCCGGTCAATTTTCCCACAGGCTTAATTATTTGGGACCAATTCATGCGTTTTACAAAGAATTTCCTTGGGAAGGGAGGATGGGAGGTCCCTGAGCATTCCCTGCTCCCTCCGGAATCCCTGCTCTGTATCCAAGATGTTTTGAGCCCTCCCAAAATTTATCCATCCCAGAAATATCTTTCCCGGGATTTATCTGATTCCCTTCATCCTGAGCCCATCCCAAGTTCCTCTCTCCAGCCCTTGGCTCATCCCTGTTCCCAAAAACTCCAGTTCCTTGTTTCCATGTCCTTTTCCAATTCCCGGTCCCAATGTTCCTGTCCCAGCCATTCCAGGTATCGCACATTTCCTCTTCCCAACCCAAGGATCGGGTTTGGGCCTTTTCCAGCCTCAATGATTCCATGATTTTATTCCTTACCTGCTTCATCCCTCCTCAGATCCAGTTGGTCTCAATGGATCTGCTCTTCCTTAGCAGGGAATGCTGGGAACAAAGAGGCCTTCCCGAATTTGGGAATTCCGGCAGATTTGGAGCAGCCTTGGATATCAGATTTTGGCAGGAATAACTGGGAGATTTTTTTCCTTTCTGGATTAATTTTGGATTAAGAGTTCAGGAAGTACCAAGGAATGGCTGAACCTGTCCTTGGGGAATTTCTGGAATTCCATGGGAGAACTGCTGGAAGATTTGCCTTGATGGTCTCAAATCCTCTTTGTTCAGGACTGGAATTTTCAGGAATTCTGCCTCTTTAGCTGAAGTCCATTGGGAAAAATGCAGCTTTTTGTGGAAAATGGAAAAAAAAAATTCCAAGCAGGGACCTGGGAAATGCAGGTGGAGAAATGATGGAGAGGCAGCCTTCCATGGAATGTCCCACCCCAAATCCTTGGGATGGCAATTCCACATTTGTGGCTCCAAATCCGCCCTTTTCCTGCTTTTCCAACTGCCTGGATCATCTTCCCTCCAACCGCCCCCGAGTGCTGTCGGAATCCGAGTCCTCCTTGCTCCCATTCCCGAGTTCCTCACCATGGACCAAACCCCGCTGAGGCTGGAAAACACCTCCAAGAGCATCCAAATCCCACTGGGATCCATTCCTGCTGAGTGCCATGTCCAGGAATTTTCATGGAAGTTGAGAGTTTTTGTCGGAAATCCAGGAATGAGCAGTGGCAGATATTCCAGGAGAATCCTTGGATTCATTTCTCCCTTGTCCTGGAGCCATTTTTTTTTTTGACTTGGAAAAGGCTGGAGCTGGGAATTAGGGAAGAAACCGATGTTGTTTCTGGATGGGGAAATCAGGGAAGAATCCAAACTTCCCGCTGAGGGGAATTGGAAAATCCAGCCTGGACTGGATATTCCTGAACCGTGCCTGACCCTTCCCAGCATGGAAAGGAAAAGGAATTAGAAGGAAAAACAAAGCTCAGCTCCAAGCAGGACAATCCGATTCCTTTTCCTTGGCTTTTATGGAGCATTTTACATCAATTTCATCTCTTTTTCTAACAAATTATTCCCATTTTTCTATCAAATTATTCCCATTTTTCTATCAATTTAATCCCATTTTTCTATCAATTTAATCCCATTTTTCTATCAATTTAATCCCATTTTTCTATCAATTTAATCCCATTTTATGTCAATTTCATCTCATTTTCTATCAATTTAATCCCATTTTCTACAATTTATCCCATTTTTCTANCAAATTATTCCCATTTTTCTATCAATTTAATCCCATTTTTCTATCAATTTAATCCCATTTTTCTATCAATTTAATCCCATTTTATGTCAATTTCATCTCATTTTCTATCAATTTAATCCCATTTTCTACAATTTATCCCATTTTTCTATAATTTTAAACCATTTTTATGTCAATATAATCCCATCTTTATGCCAATCCATCCTATTGTTATGTCAATTTCATCCAATTTTTATGTCAATATAACCCAATTTTAACGTCAATTTTTACCCATTTTTATATCAATTTAATCCCATTTTCTATCAATTTAATCCCATATTTAGGTCAATTAAATTCCATTTTTCTGTCAATTGATCCCATTTTATGTCAATTTAATCTGTTTCTCTATCAATTTAATCCCATTTTTCTATCAATTTACTCCAATTTCTATGTCAATTTCATCCCAATTTTATTCCATTTTAATATTAATTTAATCCCATTTTTCTATCAATTTAATCCCATTTTTCTGTCAATTTCACCCCACACTTCCCCAAAGTTCTCCAAGATCCCCTTCCCATTCCCAAAATCTCCTTCCCTGGAACAACCACCATCCTTGGAAATTAATTTCTCCCACTTTGATCCCATTCCAGGAGGAGATTTCCCATTCCCACCTTCTGGGTGCTCCAAGGAAAACCCCCCTGGAGCAGCTGAGCCTGATCAGCTCCTGATGATCCCGGGAATGATTGGAGGTGGGAAATCAGGGATGGTATTTAAGGATGGGCCGGGAATTTGGGATTTTGAAGGAAGGTAGGATGTGGAGAGGGAGGAGGTGGAAGGAATGTGAGGAAGAGCTTTTCCTACCTGGGGTTTGTTTTTGGGATAAGGATTTGTCTGGGGGTTTTGAGCCTTAAAGAGTGTGGAAAGATTCTGGAAAAGGTGTCATTTCCTGCTATGGGATGGGGATGATCCATGGATGTGCCTGAATCCATGGATTTGGATCCTGTGCTGGAGCTACGAGAGGGTGAAGTAACTCCTGGAATTCTCAGCTGCTGGCAGGAATTTTGTCCAGTCTTATCTATCCATGCATTCCCAATCCTTGGCAGTGTCCCAGGCCAGGCTGGGTGGGGCTTTGAGCCACCTGGGATCTTGGGAATTGTGCCTGCCCATGGTTGGGGTGGGAATGGGATGGGATGTCGGGTCCTTCCCAACCCAACCCATTCCATGATTCCATGACCTGTTTCCCTCAGCCCTGCAGTCAGTTTGGGATCATCCTTGGGTGGAACCTTCACCTGGATGAAGGGGAAAATCCAGGGAAACCCTTAAAGGGGCACCAGGAGAGCTGGAGAGGGACTGGGGACGAGGGAGATCCAAAGATCCAGGATGGACCTTTCCCCATAAAAATCCTGGAGCACCATTCCCTTCTCCAAAGGCTCCTGAAAAAACCTAAACCAGGGCTGCTCCTGGGAATTTTCACTTGGTTTGCAGCCCAAGCTGAATTTATGGGAAAGCTCCAGCCCTTGAAGAGTTCAGCTCTTCCAGAAATTGGATAAAGCTCCGAGGAGGTGTTGTGGAAAAATGGGATCTCCAGAATTGGGATCATCTCCAAGCAAGGTTGGGAGCCGGGATACAACGGGAAGCTCAAGGAGCACGGATCCCTTGGAATATTCCAGCATCCATCTCCTGCAGCCGACCCCGACCTCAAAATCAGAGATGCCCCTCAGGAGAAGCTCCAGATCCTGGTGAGTCTCCCCTCTGGGTGAACATTCCAAGGAATCTCAGTCACTCATTCTCTGCTTTCCCCTCCTGACCCTACAATTCCCTTATTTTTTCCCCAAAAAACTTGGGAAAACATCGCAGGTCATGGGAATTGTGCTCCAAAGTCAGGCAGGGACATTTGAACACCTCTCCCTGACCAGGTCAGAGAATTCCAAGCGGGGAGATGCTAAACCCAAGGAAAACTCTATGTTTCTCCTTGGAGCAAATCCTTTCCGGTAGGATATTGTGGAATCCCAGCGGGATTTTCAAAGGGAAAACCAGGAGTGCAAAGGCCGGAGCAGCAGCAGAGGAGCCCCAGGGACCCCGTCCGTCCTCCTCCTCGTCTATCTCCACACATTCCCAGTTTTCCAAGGGCTCTGATTCCCTGCCAGCTGCTGGAAATTTCACCTGGAGCACGAGGATCAAGGCCAGGCCTCGTTAGGATTTGATATTCCCGCTGATTGCTTTTCCAGGCCCTCGGATCCGGCTCTGAGGGAGCCGAGGGTTCAAAGATCAAATAAATTCTCCGGCAGATTTATCAGCTCCCAAAATTCCTTCATTTTCTCCCACCCCCCTCATTCCCACCAGGATTCAAATTAAAGGGACACTAAGGGGGGGGGAAAAAAACCAAAGCAACACTGCATCCCTGATTTTTTGGCATCCCTGATTTTTTGGCATCCCTGGTTTTCTATTTGGGATGATGCTCCAGGTCCCTTCTGTGCAGCAGAAAGTGGGAGCAGCCTGGGAAAAGCTGGGAATAAAGCTGGAAATAAAGCTGGTAGACGGAGCAGCAGGGAAAAAAAAAACCCAGGATAAAAAAGGCATTTACACTCCCCCCCCCCTCCACATCCCAGTGTTTTTCCCGGAGTTTTCCTCCGGTTTTACACCTCAGAGTTGGAGTTGCCAGATGCCTGCAGGCAGCTCGGATTCCAGGGAATCATTAACTCCAGGAACAGCTTTTCCCACAGTTACAGCTTCCAGTCCCGTGCTGGCACGCAGCTGGGTGGGGAAATTTGGGAATACATCCCTAAATCCGTCCCCAAAAGCTGTGAGTGTGAGGTTTGGGATGCTCCCGAAATCCATCTGGCCTGGAGATAAAGGAGAGGAGCAAGGAGTTTTCTTTGTTCCCAATTTTCAGGGATGAAATGGAATCAAGGACAGACAAAAAAAAAACAAAACCAAAAAACCCTCTTGGGATTTCTTGGAAACGATTTCAAGGGAAACATTTCAAGAGTCACGGCATTCCCTAGGGTGGGATGGCCCAAAGGGCCTGGAAGGGCAGCCTGGAAATCTGGGAGAACGCAGCACTGTCAGAATTCCCAGGAAAAGAAAATGAGGGAAATCAGAGGGATTTGAGGAGCAGCAATGAGAGGATTCAGGAGAGGCAAAGATTGGAAAAGGTGGATTCAACTTTGGAAGCCGGAAGGGCAGGGAAAGGGATAGATGGAAAAGCTTGGGAGCCTAAAAACCCTTGGAACTCCTTCAATTCCTTCTCTAATCTCTGGGAAATCGAGGTGGGCACCTGGGAATGGGTGGGGGTTGGGATGGGATCAGTTCCGTGCCGAGGGAAAAGGTCCTGTCAGGGATTCAGATATTGGCATCAGGCAGAGGGGACGTGGAATTGGGGATTTGTGGAATGGTCTGGGATGATGCAGCGGGATATTGTGGAATCGTGTGGCAGGAGGGCTGGAATTAGATAATCCTTAGGGATCAGCCATTCCATGAGGATTTCAGCATGGAATATCCCAAATTTTCATCCTGCTGGGAATCCCATGATGATCAGCTCATTCTCAGATTTCCTGTGTGGTTTTGGGGCAGGGGGTTTCCCCTCCAAGAGGGAAAGGATTCCAGGGGGACACATTCCCCACTGGATTTCTGGAATTTTGGGAGGGCAGCCCATAAAAATGGGAATTCCCAAAGTTCCATTGTTGCTTCCTCCATGCCAAAAGTAATTCCCTGTTTTCCTCTCCATCCCAGAATTATCTGGACAGTGCCTAATAAAGATATCCTGGGAAAACCTGGAATTCCAGGATCCTCTTGCTCCTTAAAAAACACCCGGAGAATCCCAGACCCAAAGCCTCGAACCAGGACCACGTATCCCTCCTCAGTTCCAACTCCGGCCTCATCCGAGCGATCCAGATCCCAATTCCACATCCACTGGCCTGGATCCATGAGCTCAGCAGCTCCGGAGATTCCTGGAAAACCATCGGGATCATCCCACATGGAGACGGTGCCAATTTTGGCCTCAGCTCTGCGGGAAGGAGAAGTCCAGGCTGATCCAGAGCCACCTGGACCAAGCTCCGGAGCGGGAATGCCGAGCCCGCTTCATTCCAGTGGGAAAGAGGGAAACGATTCCTGTATTTAGATCCAAGGCCTCAACTCCATGCGGAAAAAACATTGGCTTCAGGAAAAATCTTTGGAAAAGTGGAATCTCCATTAAAAATTCTGTCTGAATTCATCCCAGGCAAGGAAGTTTCTCCCACAGCTTCCAGAAATTTGCCGTATTAGATGCCACCCTTGGGATACTCCGGGAGCAACATCTCCTTTTCCAAGTTTTCCCTATTCCTCCTCATTTTTGGATGTCTAAACCACGAAATTTCTACCTGCCAAAATTCCCCAGGTCTGTTCCTGCTGCACTTCCGGGGATACAGGATAGAGCGGGATAGTGATGGACACTTCCCACCACCATCTCAGCTCCCAAAACCTCCCATTTTCCCAGGAACTGGGAAAGAATCCCTAAAAAAAAATGTTTTCGGCATCAGCCGCTTGAAAGAGCCCAGATCACCTCCAAGTATTTTTATGGAGGGAGTTTTCCTCTCGTTCCCGACTGTAAATCCTTGATGTTTTCCAGGTGTTGGCTCCTCATCCCAGGATGGAAGGTGTCGGAGCAGCTGCTCCGGGCAGGTGGTGGCCACTGGGAAGCTCCACAACTGCTGGAATGGGAGGAACTGGAAGCAATTCCCGGTCCTAATGGAGATGGTTCCTCATTAGCGGGAAGTTCCGCGGGCCTGGAACGGATTTGTTTCCAGAGGCAATTCCTGCAAAACGTTTTGGGGGTTTGAAGGAAGACAGGAGGTTTTTGGGAGTTGGGAAGGGATGGGAAAGCAGGACTGGAGGAAGTTTTTGGGGCGGGCTTTTGACACATGACGGAAATCCAGGGAAGTTGAAACACCGGGAAGTCTTTTCCAGGCAGATGGGAAATCACGGAAGACACGACCCAAAGAAGGAGGATGGGATTGGGAAGGAGGGAAGGAGAAGGTTGGATCCACCTGGAGTTTGAGGAGTTTAGAGGAGGGGAAATGTCCTCCCTGGTCGGGAGAATCCAGACACTAAATTCCCTAAATCCCAGAGTGGGCATGGGAGGATCCGAGCCCACACCAAGAGTTGATTCCAAATATCCTGCACTTCCCGATCCTGACATTTAGGACTCAGCAGATTCCTGGAATGGTTTGGAAGGGAACCTCAAAGCCCATCCAGTCCCACCCCATTCCATGAGCAGGCACAAATTCCACAATCCTGGGTGGATCCAGGACATCCTTGGACATTCCCAGGGATGCAGGGGCAGCCCCAGCTGCTCTGGGAATTCCAGCCCAGCCCCTGCCCACCCTCCCAGGCAGGAATTCCTTCCCAAGATGCCAGCCCAAGCTGCCCTTTCCCAGTGGGAAGCCATTCCCTGTGTCCTGTCCCTCCAGCCCTTGGCCCCAGTCCCTCTGCAGCTCTCCTGGAGCCCCTTCAGGCCCTGCAAGGGGCTCTGAGCTCTCCCTGGAGCCTTCCCTTCTCCAGGGGAACATTCCCAGCTCTCCCAGCCTGCCTCCAGAGCACAGGGGCTCCAGCCCTGGAGCAGCTCCGGGGCCTCCTCTGGACTCTCTCCAGCAGCTCCACGTCCTTGTGCTGTTGGCCCCAGGGCTGGGGCAGCTCTGCAGGTGGGGTCTCACCTGAGGGGGCTCAGGGACACAATTCCCACCTTTCCTGCTGCCCACACTGGGATCAGCCCAGGGCTGGGGGGGGGTCTGGCCTGGGCCATTCCAGCCTCATCCACAACATCCCAAATCCTCCTTCCAGGCCTGCTTCCCATCCTGTGCCATGGTGGAAGGACCTCCCTGAACTGGTGATGCTGGTGCTGGTTTTCCATCGGGATGAGATACCAGGCAGGGAAAAGAGCTCTTCTGGAAAAACTGCCTTCCAGTTGTCCTTGTGATTCCACAGAAAATGGTATGTCCTCATCAAACCTTCTCCAATATTGGGATTATCCCTAATGGACAGGATGTATTTCCATAGGCTTTCCAGGAATCTTTCAAATGTGAGGATTTTTCCTCTATTCCCCCCTGCTCTTCCCGAGGAGCCAAGGAATACCAGGAGAGAGGGAAAAGCCCTTTTTTTGGGGTGGGAGAATTGCTGCCCGAGGCATCACTGAAGGATTTGCAAATTATAATAATTCCATATTTAAACGTTTCCAAGGTTTCCTAAAGCCAGAGGTTCAGAAGGAGAGAGTTGGGAAATAATTCCAGTGAGAGTTAAATCCATCCTGGAAAGAAACCAAATTCCAAGTTTGGGACTCAGTGGGATTATCTCAGGTGGAAAGGGGAGGTAGGAGGAAAAAGGAAAATCCGAATGGGAAATCCCGTGGGAATTCCAAGATTGAAGAATTTACCCTCTGGCAGTGGGAAGCCATTCCCACTTTCCTGTCGCTCCAGAGCCTTGTCCAAGTCCCTCTCCTGCTCTCCAGTGTCTGTCCCACCACAATCCCACCCACCACCGCATCCCAGCATTCCAGGAGATGGGATCTTCCCAAAGAGCCATGGAAGCTGCAACTTCCACAAGGAAAAAGTGGGAATTCCCACTTTTGGATTTGCTGTCCCACATCAGCCGCTTGGAATGACCTTGGAATGCACAACTCAGCTCCTTCCCTCCATTCATCCAAGCTCCATGAGGAATCCAGGTTATTTTGGGGGGGAAAAGCCAGAGGTTCCATCTGGATCTTGGCCTCCTGGGAAGGATTTGGCACCTTTGGGAAAGGTTTGGCACCTCGGCAGCCTGGACCAGTGGGAATTCCTTGGGAAATTTGACTTCCCGGGCTTATTCCTGCTCAACTTGTGCCTGTAAAGACGTGGAGAAATCGGAGGGAATTGGGAGAAGAAATGACAACGGAAGAGCTTTCTTTGGGAGGAAATATTTCCATGGATTGTGTGCTGCAGCCTGGGATTCCCAGGATTCTGGTTGGGTGGGAGATCCCAGTAAAGGCTGGACATGGTAACGGTTTAAAAACAGGGAATGTGCCGATGCTGTGGAGGGGAATGTCGCTCCAAGCATGGAACAGCGAGGTTGGAATGGTGAGGAGTTGGGGTCATCCATGAAATCTGTTTGGCTTGGAATGGTTTCCGGTGGGGCAGGAATCCATGGAGAGGTGAAAGGGATGATCCAATTTGGATGTGTTTTATCCCTAATTTTTATTTGTTTTCCAAGCCAGGGAGGCACTGCAGGCAATCGGAGGGAATTTTATCCTCAGGCTTCCCAAACCATTGGGAATTCTCTCTGTTTTTCCCTGTTTTTCCCTTTTTTCCGGGTGCAAAAGTTGGGGATATCTCAGACAGCAAACATTCCAGTTTTTGGGAAATAGGGAAACTAAACTTGGGGTTCATCACCACCCACTGAAGGGGGGATAAAAATCCCACAACAACTCATCCCAGTTCCTGCCGCATTCCAGAGGGGAGCAACTCTTTCCTCATGGTGAGCAAATAATCAGAACAGGAACGGGAAAATTCATTCCTGAAAAACCAGGGATGCCACGGACAGAGATTTTTGGGATGGAAGGATTTGATCCCATGAGTGGTGACACCCCCTGCATTTGCATCCCATTTTTTTTTTTTTGGGGGGGGGAATGCCTTTGTGGAATCCGACAGGTGCATTGGATTTGGAGCAGGTTTTTCCCATTATCTGCTGGGGGAGCTTCAAGTTATCCCGGAGATCCGTCAGAGCTGGCTGAGTTTTCCAGGGAGTTTCTGGATGGAATTAGCTGCAGACTGGGGTCAGTGCCAGTGGCCTCTCCATGAACTTGGAATCCCGGCCTCGGAGCAACAACTGGGAAAATCCATGATGAGCTCTGCCATTTTTTTTTTCTGCTGCTTGGGAGATCCATTTTCCTCTTCTTTTCCCTCTTTTTTGTGTTTTCTCCATGGTCAGGGAAGAAATGAAGCTCGGGAATTAGGCAGGAAAGGGTCTTTGGAAAGAGGCGGAGCTGGGATTCCTCTTTGGAGGTTTTTTTTATCCCACACGGAGCTGAAGAAGACTCGAAGCAAATCCTGCTGAGTGATGTTGGGAATCAGAGGGAATTTCCTCATGGAAAAGATGATTAGATATTGGAATGGGCTGCCCAGGGAGCTTTGGAGTCCCCATCCCTGGAGGTGTCCCAGGAATTCTTGGATGTGGCAAGGTGGGGATCAGGCACAGCTTGGACGGGATGATCCTGGAGGGCTTTTCCAACCAAAGCCTTTCTGGAATTCTGAGATGTTGTTCCCTGGGTGGGGGGGGTGGGTGGGGAGGGGCTGGGCCGGAATTCCCAGAGCAGCTGGGGCTGCCCCTGGATCCCTGGGAATGTCCAAGGCCAGGCTGGATCCGCCTGGGACAGTGGGAGCTGTCCCTGGATGGGACTGGATGGGATTTAAAGTCCTTTCCCACCCAAACCATTCCATGACTCCATGATCCACAGGCTGAGTTCGTTCAGCACCCACAGATTTTTTCCAAGATCAAATTGGGAATAATCCATCTGATCGAGATGGGAAAATGATGGAATTGCTGGGAATTCTGGGTCCTGTAGGACAACTTGGATTTGGGCTTGGTCAGGTGAATTTTGGCCCAGGGCAGCTCTTGGTGTATCCCTGTATCCCAAAATTCCAGGTGGGACTTCTTTGGGACTTCTCCTCCGCCTGTCCCTGAGCTCAGGGTGGCTCCAGGGTGTTTTCCATCTTTTCCTCGGGATGAAACACCAGCGCCTGGGCTGAACCCTTTGCTCTGAGGCACCTCCACGTTCCACGCGGATCCATCACAGGATCCGGATTTAAGGGACAAGCTGAACACGGGACACCTGGAAAAGAGATGGAAACCCGTTCATCCCATTTCATCCATGGAAAATACTCCTGGTCCGTCTTGGTGAAAAGGAATTATCTGGGAATGGCAACGGCACCAGGGATGAAGAGATTCCTGGATGGGGCTTTGATCCTTGAGGTTTCTCCAACTCCAAATGCAGGAAAGGTCTCCATCATCATCCCATGACTTCATCATCTCTTCCCTCCCTTGCCAGATTCCAGGGGAAGCTGTGGATGTCTTCCAGCCCTTCGGGATGATGGAAGAACTGGCACATCCATGACGGATCCATCAAATGAGCTCATCCCGGGAATGTTCGCTGTGGTTCAGGAAAGTTCAGTTCCCTTTTCCCGCTCCCTTCCTCCCTCCCTCCCCCATCCCAGTTTGTGGCTTCTTTGGAGTTTCCCGGCTCCAGCTGGGATCAAAAGCAGGAAGGGGGTGTCGGGAGGATGGATATTTCAGCAGGACAAGGAAAAATGGGGCTATTTTGGGAAATCTCAGTCAATCCTTTACCCACAAAATCAAAACCAGGGATGTCTTGGAGCAAGGGATGCATCCCCGGAGCTGTTGTTTGGGAAGAGTCCAGGAATTCGACATTTTGTTCATTGATGAGCTGAAGGTTGGATTAATTTGTTCCAGACTGGCTTAAAAAGGCTGGGATTAGATCCAGCTCCTTTCATTCCGGAGGTATCAGGAGATCTGGGGGGTCCTGACAGATTCCAAGCATAAACCTTAAAGGAAAAGTGAAGATTTCCAAGTAGGAATTGATCAGATCCCTCTAATGGCACCTTAATGTTCCAAATAAATCTGTGGCTGCCTCATCCCTGGGAGTGTCCAAGGCCAGCTTGGACACTGGGATTTGGATCCACCTGGGAAAGTGGGAGGTGTCCCTGCCATGGATGGATTGGGAGCGGGGTGGGATTTCAGGTTCCTTCCCACCCAAACCATTCCAGGGTTCTGGAGGCAGGCTGGGAGAGCTGGGAATGTTCCCCTGGAGAAGGGAAGGCTCCAGGGAGAGCTCAGAGCCCCTTGCAGGGCCTGAAGGGGCTCCAGGAGAGCTGCAGAGGGACTGGGGACAAGGGCTGGAGGGACAGGACACAGGGAATGGCTTCCCACTGGGAAAGGGCAGCTTGGGCTGGCATCTTGGGAAGGAATTCCTGCCTGGGAGGGTGGGCAGGGGCTGGGCTGGAATTCCCAGAGCAGCTGGGGCTGCCCCTGGATCCCTGGCAGTGCCCAAGGCCAGGCTGGATCCACCTGGGATTTTGGGAGGCGTTCCTGGATGGAACTGGGTGGGTTCTGAAGGCCCCTTCCCACCCAAACCATTCCCTGAACCCATGGATGTTGTTCCATGGGCGATCCAACGGCCGGGATAATTTTTTCTCCCTGTGTGGATCCTCTGCTCCTCCACATCCTTCCCATGATCCTTGTCAGGAACTAAGCCTTCTTTCCCCCCAATCCTTTGGGAGCCACAGTTCTGCCTGGAATTCCGTACCCGTATTTGCAGGGAGAGAGTCTCCATAGGTGTTTTGTGCAGGAAAAAAATCACTGGGAAAAATTCCCAAATTTTTACTGAGGAGAGAATCCCAAAGCAGAATAAAAAACTCCAAACACAAGAAACTGGGAATTTATTTCTCCATGTTCTGTGTGGAGTCGAATTTACCAAGCAGACACCTCCAGGAGGATTAATCCCTGGATTTGCCCAAGGCCCTGTGCATCATGGAAAGGGCTCCACAGAGAGATTTTCTGGGAGCTAATCCATTTCTTTTCCTGGATGCCAAATTTGCACCTTCCTTGGAGCTGCCACTGCAATGGCTTCGCTCCTTTTAAAAGCCGGGAGCTGGGAGTGTTTGGAGAGTGAGAAACAGGGAATTCAGGCCCGGCATTCAGCTCCTGGCAGCCGAGAGATCACCGGCAACCACGGAACATTTCTAGGAAAAAAAAAATCCATCGTGTTTAGCTCTGTTTCAGCCAAAAGGGTTTTGATCCAAACCAAGAGCCCAATCCAAAGGAAACAGAATTCATGGATCTTCCCAGGCAGAGATGGCACCTCCGTGTCCCCTAAGGGATGCTGGGATGTTCATCCCTTTGTTCTTGTTGAGGGCATGGAATCATGGAATGGGTTGGGATGGAAGGGACCTTAAATCCCATCCCAATCCCACCCCATCCAAGGGCAGGGACACCTCCCACTGTCCCAGGTAGATCCAGGTCCAGCCTTNAGACCCATCCCAAATCTGATTCCTCAGCCAGTCTGCAGCTCTCCAAGGATTTCCACAATCCTGGAATTCCTGTGCTGTTCTGTGATGGATCAGAGAGGAAAGACACGGAGCAGGCCCTGGAGCTGCTCCAGGGCTGGAGCCCCTGTGCTGCGGAGGCAGGCTGGGAGAGCTGGGAATGTTCCCCTGGAGAAGGGAAGGCTCCAGGGAGAGCTCAGAGCCCCTTGCAGGGCCTGAAGGGGCTCCAGGAGAGCTGCAGAGGGACTGGGGCCAAGGGCTGGAGGGACAGGACACAGGGAATGGCTTCCCACTGGGAAAGGGCAGCTTGGGCTGGCATCTTGGGAAGGAATTCCTGCCTGGGAGGGTGGGCAGGGGCTGGGCTGGAATTCCCAGAGCAGCTGGGGCTGCCCCTGGATCCCTGGGAATGTCCAAGGCCTGGCTGGATCGTGGGAGGTGATTTCCAACCCAAATCACTCTGTAATTCCATGACTTGGAGCTCGGGAATGCTCAGGATTGTTCAGATCCATTAAAAACCAGGAGGTGCCCAACCAGGTACATCCCATGAACACTTCACAGGCAACGATGCTCCGAAAAACATGGAAAAGTGGCAAAACCACTCCATCCTGTGGGAAAACACTTGGAAGAGAGGTGCAGGAACAGGTTAACACCTTTTCCTTGGGGGAAACGCAAAGGAGAACACCGGGAGCCGTGTGGAGCCCCCAGAGCAGGGACAATGTCTTTTTCTGTCCTTGCCATTGCTCCCTCTCGTTATTCCAGCGGCACATGGAATTCTGCCACCTGTTGAGTCACTGACGCCACCTCCCCGCTCCCTTCCCAACGTGCCCGTCTCCGTAATTATCCCATAAATCCACAAGCACTTTCCTGTCATCCCGGGGCCGCGCTGGGAACGGCTCAATTCCGTGCCTGAGTGCGCCTGTGCGTCCTGCCAAATTCCAGGGCAGCCAAAACCACAGGAAGGCTGGAGAGAGAGAGAGAGGGAATAGGCTCGGAGCACGAGCAAATCCAAGGGTTTTATTTGGGCTGATGTTAACTGCTGTCTGCACAGTGGCTTTTCAGCCCTGGAAAAAGGGGGAATTTTCAGTGCAAAACCCAGGGAAACTCGTCCCTCATTGTCCGTCGGTGTCCAGGTTGGGTTGAGCTCTGTCCTTTGAACAGGGAAGGCTTCTCTGGTGCCTCCCTCCCCTCCCGGATTTGCTGCCGGATGATGAATGTTTGGGAGAATTCACGGATTCAGGAATCTTGCTGTGCCAGGGACACATTTAGGGCCTGGAGAGTGTCGGAGGCTCCTGTGGGGTGACAGCTTTGATTGACAGCTCTTCATCCCACTGATCCCACCGGCTGCCTTATCCTGGGAAGTTTCCAAGGCCAGGTTGGATATCAGGGCTTGGAGCCCAGCCTGGGATGGTGGGAGGTGTCCCTGACCATGGGTGGGAGGGGATTTAAGGTCCCTTCCCACCCAAACTATTCCAGGATTCTGGAGCTCCTCTGGAGGCAGGCTGGGAAAGCTGGGAATGTTCCCCTGGAGAAGGGAAGGCTCCAGGGAGAGCTCAGAGCCCCTTGCAGGGCCTGAAGGGGCTCCAGGAGAGCTGCAGAGGGACTGGGGCCAAGGGCTGGAGGGACAGGACACAGGGAATGGCTTCCCACTGGGAAAGGGCAGCTTGGGCTGGCAGCTTGGGAAGGAATTCCTGCCTGTGAGGGTGGGCAGGGGCTGGGCTGGAATTCCCAGAGCAGCTGGGGCTGCCCCTGGATCCCTGGGAATGTCCAAGGCCAGGCTGGACATTGGGGCTGGGAGCACCTGGGGTAGGGGGAGGTGTCCCTGCCGGTGGAATGGGAGTGGAATAGGATGATTCTTATTATTTTTCCAACCCAAACCATTCCATGGCTCCATGCCTACCACTGACTCCACAAATCCCAGCCAAGGACATATCCAGCAGCTGGGAAGCACCAGGAAAAGGGAATCCCTGGGAATGCTCCAAACAGAGGGGTGGGAGCTGCAGGGAATTCCCAGGGCAAGTGGGGAAAGGGAAAATGTTTCATTCCTTGAGTTATTCCCATTTCTGGCCTGAGAGCAGCACAAACTCCGGGATGAAAGCAGGAATCTCACAGGGCTGCACCAGGCAGTTGCAGGATGCCATGAAAAGACACTTCCTTGGCACGAATTCCAGAGTTTCCAGCCAGAACAGGGAAGCACAGGGACACGGGAAACAGCCGAGGAAGTGGAGAGAAACAACCAAAACTCTTGGAGCACCCTCTGGAAAAGGTCAGGAGGAGACGTGGGATGAAGCACGGGGCCACCTCGGAACATTCCCAGTTTCCGCCCTCCCCGTTCCCCACGGAGCAGCCGGGACGTGCCGCCGGCAGGATCCCGGGAAGGCTTTGATGGAGGTGGTTTCTTTCCCTGCTCCAACGTTCCCACTCCCATCCCCACGTCCCTGGGCCACCCAAACCACAGGATAATTGGATGTGTCAGCATCTCCCGCATCCGGTGATGGAAGAGGCTATGAAAAGAAATGTCGCTGCTATAAACGCCTCCGGGATGAAAAAGAGTTGGAAAAGCACAGGGAATGGGAAGGCCCCGTTCTTCTTTTGGAGGCGTGTCCAGGATCCTGGGGCACAAAAGGTTTGGAAGGAGGGGTTTGGGTCTTGATCCCACCTTCATCCAGCACTTCCAGGGTTTTTTAGCCTCCATTCCATCACGGAGGATAAGAAAGGTCCGCACTGCACCCTGGAGTGTCTCCTGGAGATGCTGCATCCATGGGGCTGCTCGGGGATGTCCAGAAATCAGGATGGATCCTGGAATCATGGAATGGTTTGGGTGGGAAGGGACCTTAAAGCTCATCCTGTCCCATCCCGTTCCACAGGCAGGGACACCTCCCACTGTCCCAGGTGGATCCAAGCCCCAGTGTCCAGCCTGGCCTTGGACATTCCCAGGGATGCAGGGGCAGCCCCAGCTGCTCTGGGAATTCCAGCCCAGCCCCTGCCCACCCTCACAGGAAGGAATTCCTTCCCAAGATGCCAGCCCAAGCTGCCCTTTCCCAGTGGGAAGCCATTCCCTGTGTCCTGTCCCTCCAGCCCTTGGCCCCAGTCCCTCTGCAGCTCTCCTGGAGCCCCTTCAGGCCCTGCAAGGGGCTCTGAGCTCTCCCTGGAGCCTTCCCTTCTCCAGGGGAACATTCCCAGCTCTCCCAGCCTGCCTCCAGAATCCTGGAATGCTTTGGGTAAGAAGGGACATGTAATCCCCTCCCATTCCCATCCCATCCATGGGCAGGGACACCTCCCACCATCCCAGGTGGATCCCAGCCCCAACCTGGCCTTGGACACTTCCAAGGATCCAGGGGCAGCCACAGCTTCTCATGGAATGGGGAAGGACAGAGGGAATTTGGGAGAGCCGTGAGGCAGTAAAAGTCCTCAGTGGGCTGAAGGCTTTTGCCTCTAATTTGGGTTTTCCCAGGATTCAGCCTTCCAGCACAGCTCCGGGGTGGGTTGGAGCCTCAGGAATTTCAGTCCCATCCTATGTTCCATGGGAGAGCCTCATCCCGCTGCATTCCATGCCAGCTTCCTCCTCCTCAACCCTTTCTTTGGAGTTTTGTCCTCATCCATGAATCCAAGGAGCAGCTCCTGGCTTCCTTCCCACAACAGGGATGAGCCAGCCTCTGGATGGACTCAAAACCAGGGACTATCCATCCCAATTTGGGATAGTGGGAAGTGTCCCTGCCCACGGCAGGGGGTTGGAACGGGATGGCCTTTAAGGTCCCTTCCAACCCAAACCATTCCATGATTTCATGAATGGAGATAATGTGGAAAAGTCTCCATCTGCCTCCATGGGGAGACTGGATTTAGGCAGAGAAGGAAGCGAGGCTTTGGATTTTGGATTTCCATATCCCAGGAACGAGGAATGGCCCCAAATCCATGGATTGATTCATTCAAAGGATATAAAAAAACCCCAAATCCTTGTTTTCAGGCTTGGCGAGATCCATAAGTGGCTGGACCTGCCCAACAATTCCAAGCTGGAAAAATCAGGGGAAAAAAGGAATTAATATCATTTGGAATTAACTGGAATTTGGAATTAATCCCAGGGCTGAGTTTTATCTGGAATTGGCGTCTGTGCCCTAAAGAAATCCACAGGTTCCGTGTGGAAGATCCCCTCATTGTAAGAGGAACCAAGCACTTCCATGTCCGTGGATGCTCTGGAGGTCTTCCAGAAAAAGGGAGCTGGGAATACTTAGTGCTTCCAAGAGGGAAATGTAACAGGGTTGTTCCAAGGAAAAGTGGGAGGGAAAAAGGAGCTGGAAGTGGAGCTGGCACCGGAGGCAGCACTGAGGTCCTGGACCTGTCGGGAAAAGGGCTTGGAAAAGAGAAAGGAAAATCCAAAGTGGATTAGGAGACTGAAGGAATCCTGCTGGACAGGAATGAAGCCTTTCAGCGGGAAAGGGATCCAGTTCCTGCTGGAAGTTTTGGATTTATGGAGTGTAAGACAAGGAAAGAACTTTGACCTCCCTCATGATCATTCCCAGGGCTCCTGTGACAGGGATCCCAGGAATCCATGTGCTTTGGGAACACATCCCATCTGGATTTGAAAGGAGAACCCACACCTGCCCTAGGTAAGGTATTCCTGGATTTAGTGATCCCATTGGATGAGGGAAAACGGTGCTCTCTTGCAGGGTGAACTTGTCCGGCTTCTGTTTCCAGCCTTGGATCTGTGTCTGCTCCACTAAAGAGTGCAGGAAAATCGGGAATCTGGGAATGAGCAGAGCCAAGGCCAGGCTTTGTTCTTTGTTAGACTCACACAGACACCAAAAAATGTGGGAATGCAGCACTGGGGCTTGGGAATGCTGAGCCAGATCCCTCCTGTGCCAGCCTCTCCTTCCAGGCTGATGGATGCGCCGGAGGGTCCAAGAGAAAAAAGGGAGCAGGGAATTCTTAGGGCTTCAAAGAGGGAATTGCAAAAGGGTTTTCCCAGGAAAAAGTGCCAGCAGTGAGGGTTCTCAGGGATTCATGGAATGGTTTGGGTGGGGAAGGGACCTTAAAGCTCATCCAGATCCAACCTGAGAAGGACAGGGACAACTTCCTTCATCCCAGGGGGATCCAAGCCCCAATGTCCAACCTGGCCCGGGACACTTCCAAGGATCCAGGGGCAGCCACAGCTGCTCTGGGCCAAGATCCATTTGGATTCATGGTGGACATGATGCTTCCCAGCTGGAATGAAGGAAGATGACCTAAAGTGTCCAAGGCCAGCTTGGACAGTGGGGTTTGGATCCACCTGGGATGGTGGGAGGTGTCCCTGCCTATGATGGGGTGGGATGGGATGGGATTTAAGGTCTCTTCCATCCTAAACCATTCCAGGATTCTGGAGGCAGGCTGGGAGAGCTGGGAATGTTCCCCTGGAGAAGGGAAAATTCCAGGGAATCCTCAGAGCTCCTGAAGGGGCTCCAGGAGAGCTGCAGAGGGACTGGGGCCAAGGGCTGGAGGGATAGGACACAGGGAATGGCTTCCCACTGGGAAAGGGCAGCTTGGGCTGGCAGCTTGGGAAGGAATTCCTTCCTGGGAGGATGGGCAGGGGCTGGGCTGGAATTCCCAGAGCAGCTGGGGCTGCCCCTGCATCCCTGGGAATGTCCAAGGCCAGGCTGGACATTGGGGCTTGGAGCAGCCTGGGACAGTGGGAGGTGTCCAGTTCCATCTGGATGAGCTTTAAGGTCCCTTCCCACCCAAACCATTCCACGATTCCATGATTCTCCAGTGGTTTTGGCAGTAGGGAAAGACAAACTATCCTCTGAAAAGAAATGGGAATTAGGATCATCAATCCAGAAAAAATCCCATTTAATGGGGTCTGGCCCTTCCCAGTGCTCCTGATGCTGTTCCTGGGCTGGGAAGAGCACGTACTGGAGAAAAGTCTTGTCCTTGGGATTCTCTTATCCATGGATTCTGGGCAGGAAATGTCACTGTGGTTTCTCCGGAGGTGTGGGATTTAGGAACAGCTCAAATGCCAGCTCCACAGGAAAGGATGAGAGGAGATGCATCCAGCAAAAACCTGGAAAGGAGGGGGCCAAAATGGCCCCAGATTGGATGGCAAATCCCAGAATTCTCTCTCCATTCCCTCTCCCTCCTCCTGCTCCAAGACGGACCCAAAGCAGAAGTTTCCCCTCCCAAAAAAATCATGGATTTGCTGACAGGCCCAGCCCAGAGCGTGGATTGAACCCCATCCCAGAGGATTTGTGGTGGCTCCGGGCAGAATTCCAAGCAAACACAAACACATTCCCCAGTGCCGACGTCGTGGATCCATCCCCGAGGAGGAACCGGAGCAAACAAGGAGAGATTTCACTTCCCAAACCCTGAGAAAGGTCGGGAATAAACAGAGAGGGAATTGTGGCTTCCCTTCAAGTTGTTGGGGACACGGAGCTTCCGGTGCAAATGGATTTGTTGCGATATTTGGGATTTGTTTGAAGTTTTACCTTGGAATGACTTTATCCTGAGGTGGATCTGGTGGTGGCTGGACCTTTTCCAAGGGGTGGCGGTGCTGGAGCGCCGTGGCCTGGCTGTGGTGGCCATTCCAAGTGCCTACATGTGTCCCGGGAATGATTGTCTTGGGAGAGGCTGAGGGTGTGAGTAAAGGTTGAGTAAAGGTTGAGTAGCAGCACAACCACAACGTGGAGTGGAGTAGGGAAAGTTTCCCCTTTAATAATCCTGGGATTGGTCCAAATGGTGGCTCCCCACAGGGATTTCCTGCACTCTGTGGAGTTTTAAACCCTTGGAGTTTGTTCTCCTGTTTTCCAAAGGGCTTCACAAAGGGGAAGGAGTGGGAACGTCACCTTCTGAAGGCAGGGTGGGAAAAAAAGTTGGGAATTATCCCTTCATCCTGCTCAGAGAAGGGTCCTGGAATCACAGGATCATGGAATGGTTTGGGTGGGGAGGGAGTGAAATCCCATCCCATTCCAGCCCATCCAAGGGCAGGGACACCTCCCGCTTTCCCAGGTGGATCCGAGCCCTGTCCAAGCTGGCCTTGGACACTTCCAGGGATGGAAATCCTGCTTTTGCTCCTGATTTCTGCATCTTGGGTCTTTGGAGAAAAATTGAGGCCTTGGCAAGGTCACCTCCCTGCAATTCCTGAGGTTCAGGGCAAGGAAGGGTGCAGGAATCCCATCCAAGGAATTCTGAAAGGGAAAAGGTACGTTATGAGTTCTGGGAAACATTAGGATCAGTCAAGGCCGAGTTGGATGGGGCTTGGAGCAACCTGGGATAGGGAAAGGTGTCCCTGCCAATGGGTGGGGTGGCACTGGATGATCTTTCAGGTCCCTTCCATCCCAAACCATTCCAGGATTCTGGAGGCAAGCTGGGAGAGCTGGGAATGTTCCCCTGGAGAGCTGGGAAAACTCCAGGGAATCCTCAGAGTCCCTGAAGGGGCTCCAGGAGAGCTGCAGAGGGACTGGGGCCAAGGGCTGGAGGGACAGGACACAGGGAATGGCTTCCCACTGGGAAAGGGCAGCTTGGGCTGGCAGCTTGGTAAGGAATTCCTGCCTGGGAGGGTGGGCAGGGGCTGGGATGGAATTCCCAGAGCAGCTGGGGCTGCCCCTGGATCCCTGGCAGGGGAAGCCAGCCCATCCTTTTCCCATCCCTGATCCCATTCCAGGTGTGCTGTGATCCTGCTTCCAGACTGAGGTTCCTCTCCACAGGAACTCAAAGCAGGAGAAGATTCCCCTAAAAAGAGGGATGAATGCCAGGGGTGGATCCTCCACATCCCTCTCCCTGTGGATATCCCACTCCATCCTCAAAAAGAGATTTTTCCAGCTGGAAAAAAAAAAGGTTTTCCAGATATTAGAGGCAGGGGATTGGGAAGATTGGATTTAAGGATTAAGTGGGACATCTCCATCCATTTTTTCCCAATCAGGAGCTCTCAGGAGAAGCTCTGGATTCCTCCACCAGAATTCCCTAAAATACCCATCCAAGCAAAGCTGAAGAAATTCCAGTATTTTCTGGGAAAGGGAAAACAGAGCAGGATAAAAAGGATCCAACCTTTGTCTGCCCCTCGTGAACACCCCAGTTCCAAAGGATTTCACACCACGTTCCCAATCCCATCCCCTGCAGTTTCCCAGTCGTAGTTTTAGGATTTAAACTATTCTATTCAAAACCCCGAACTTTAAGATGAAATTAAAATGAAGCTCATTTTCCTCTCTCCTCCTGTCCTTCCCAGATCCAGCGGGACCGACATATCCCAGGTTACGGAGTTGTTCCCGTGTAATTATGGTTGGAGCCACAGAGTTATTTTTATGCCCTGCCAGGGATTATTCACTTATTGGGAATGTGCACGGAAGTGGCGGGCTCGGAACCGCCCGCTAAAAATAGGGATGATCCAGCGGTGTCCGTGTTTTCTTTCGGCTCTGTCGTCCCTCCCACCACCCAATCCTGAAACCACATCCCAGGCTGGGAAGGGCGGGAGGGGAAGGGAAAGTTCAGGAAGGTTTGGGAAGGGAAGGAAAGGTTCGGGAAAGTGTCGAGGTTTGACAAACAAAACCACAAGGGAAGGGAAGGGAAGGGAAGGGAAGGGAAGGGAAGGGAAGGGACTCCTCTTCCATGGGGGTTGTGATCTTCTGTTTTCCAGCTTGGAAAATGTTCCCATCAAATCCTGGATGAAACAGCTCTGTTTTCAAAGGAATGGATAAATTTGGTGGTGATTTGCAGGGAATTTTTGGGCCCCATATAATTCTGGGTTTGTCTGGGTGTTCCTGAAATTGAGAACAAAACCAGGTTTCAAATCCATGGAAATTCCTCCCAGATAAATCCCATTCTATGGCAGGGATGCCTCCCAAAATCCCAGGTGGAACCAGCCTGGCCTTGGGCATTCCCAGGGATGCAGGGGCAGCCCCAGCTGCTCTGGGAATTCCAGCCCAGCCCCTGCCCACCCTCCCAGGCAGGAATTCCTTCCCGAGCTGCCAGCCCGAGCTGCCCTTTCCCAGTGGGAAGCCATTCCCTGTGTCCTGTCCCTCCAGCCCTTGTCCCCAGTCCCTCTGCAGCTCTCCTGGAGCCCCTTCAGGCCCTGCAAGGGGCTCTGAGCTCTCCCTGCAGCCTTCCCTTCTCCAGGGGAACATTCCCAGCTCTCCCAGCCTGCCTCCACAGCACAGGGGCTCCAGAATCCTGGAATGGCTTGGGTTTGGAGGGACCTGAAATCCCATCTCATTCCCACCTTTTCCATGTTCAGGGACACCTCCCACCATCCCAGGTGGCTCCAAGTCCTGTCCAGCCTGGCCGTGGACACTTCCCAGGGTGGTTCAGCCGCAATTTCTCTGGGAATATTTTTGCCTTTGCTCCATGACTTTCCTCTTTCCCATTTTGTCACTGAGCCTCTCCTGGCTCTTCCATCTCTGTTGTTCATCCCAAATTTCGGTTTGTTTTTTGGGATTTGCAGCTTTGTGCTCGGAAAGGCTCGATCCCAAAAGCAATCCCAGTGCACTCTGCTGTTTTCCTGTCTCTGTCCCATCCAAGCCTTTGGTGTGAAATCCCCTTTTCTAATCTCTCTGTTTTATGGGATTTGTCCACATCCCCCTTGGATTCTGCCCAGAACATCCCATTCTGGAGGCATTTCCAAGCTGACCCTGGTGCTCCTGTGGTTTTTGGCCCCTTTCCCACTCTTTCAAGTCTCCTCTCCAAATTTCCCACTATCAGGATTTTGTCACTGACGTCACGTCCCTGATGGAAATTCCGGACACTTATCAATCCCACCAGGATTGTCTTTTTCCTGGAAGACTATCCTGAGCCAATTTGGCTTCCAAAGGGAGTTTTCTGCATCCCAAATTCCAACAAAAGCACTGAAAAGAATTAACTTCTTGTTGCCTTTCCGGACTTGGGGGCCTGCAGATGGAGAAGGAGTTTTGATCCCATTTTAACCAAGACAGAGATTAATTAATTCAACTCCAGACAGGAATTTTACCTCCAAAATCCAAACTAGGATTGTATTCCTGGAGGCACTTCCAGGAGATTTTGGGACATGGAATTTCCCAGTGGGTACCAGAACAGCAACTCCAGCTCTGTTTCCCCCCTATTCAAATAAAACAGGAATTTTGCTGGATTTTTCTACAGCTTGGGACCTTTCCCAAGATTTTTCCATGACAAATGGCTGTGCCCTGGGATGTGGGGGGCGGCCAGGAGGTGACATCTCAAATCCCCTTGAAGGATGATATCATTAACAGCACCTTCCCCTCCAAACCATCCATCAGAAAACAGCAGGATCGCGGGAACAACGATCCCTCTGTTATCCCAATCCATTTGTTTTGGCTCCCTCAGGCCCAGCTCTGAAATCCAGAGGAGCACTGAGGTTTTCCTTTCTTCTTTCCCCTCTGGAATTATGGGAAAGAGCCCCATTAGCCCAGGGCTTGGATTCTGTTTGGATGCCTCTGGCATGGAAAATCCAGGAGGATCTGTCAGCTCCCTGGATGTGTCCTTTGCTTCCCGCTGCTCTCCGCTGGTGGTAGATTAAGAATTCCCTGTCCTGTTTTATCCCTGCCCCAAAATCCTTTGGGTTGGTGGGATTGTGCCTCAGCTTCCCTTCCCATATCCCAATTTCCCTCCTCGCTGATGGAATTTCCTTGATTTCTCAAATTTTGGAAATGTTGGCATGGCCTTGGGGTTTGGGAACTGCTCATGGACAGCTCCAATTCCTTTTCCTGCCAAAAAAAGGACAAAGATCCATTAAGTGTGGCAGAATTATTTGGAAAAACGTGGATTAAACCATTTTTCCAGGGACTGGAAGTTGCTGATTTATAAATTGGGAATTTTAATTTAATTTAATTTCATTTCATTTCATTTTATTTCGTTTTTTAATTTATTTTTAAAATTCAATTTAATTTAATTTTGGTTTTTAATTTAATTTTACTATGTTTTGGTTTTTATTTTTTATTTTAACTTAAAAAAATAATTTAATTTAATTTTTTTTTCGATTTTATTTTGTTTTATTTTATTTTATTTTATTTTTCAGTTGGAAACACAAGGCTTTTCCTTTGGAATATTGCTGCCATCCAAAGAAAAGGAAGGAGAAAAAAAAAAAATCCCTTTTTTCATAATCTTCCTTAATATCCATAGGCAGATGGGAATATTTCACACAGGAATACAGGATGGAATCCCAGGAATCGGTGTCCACCTGCATCCAGACAGAATATTCCTGAGGAAAACAGGGAATCCGTGCATCTCTTCACCTGACTAGGATATTCCTGAGGAAAATGGGGAATCCTGGTATTCCTGCACCTGGACGTGATATTCCTGTGGAAAACAGGGAATCTGAGTCCTCCTGGAGAGGATATTCCTGAATAAAACAGGAATCTCCCATTTCCCGTGGGATGAGGAGTCACTCTGGAAGCCATTCCCATAGGATAAGAGAACATTAAATCCCTGAGGATTCCAAAGATGGACAGAATTCCATCCCTTCTGGAGCCGAATCCAGCCTGGCTTCAGCTCCAGTTCAGCTCATCCCAAAAAACCCCAAATGATTGATTCCCGGAACAAACTGGTCGGATCCGACCCCATCAAATTCCAGGCTGGTGTTGAAATCCCAAATTAAATCCATTGTTTATTTCCAGCCATTGTTTTTCCTGACTCCAACAGCGGAGATTTCCCAACGCTGGTGTTGTCAAATAAACACTGGATTTTTTTGGGGGAGCGCCACTTTTTATGGAATTACAGGGATATTTAAAAGGCCCTCTGGCATCCTCTGGGATGGATCATTCCAAGGGCTGGACATGCAATTCCAGAGCACCCTCCCTCTCCAGAACTCCTGGACACAGCCCAGCCATGTTTTCTCCAGGTATTCCCAGTGGATTAATCCCTCTTTTCCTTTTTTTGTTTCTCTTTTTTTTTTTTACCTGCAAATGAATCCAAGCTTGGGTGGAATTTTTGGGAGCTGGATCAATGATCCTCATGGATCCATTCCAACTCAGGGTATTCCACGATTCCAAAAAATAATGCAGTTGTGGAATTTGCTGCTGTATTTTGCCAAGAGATGAAATTCCAGGCCGGTTTTCCACACAAATCCTTTTCCATTTTGGGGATCAGAGCTGCTTTTTCCCAGTTAACTGAAGAAGAATCAGGATCTCCATTGAAAATTCCAGCCTTTGGAACAAAGAAGGGATATTGGGAAGGTTAAATAGATCCATGAAAAGATCCGAAGGGGGAACCCCTTCGGATCAAACCCCTGGAAATCCATATTTGAATCCATTCCTTTCCCACCTTTTTTATGGCTGAGCCCTCATTTTTAATAACTCCAACCCAAAATATTCCCAAAAATTCTTGGAAAAATCACATTTCCTTCACAGGGGAAATGCCAGCATTTTTCCTTCTGTTTTTTATTCCCAAGTGGAAGCCTGAAGTGAAAATCCAAAGCTCCGTGGGAAATGGCATTTCCAAAAAAACTCCACATGGGAATAGCGGAATATTCCTTGTGGATAGCATGGAGTTGTTGGATTTCATTACAGTGGGAATATTTGGATTTGATAAGGTTGGATTTGGGCAATCCTGTAGATTCTATTTTAAAAAGATGGGAATGTTTCCCATCAAAATAACACCAGAAAATGAAAATGTAAGGAATTCCCAGAAGTCAAAAATTCCTACAAAACTACAAAAAACAGGAATGAGCTCGTGGGCAATCCTAAAAATTAGGGAAAAGTTGGAATGGCGAATCCAAGGTGGGGAGAAGGGTTTGGACACTTTTTGTGGAGAATTTTGTGGAAATGGAGGCACATCCATAAAACATTTGGGATTCATGGATGCAGCTGTTTCCAACAGAAAATTGGCCCTTCCAAAAATTCCCACCAGGCCGGCTCCGAATGTGCCTTGGCCCAGCAGGGCAGGCAGGAAAACAGCCAGGATTAGGGAAGCTGGGGCCTGATCCTGGATGTGGAGTTCCAATGGGAATCTCAGAGGGAATTGAGCTTAATGAGGTTGCTCATCCCAAACATTCCCAATGGGAAACTGCACTTGGCGAGGAATTCCGCCCTGGATGCGCTCCTGGTGGGATTTATCCCACGGATACAACAGAGCAGGATTTGTAATGAGAGGAAAAAATTCCTTGGGGGGTTCATGGATGCAGAGTTGATCCAGGGGTTTTCTTGGAATGGTGGGTGTTGAGCCCTTTAAGGTGTATCCTACTTTTCCTGGTGTAAATCCAACATTTTTTTTCCTTTCTGGCTGTCAAGCCTCTCCCAGCAGCATGAAAAGGCTGGGGCAGAAATTCCAAGCCCGCCTTGCTCCCATGACAGCTTTCCTGGCGTCCCCAAGGTGCTGGGAAGGGAGGAGGAGCAGGGATGGAGGATGGGAAAAGCCATTCCCGGGAACTTTCTCCACACCTTCCCACTTTGGAGGTGTGACGTCCTTCCCACACCCTGCAGGTTATTCCAGGTGTTCCCGCATGGAGCAGCTAAGATTTCCTGGAAGACAGGGAAAGCTCAGGTGGGGCTGGAAAACTCTTCCCGAAGAACCATGGCAGCAATTCCAGGAAAACAGAGCCAGCCAGACCTTCAGGAACTACTGAAATCCAGAGTTTATCCATCTGCTCTATTCCTGGCATTTTCCTGGAGCCATTCCCAACCCTTCCCTGTTAAACCACATCACAGGGAAGTGGGGCTTGCAAAGCCCTGGGACGGGAATGCTGCTCCCATTCCATCCTGGAGCTCAATTTGCTGGTTTGTAGGGAATTCCAATTGCACGGCCCTGCCTGGACCCCGAACCTGGCACGTAAAATTCGGGAAGAGCATCCCAAGGCTCTCTCCTTGTCCCTTTGGATTTGATGTTCTTGGAGGTTTTTCCAACCTTAACGATTCCCTGGATGGAATTCAATCCCATCCAAACTCCAAGAAATAAAAGGAGAGGAAGTCGGAGATGCCATGAACTTCAGTCTTGGAATATTTCTCCAAGGAAAGCCCAATCCTGGCAGCTTTGGGATCCATCCATGCCCCTTCCAGAGCCAGATCCTGGTCCTATGGAGCCTCCCAAATCCAGGCAGGATCTCCAAGACCAGCCTGGCCGTGTCGGATTCACATTTCTGGGAGAGCCTTCCCTGCCTCCCTCCTTCCCTCATTCCCAGGAGAGCCGTTCCTTTGGATCGCTCCCATCCCTAATTGCTGATGATAAACGAGCACATTCCAAAGGTTTGTTTTTCTTGGAAGAGGTGGGAGAGGGACTTTTCCAGCTAAGTGTTGGGATTTACTGCTCTGAGCCGGCGGGTCCGGGCCCTTTTTCCAAGACAAAGCTTTGTTTCAGCTGGAAATCCTTTGGGGTTATGGGATGTGTCTGCTGGATGCACCGGGGAGTGGCCACTTGTATGGATTTGAGGACTCCAGGATGGACACAAACCTCTGGATTTTGCAGATTTTATGGAAAAGGGAAATTGAGGATGTAGCTGTTTTTCCATCCTCATCTTCCCTTCTCCATCAGCATCTCTCACAGAATTTTTGGGATGAAAATGTGTCCTAAATCCTCCCTGGAGAGGTGGTTTTGGGTGTCTTTTTAAGGATGCTCAGGGAAAGAAAAATCCTAGGAAAACAAAAAAAATTGGGGTGGGAACATCCAGTTTTTAGCCATGGTTAAACACGGAGATGGTGGGAATCTGGGAAAAAAAGGGGATGGTTGGAAGGTGGGAAAACATGGAGAGATCAGGAAGGTGGGAAAATAAGGAAAGAATTAAAAGGTGGGAAAATAAAGAAATAGTCGGAAGATGAGAAAACATGGAAAAAGTTGGAAGGTGGAAAAACTTGGAGATTGTTGGAATGTGGTCGCTGTCTTGGCGGGCCCAGTGGCTTCCACACCTCGTTCTCCAATCCAATTCCTTCCTTCCTTCCTTCCTTCCTTCCTTCCTTCCTTCCTTCCTTCCTTCCTTCCTTTCCTTCCTTCCTTCCTTCTTCCCTTCCTTCCTTCTTCCCTTCCTTCCTTCCTGGAATCCTTCCTCTGCTTCTCTCCCTCTTTTCCTTCTCCATCCCATCCATTCCAGGAAGAGGCCATATTCCTAAATCCCAAAAATCAGATTCCTCTGCACCAGCTCCAAACAATGAATCAGAGATGTCCATAATCCCCTTAAATCCTCCTGTGAGGAGAATCCCAATGGATGGGGATTAGATCCCGATGGATTGACACCAAGGCAGCCCAGACAGGAGAATCCCAATGGATGGGGATTAGATCCCGATGGATTGACACCAAGGCAGCCCAGACAGGGATTTTGGTGTCTCCCAAGTTTGGGTTCTCCATCAAAATTGGGTTTGGAGAAACCTGGGAGAGAAGAAATTGCCCCTGCCCATGGAACTGGATGGGATTTTCCCACTGGAGCCCTTCCATGAATCTTCAATTCCATGATAATTTAAAGCCAATGGAAAGAAGAAAATAATTGAAAAAGAGGGCAAAAATCCGTGAGGATAAAAACCAAATTAATTCTTATTTTTTTTTATCTCCAGGTTTTATTATACCATAAATATTCCCTTTGTTTTCCTGGAATTTGGAAGGATGAGGAGAAGTTGAACTCGGGTGGGCGGGAATATCTGGAGTAAATATTCCCACTGGGATCATCGAGGCCAAAAATTGACTTTATCCATGGAGGACAAGGAGCTTTAAGGAGCTGAGCTACTTAAAAACTCTCAGAGCCAGGATCTCACTTCCATCCCCATGATCTAGCCTCTTCCCACAATTTCTGGGATGCAACAGAGCCATCCCAGCCCTGCCGAAATCCTGGGATTGGGGAGGATTAATAACAACCAGACTTGTTTCCAGCAGGGATAAAAAAGCAACAATCCCAAAAAAAATCCTCCCAACAATCGGGATGGGTTTCCAGCTGGACCTGCTGATCTGACGGATAAACAATCCCAAAATAATGTCCTGCTGCTCCCTGGAGCATTCCTGGGAACAAAGTGTCTGATTCATTTGTGGTGCAGGGAAGAGGTGGAGCTGTTCCCCCTGGATAAACACGGCTGGAAAACAACCAGGGGGGGAATAAATTAGGGAGAGAAATCCGTAGGAAGGGAAAGAAATGGAAAGGTCAGGAGTGGGGGGGAAACTTCTGGAGAGTGGAATTGGACTGTGGAGAACAAATGGGGTCACACTGGGCAGTGCTTATCCCAGTAGAATCCAAGGAGTCAGGGAATGGGGTGGGTTGGGAGGGACCTTAAATCCCATCCAGTTCCCACCCCTGCCAGAGCAGGGACACCTCCCACTGTCCCAGGTGGATCCAAATCCAGCCAGCCTGGCCTTGGGCACTGCCAGGGATCCAGGGGCAGCCCCAGCTGCTCTGGGAATTCCAGCCCAGCCCCTGCCCACCCTCCCAGGCAGGAATTCCTTCCCAAGATGCCAGCCCAAGCTGCCCTTTCCCAGTGGGAAGCCATTCCCTGTGTCCTATCCCTCCAGCCCTTGGCCCCAGTCCCTCTGCAGCTCTCCTGGAGCCTTCCCTTCTCCAAGCTGGACAATGGGCACAGTGACCCACTGGAGAAGCTGTTTCCAAATGCTCTTCTGCAGATCCTGGGAATTTTCCTGTCTGATTAATCAATAAAAAATGGACGGATCAGTTTTTTTAAGGATCACACCTTTTTCATCTGTGCAATCCACTATTTCCAGAAAATCTTTCTCAATCCCGCCATTCCTTCCCTCCCTTTTTGGGAGGTGTGAATGGTGCACCAGAGATCCTGCAGATGGTAAGTCACCTCCAGAATTCCGGATGCTTTTGGGGAACATTCCCTCTGGAAAAGTGTAGGTCCTCTTATTCCATGCCTGAACTGGGGCCTTGGGAAAAGGTTTGGGTTTAATGGGTGGCTTAAATGAGAAAATTTGGGAAAACACAGGAAAACCAGAGTTGGATTTTAAACTGGAGCAGCTGAGCTGGATCCATCCCCTGCAGGGAGATTTTCCAGCCCAGGAAAGTTGTGGGATCACCATCCTTGGAGGGATTTAAAAACTGTGTGGAAGTGGCTGCTCCGTCCCTGGCAGTGTCCAAGGTCAGGCTGGACATTGGGGCTTGGATCCGCCTGGGACAGTGGGAGGTGTCCCTGCCCATGGATGGGGTGGGAATGGGATGGGATTGAAATTCCCTGCCCACCCAAACCATTCCAGGATTCTGGGATAACCTGGAAACCTGGAGAACTCCCATCAGAGGTTGTAGCAAATCCTTTGGCACAGGGGCCAGTTCTTTGGAATTAAATATCCATGGATCTTATGGAAACCTCTGTTTGCTGGGAATGTTTTGGGCCAGTTTTCCTCACATTCTGTTGCTTCCAAGCCCATCAGGCAGACCTCATGTGTTGGGTTGCAATGCAGATCCTCCCAAAAGGAATCCAATATCATGGAGTCATGGAATCCTTGAGGTTGGAAAAGCTCTCCATGATCACTGAGTCCAGCCTGGGGTCAATCCCCACCTTGCCCCTGAGTGCCACATCCAGGAATTCCTTGGACACCTCCACGGATGAGGACTCCAAACCTCCCTGGGCAATTCCAAAGCCTGGAGAGGTCTTGGATTGGGATTTCTGCTCGGGATGTCTGCAGCCAGGGTATCCCCGTGGGTATTCCCATGGGAATATCCAAATTATCCACAGATAAACAGCGGGAATCCCTCCATCAGACCTCAGCTATCCATGGATCTGTGGATCAAAACTTCCACCGGTTGGAAATGACCCTATCTCCCTGATGATCCCAAAAAGTGGCCTGGACAAGATTCCCACCCTACCAATAATCACATTCCATGAGGGGGGCTTCCCACTAGATCCAAATCCAGACCCTGTTCCTGATCCAGACCCAGACCCTGATCCATTTCCATTTCCAGATCCATATCCAGATTCAGACCTTGTCCCAGATCAATATCCAGATCCAGACCCTGTTCCTGATCCAGATCCAGACCCTGATCCTGATCCTGTTCCAGACCCTGATCCAGGTCCAGATCCAGATCCAGTTCCAGGTTCAGATCCTGATCCATGCTCGCTCTTTTTGTTTTGGAGCAGAATTAGAAATTTCTGGGAAAAAGGGGCAATTTAGAGGGATCAGACCTTGGTAAACAGCCGTTAAAAATGGCAAGATGAACTCTTCCATTGTATTCCTTGGATTTGGCAGCCAAACCAGAGCTTGGGTGGTGTTTATTTAACCTCCCAGATCCGTAGGTTTTCATTCCCTGTGAATCAACTTCCAGCTGCTCCAGGAATTCCCAGGACAGAAGAAGCTTCATCCGTGGGTGTTTTTTTTTTTTTTTTTGGGATGAGTTTCTTATTTTGTTGTTTTTCTTTCCCAGGATTTGGCCCATGGATTGTCTGGCATGTCCTGAAGTGGAAGGAGTTGAGGTGGAAAGAAAAAGTGGAGCAGGAGAAGTTTATTCCAACTTTTCCAAACCTGTAATGAAATTCAGGATGGGTTCACTCCCTCTTATCCTCAAGTGGCTCCTTCCCAGATTGGAATATTCTGGGATTTTGTAAGGAAACCCCTTCAGTTCTTCCGGGCATGGAAAGAGTTGGACCTGGATCCAAAGGAATTTGGGATGGTGTTTTCCACCTGGAGAGAATTTCCCAGTCCTTGGAGGCTGCTCCATGGATTAAGAGCTGGGGAAGAATCAGTGGAGGCTTGGAAAACTCTCTGGAAAACAAGCTCAGCCCCACATAGATCCTCATTCCCATTTCCTGCTGGGACGGGGGAATAGGGAGGGAAAAGTGGGAAAACTCATGGCTTGGGATGAAGCTTTAATAGGAAAAGGAAAAGCCACAGGAGCAAAGAAAAACAAGGAATTCCTTCCCCATTCCCACGCCATTCCCAGGAAAACCAGGCTCCTTGGGAAGACAAAGGCCATCATTCCAAGTGTTTTCCCTTTTCCTTCTTCCCACAACTTCATCTGCTCGGCATGGACTGGAATATTCCTGGGATTTTTTGGGATCGACATTCCCAGCCCAACTCCTTCCCAGCCTCTTCCCTGGTGGGACGAGGAGCGGAAAAGGCTTTGATTCCATGAAAACACAGAAATATCCCAGTTTTATCCATACTTTTCCCAGGAAAAATCCCAAACATCCCCACACCAGCTCCAGGGAAGAAATTAATTCCATCCTGGGAAAAATCAGCTAAAAAATTCAAAAAAAATAGGGACTAGTTTAGGAAAAAAAAAAACAAACCAGGATCTGTTTTAACTTGGAGCATCCCAGTGACACCTGACCAGAACTGGGAAAGAGGGATGAGGAATAGACAAGAATGTTCTCCATAAACAGGTGAAACTGGGAATTTTTTGGTTCTCATGGATACCTTGGAAGTGTCTGGTCAAGGAATCTCTTCTCTGATCCAACAGGGAATGTTCTCCATGGGCCAGAGGCTCACGCAAATCCTGGATTTGGAAGTTGATTTTATCCTGATTTTTTTTTTTTTAAATCCAGCTGTTTATTTTTCATCTGGAAAGAAGAAAATTCAGTGGATTCCAAAACCTTGTGGAATTTTTGAAACAAAATTGGAGATTTAGGAAAAAAATTGAAATTTTTTGTGGATTTTTTGTGTTTTTTATTCTTTTTAAAATATTCCAGCTCCAAGATATTCCATAGAATTCCTCATCTCCCTGTCCTTTTCCCTGGTTGCTTGGTTACAATTTCCAACCATCCCAGGAATTCCCACCTCTACTTCCTAGAATCCGTTTTCGAATTTTTACTTGGAAAAAAAAAATCCCTTGATGCTCCAATTTATATTTTTCTCTTCTATCCCCTAAATTCCTTTGGCTTTCCCAAAGCTTTTCCTCCTTTCCCAAAGGTTTCCAAGTTCTGCTCCTGGTTCTTTCCTTTCCCACATGGAAATCAATTCCTATTGATGGATTCAGAGGCCCCTTTTGGCAAATAAAATCCTGCTGGTTTCCCAAAAGGAGAAAAATCCCAACAAATAAACCCAATCAGACAACTCAAGAAACAAATTCCATGGAAAATCCTTTTTTTCTCATGGATGCTTTTCCATGTTAAAAAAAAAAGAAAGGAATAAGAAGAAGACTTTGAACCAAACCCTAAAATTAAAGTTAAAAATACCCAGTTTTGGACTGGGAAAAGAGGATTATTCCCTCTTTCTTTAGGCAAAAACTCTTCCCAACGATTATTTCTATTTTTCCCTGGAAAACTTCAATATTCCTTTGCTCCCCATCCCAAAATTTCCTTTTGCTTCAAAGCTGAGGGGGAATTTGGGATGACAGGTTAGCAAGAGACACTGTGGGGATCCCAAACTTTGGAGCAAATCCCTTTGGAAAAGGAAAAATTGTGTGGTCAAGTGCTTCCTTCAATGTCAAATCCGTGGATTTTTACCTGGAATACTTATCCATATTTTGGGGCAGGATTGCAAAGCTCACAAACTTCCAGCTGCACTTTTTTCTTTCTCACAGATTTTTTTTGCCTTCCTCTCTCTGTCCTGAAATCCCACCTGACCTGACGGGCTGCAAGTTCCCAAATCCCAGGGAAATCCATGTTTGGGATTGAATTCCCGCACTCCAAGGCGAAAGCAGCCCCTTGGATTCACACACGAGTGAGATTCCAGCTTGGAAAGAGACTGGGACCATATTCCTCACTATTTTTGGATTCCTTCATCCCGATCAGCTGGGAATGAAGAGTTCATCCCTCAGGATACCCTCCTGGTAAAAGCTGGGAACGGATTCCAGGAGTCTCCCAATGATCGGAGAAGGAGAAGGAGGAGGAAAATCAGGGCTGGCTCCGGATTTTATTTTCCACCTCACTTGGAGAATTTAGGGAAATTTGCCCCTCTCAGGAGCTGAGTCCAAGGTTTTTCCTTGTCTTCCCAGAAAAATGACTTTTGGGAGCTGTTGGCAAGTGGAGACTCCCAAGGAGTCAGGCCTGCTCCAAGTCTAATTGCTCCTGGAATTCGCCAGGATCCAGAAGACAGGAAAGCTCCATCCCAAGGAATTATTTAATCCCACAAAAGGGAGATGGTCTAGACACCAAAACTCATTAATTCCTTAAATAAAAACTGGAAAAAAAGAGTAAAGGATGAGGAAAATCCCTTTTTCCCGAGGCGGGAAGACCACCAGGAGTCCAAAAGTGAGGAAAATTTATGGCAGAGCCTCCATTTGGAGATGGTTTAATGGGAATTTTAAGGAGGAATTTACAAGCGCTCGCTGCTACTGAGTGGAAAAATCCGTTGGCCACGGAGCAATTCCCGTTTGCCAATTCCAATGATTCATTCCCGAGTCAGGAATAATCGGCCCCGATGGACAAAAGGGGCCAAAAGCGGCCGTGTCCTGCCAAGGGTTTATTAGGAAATGGAGTTAAATCCTTAATGGGAGCGCTCTTCCCGGAAAGCTGAAACCGCAGCTCTCCATGAAAAGGTCAGGAGTGATTTCCAGAGGAATTTTGACAAAATGTTGTTGGATTTGAAATCTTTCGTCCCTAGCACTGAAAAAAAAAAAAAAAAAGGCAGGAAAAAGGTAAAAAAGGAGGGATTTGTTCATCCAAGAGCTCTGATTTGTCATAGGGGATCCCTGGAGATCCTAAAGAATGGGGAAAGTTTGGTAACACTGGGAATGGTGGCTCCTGAGGGAATGGGAATGAATTATCCTCACTTTTCTGGGAGGTTAGATCCATCCACCATTCCCAGCCCCCTGGAGAAGGAGCAATATCAATGGCCATGGAATCATGGAATGGTTTGGGATGGAAGGGACGGAAAGGCTCCGTTCCAGCCCTGCCACAGGGGTGACTCCAGGGCAGCCTGGAGGTTTCTCCCGGAGATCTGGAGGGATGGAGATTAATCCGATCTTGGATTCTCCACCACGATGTCCCAGGACTTCTGGGAAATCCAATCCCAGAGCCATGGGAGAACAGGCTCCCACATCTCCAAGAGAAGTTGGTCCCTGCCCATCTGTGCCTCAGTTTCCCTTCCCTTTCTGGAGAAGTATTCCAGTGTTTCCTTTGGAATGGGACATGGCCCTGATTGGTAAGGTGGGATCATGTGGGATTCCATCCCAAATCTCCCTGAGTTCCACAGGAATCCACAGGATGAGCGGCTTGGTCATTGATCTGTGCCAAAAAATTCCTCACAGAGCCGTGGCTGGTGCATATCCTGGAATTCCGCAGCGCTGGTATTCTTAGAAAACACTGGATAATCGGTGGGGGTGGAAAAGGGATCCATCAGGGAGCCCTGGCCAGGAAGTCACCTCCAGGAGGGAGCCAATGAGCACCTCTTGTGATCTCAATGGATTTAAACAGGAAGGAAGTAGGGATAGATGGGATCTTGGGAAGGAATTCCTGCCTGGGAGGGTGGACAGGGGCTGGGCTGGAATTCCCAGAGCAGCTGGGGCTGTCCCTGCATCCCTGGGAATGTCCAAGGTCAGGCTGGACATTGGGGCTTGGATCCACCTGGGACAGTGGGAGGTGTCCCTGCCTGTGGATGGGGTGGGAATGGGAATGGGATTTGAGGTCCCTTCCCAACCCACCCCTTTCCATGGTTCTCAGAAGTGCTGGAGAGTTCACAGGAGAAGCAGGATCCACCGGGATGTTTTTGCTGGATTGGGGGTGCTCTTCCCAGAGGGAAAAAACTGAGATCCTTCATTTTGGAGGAAAATCATGGGAGAAGTTCAGGCCCTGTGGGATCATCCCCAGGCCGGTGGTGGCTGAACAAAGAATTCCCTTTTCTCCCTATAAAATTGGATTTTTTCATTTTATTTTCCAGATTTTCAACACTTGGATCCACATCTAAATTATCCAAAATTCCAAACCAATCAAAAAGTGGATCAAATCAATTCCCATTTTTAAGGATTTCTTTTTCAGCATTTATAAAATCCTTTATTTTCCTCATGCTGTTTGTATCCAAACCACATCCCAGACGCTCCAACCTCATCCAGAAAAAAAAAATTCCTGGTCTTCCTGCAGCCCTTTGATTCCTCAGGAAGCATCTGGCCTGCAGGAATATGGACAGGCTGCAAAATTGCCTTGGAGTGTCAGAGCATTTTATGGATTATCTGGACAATGGGAACCAGGAGGTTTTCAACACCTCATAAATCCCAAATCCCACGAGGCCGCCTTGCACTGACATGTTTTGGAGTTGGAAAAGGGGGAATTTTAGTCACGGGATTGATGGCATGACACAGCCATGGGAATTCATGGCCAGAGTCCTGGGATGATCCCATGGCGTGGGCAGCAGGAAAGGTGGGAATTCCGTCCCTCTGTCCTGCTCAGGTGAGACCCCACTGGCAGAGCTGTGCAGATCCCAGTATTCCATGGATCAGGAACGTGCCCAGAACCCGCTCCAGGACTTTGTGACAGACAAATTCAGGGATCCAGGGATTCCTCCCAATTTTGGCTGCATCCTTGGAGTGTGAGAGTCTGGAATCCAGCAGTGTCTGGTGTATCCAGGCTGGAAAAACATCCTCGTTTTCCTGTGGATCGTGCATCCAGGGCTGTGGGATTGACCCGCCACCCCCCTGTTCCATGCCATCCCAGGATTTTCCCCAGCCTGTCCCCAGATGAGCCAATTAAACGGAAAACTCCACTTTTTCCCATTAATTCCCCCACCTGACACCCGGTCTGGCAAAGGATGGGATTTCCCCCACCCCTTCCTGCCCTTCCTTTTCCCAAGGCCTTCCCAAGGCCTCATCCCGCTCGTCCTGGGCGATCCCGCGGGCTCCCCGTGCGTTTGCCTGGTCCCCATTAAATCCCAGCCTCGGCTCGGCTCATTAGGGAATGAGGGCTGGAATTACTTAAATTCATGGAGCGCTTCAATCCCACAGCCCTGGCTGCAGGAAAGGGGGAATTGTGCCCTGCTCAGGTGAGACCCCACCTGCAGAGCTGCCCCAGCTCCCGGATCCCAACTTCCAGAGGATGTGGAGCTGCTGGAGACAGTCCAGAGGAGGCCATGGAGATCTTCCAAGAGATTCTGGACCCCCTCTGGAGGCAGGCTAGGAGAGCTGGGAATGTTCCCCTGGAGAAGGGAAGGCTCCAGGGAGAGCTCAGAGCCCCTTGCAGGGCCTGAAGGGGCTCCAGGAGAGCTGCAGAGGGACTGGGGCCAAGGGCTGGAGGGACAGGACACAGGGAATGGCTTCCCACTGGGAAAGGGCAGCTTGGGCTGGCAGCTTGGGAAGGAATTCCTGCCTGGGAGGGTGGGCAGGGGCCGGGCTGGAATTCCCAGAGCAGCTGGGGCTGCCCCTGCATCCCTGGGAATGTCCAAGGCCAGGCTGGATGGATTTGGATCCACCTGGGACAGTGGGAGGGGTCCCTGCCCATGGAATGGGTGGGAATGGGATGATCCTTCAGATCCCTTCCACCCTGACCCATTCCATGACTCCACGATGACACCATGGACACCATTCCTCATCCCTGGAGCCTCCTGCTTGGGGGCAGCCACTCTTTTGTCTTAGCAGAGCTCCCGCTTCCTTTGGTTTTCCGTGTGGGATAGGCAGAGCCGCGGGATAACATGATTTTCCAAGGATCCCAGTATTCCCATGAACTCTGGTCCCACCAGTTCCTCCCACTCCCAGACATGGCTAATGCCGTGAGCCTCTGGAATGACTGGTTGGGATCACCCAGTTCCCGAATCGCCAACCCAGTCCGGGGCTTTGTGACAGACAAATTCAGGGATCCAGGGATTCCTCCCGATTTTGGCCACATCCTTGGAGTGTGAGAGTCTGGAATCCAACAGTGTCTGGTGTATCCAGGCTGGAAAAACATCCTCGTTTTCCTGCGGATCGAGCAGCCAGGGCTGTGGGATTGAAGCGCTCCATGAACTTAAGTAATTCCAGCCCTCATTCCCTAATGAGCCGAGCCGAGGCTGGGATTTAATGGGGACCAGGCAAACGCACGGGGAGCCCGCGGGATCGCCCAGGACGAGCGGGATGAGGCCTTGGGAAGGCCTTGGGAAAGGGAAGGGCAGGAAGGGGTGGGGGAAATCCCATCCTTTGCCAGACCGGGTGTCAGGTGGGGGAATTAATGGGAAAAAGTGGAGTTTTCCGTTTAATTGGCTCATCTGGGGACAGGCTGGGGAAAATCCTGGGATGGCATGGAACAGGGGGGTGGGCGGGTGTGGGATGCATGGGAGAAGAGTGGGATCTGGGCAGATTCCTGATCCATGGAACAGCAGCAGGATCTGGACACAATTCGGGTTGATGGGATCTGTGCCCGTTCCGGATCCATGGAATAGCAGGAGGGCAGTACGTTCCTGATCCATGGGAGAGCAGCAGGATTTGGGTACATTCCTCCTTAATGTGATCTGGGCCCATTCCTGATCCATGGAGAGAAGCACATCCTCGGATGTGGGGAGTCAAACCCGCCCGGGGATTCCTTCCTGGAATGTGCTCCTTTGGAGCGACGAATCCCAGCCCTGATGTCAGTCCCGTGTCCTGCTGCTTTCCCAGCTGTTTCCCAGGAATGTCCCCAGTTTTAAGCCATCCTTCCCAGTTTTCCTGCAGGTGGGAGCTGAAATCTCCCCTTTCCCAGCTTTCCCATTCCCATCAGCATTCCAGGATTTTTCTGGGACCACAACCTGTTCTTTTCTATGACTGAATATTCCGCTCTAATTTCCCTGTTCCCATCCTGTTCCTGCGATGCTGTGGCAACCACATTCCCAGAATTTCAGGACACCTCACATCCCAAAAGTTCAGGAATCCGCGTGGGTAAAAATTTGGTGGCTTTTCCAATCTTTTGGGCAGGAATTTCGGCTGGAATGGAGCTCCTCTTCCAAGCAGCATCCAGGGGTCCAAACAGCTGCTTTCCAGGGATTCACAGCTGGCCTGGGAATGGTTATTCCGGAAACCTGGATGGAAGGAAGGGATTAACACTTGGGAGGATCTCACGGCATCAAGAGGCAAATCCAAGCTGGAAGAGGGAACACCAACCCTGGAATCCAAGAGAGAGGAGGGAATTTGGCTCATCCTGCCCTAGTTTTGCTGATGGAGAGGCTTTTTTGGGATTGATGGAATTTTGTGGGAATGCCAAGAGGGGCAGCTCCTGTATCCATGGGGCTGCTCCAGCTTTCCTGGTGCCCTGTTCCTCATAAAGTTAAAAATAAAATTCCAAGGGTGGCCGCTATGGAATTGGCGGGAAGAACACATGGAATTCCTGTGACCCTCTCCAGGAATCTCATGGAGCCTTCAGTGTCGAGGCCAAATGTGCCTGGAGACACGGCTGGAATTGTTTCCCTGGGAACAGCAGCCCCCTGTCTTCTCCGGCACCTCCTCCTTCCAAAGGGATGAAGGAATCGGAGCCAGGGTGTTCCTGGAAAACATGGGAAGGTGGGAGAGCTGCTCCAAGGGGATGCCGTGCTCCCAATCCACTGGAGGGGAGAGGGGATGAAGGAATTTCAGGCTGGGAGCATTGGGAGGCCCTGGCAAAGGAATTCCAGAACAATTGTGGATTCCTCATCCCTGGGAGTGTCCAAGGCCAGGTTGGATGCTGGGGTTTGGAGTAACCTGGGATGGTGGGAGGTGTCCCTGAACATGGATAGGGTGGGAATAGGATGGGATTTTCCAGTCCCTTCCCACCCAAGCCATTCCAGGATTCTGGAGCCCCTGTGCTCTGGAGGCAGGCTGGGAGAGCTGGGAATGTTCCCCTGGAGAAGGGAAGGCTGCAGGGAGAGCTCAGAGCCCCTTGCAGGGCCTGAGGGGGCTCCAGGAGAGCTGGAGAGGGACTGGGGCCAAGGGCTGGAGGGACAGGACACAGGGAATGGCTTCCCACTGGGAAAGGGCAGCTTGGGCTGGCATCTTGGGAAGGAATTCCTGCCTGGGAGGGTGGGCAGGGGCTGGGCTGGAATTCCCAGAGCAGCTGGGGCTGCCCCTGCATCCCTGGCAGTGCCCAAGGCCAGCCTGGATGGATTTGGATCCACCTGGGACAGTGGGAGGTGTCCCTGCCCGTGGATCGGGTGGGATGAGCTTTCCTACCCAAACCAGTGATTCTATTAATTTTATTAATAATAATAATTAAAAAATAATAAATTATCATTTTAAAGTATTAATAATCATTAATTAATATAAGAATTATTAATAATACCAATAATAATGGAAACTATAGTAAATAATAGTAATAATAATAATGGAAAAAGAGCAATTCTGGGAATTTCTGGACACGGAATCTCCGTGCATTCCAAGCCCGCAGTGCCAGTTACTCCAAGCCCCCTCCTAACATTCCAGAGGGGAAAAAGAAAGGCTGGAAAAGTTTTCCCGTCTGCACTGCAGAGGGAATGAGCTGAACGCTTCCCAGGCATTCCCAGGGGATTTATGGATCTGGGAACACCCCAGGGGCTGAGCGGGACAAACGCTCTCCAGAGAAATCTGGGAATACAGAGTCGGAGCAGCTCCTGTGTACGTCTGGAGCAGGAGGAGGAGGATCCATGGAAATTCCAGCCCCACCGGGATGTTTCCCACATCCAAAGCCTGCCCCGGCAGCTGGGACCAGAGCTATTCCCACTTGCTCCAAATTTATGGCTCCAGGCTGATCCAGGAATTCCTGGAAGGAGGGGTTGGGATGATTTATCCCTGGGAAGCAGCCGCAGGCTGGATCTGAGAGCTTCTGTCCCATCACAGGTGTAAAGTGTCCGAGGCTATCATTTTTCCAAGGATTATGGCTCTCCTCAAAACATTCCAAGCATTTCATGTGGGAATTCAGAGCTGAGTGACGCCCAGCCAGCTCCGTATCCAGGGAAAACGCCCTTTCCCACACCAGGATCCTTCCCAAGGAGGGAATTTTGTTGCTGTTATTCCTGAATGGATATGGCTCTTCCCCCTGACAGCCTGGGGAATTTTTTCCCGTAGGAGAAACCACCCAGGAAATCAGGAATTCTAATTCCATGTTTGTGAAGCAGCCATGAGACCGATGCGGTTTCTTCCTAAAAAAAAGTTTTCCAGAATTCCCTCACCGGGAGAAACCCCAGGATTTGGGAATTCCAAGCATTTTCATTGGGACAAAACTCAGAATTCCCATCAGATTCATGTCCCAAGGTGGATGATTTGGGATCAAGGAAATGCCTTCTATTCCCACAAAAGCTTTCCTGAATTCCCTCACCAGGAGAAACCCCAAGATTTGGAAGTCGCCAGGATTTTATTGGGATAAAAATCAGTATTCCCAATCCCTTTCATGCCCTGCTGTGGATAATTTGGGATTAAGGACTCGGGTAAATTGTGTTTATTCCATGGAATATCCTTGAAAACTTGGGACAAACCAAGGAGAAGCTTTAAGGCCCCTTCCAAGCCAAACCATTCCCTGATTTTATGATTCCAATGCTCCACGAAACTCGGAGTGAAGGGTTTTTCCACGGATTGAGGGTGGTGCTGAGGCTGGAGCAGGATGGGGAACGATTTCCCAGGAGCAACAGAAATCCAGGGATCCAGAAGGGCCAAAATCCTGTGGAAATGAAGGAAAATGACAGGATGGAATCGTGGAATGGTTTGGGTGGGAAGGGACCTCAAGTCCCATCCCATTCCCATCCAGGGAAGAATCCCACTGTCCCAGGTGGGTCCAAATCGATCCAGCCTGGCCTTGGGCATTCCCAGGGATCCAGAGGCAGCCCCAGCTGCTCTGGGAATTCCAGCCCAGCCCCTGCCCACCCTCCCAGGCAGAAATTCCTTCCCAAGATCCCACCCATCCCTGCCCTCCATCTTCTCAGGGAATACTGAAATCCCCTGCTGCATTCCCAGCTTTGCACCCCATCTCAAACATCCAAAAACCCAGGAAAAAAATTCCCAAAATTCATCCATGGGGAGTAACTCCGTAGGTTCTGGGAGCTTCCCGAAAAATAGAAGACTTCAATCTGTTCCTGTGAACATTCCCAGGCTCCCTTTGCTCTTCCTGGAATTTAGAAACTCCTCATCCCTCCTGCTCCCAAGCCATCCGTATCCCTGGAATATTCCACTCCAGCCTCCCAGAACGTTATTAACAGCCCAGGCAACGGAGGGAGCCATAAATTCCCGCATCTCTCGGAACTTTACTGCGCTCCAAAGGGTTGGGATAGTCAGGCTCCACAAATCACCGGGATAAATCGGATTTCTGGGATGGCGTTTCATCAAAATGTTTTACGGCTCTGCCACTCCGAGCTTGGATTTACGGCAGCGGTGGCTCCTCATTGAAATTCAGGGAAAAAGGGAAAACAACGCCGAGGCAGCTCCGAGCTGTAGAACTTCAAAGAATTCTTCTTTTTCTTTCCCAAACTTTCTTGGAAAAGGGAGGAACTTGGGGATCGGGGTGGTTTTGGCTCATCCTGGTTGGCTCAGCACTGGTTACCCAGAGAAACAGGGATTCCTCATCCCTGGAAGTGTCCAGGGCCAGGTTGGAGCAACCTGGGATGGTAGGAGGTGTCCCTGCCCATGGGTGGGGTGGAATGGGATGGGATTCCAGGTCTTTTCCAACCCAAACCATTCCAGGGTTCTGGAGGCAGGCTGGGAGAGCCGGGAATGTTCCCCTGGAGAAGGGAAGGCTGCAGGGAGAGCTCAGAGCCCCTTGCAGGGCCTGAAGGGGCTCCAGGAGAGCTGCAGAGGGACTGGGGCCAAGGGCTGGAGGGACAGGACACAGGGAATGGCTTCCCACTGGGAAAGGGCAGCTTGGGAAGGAATTCCTGGGGCCTGGGAGGGTGGGCAGGGGCTGAGCTGGAATTCCCAGAGCAGCTGGGGCTGCCCCTGCAACCCTGGGGATGTCCAAGGCGAGGTTGGATCCACCTGGGACAGTGTGAGGTGTCCCTGCCTGTGGGCGGGGTGGGATTTAAAATCCCTTCCCATCTAAACAATTCCATGATTCCATGGAATTCTATTTACTCTTCCAGGGATGGAAAGTCCACAACCTCTCCTGGAAATCTGAACCAATCCCTCAGGATAAGGAAGGGAGGGGAGCCCCGATTTCCTTCCCTTTCCCATTTCCCTGGATCCCAGAGCACCTGGACACAGCAGCGCCTCATCCCAAGAGATGTTCCAGGGAATCACCAGGCTCTGTTCCTGCTCATTCCCACTTATCCTGCTTTTCCCTGCTGTCTTTTAACTTTTCCCAGTGTTTGTGCCGCACACACAAGGTGCACAATCCCTGTTTTCCCACTTTTCCAGCCCCTGATGCCCTTTGTTCCCCAGAAATCCAACTTAGGGAAATTTGTTGGGATGCCTTTTCCCTTCCTCATCCCACCCCTGCACATCTCCAGGATTTTCCCTTTCCCATGACTTTCCCTCCGCTCCAGCATTGGCACAGTGTAAAATCCCAATCCTATCAGAAAAGTGGGATGGGAATCCCATGGAAACTCTGCCTTGGCTGGGAGATTCCAGAGGCAGATTCTAGAGGCAGTGACAGCACCCTGAGGCCCATGATGGGAGGGACTGCAGCATCCAGCAGCTCTGGAATTCCAGCATTTTATGGAAGACTCCGGGACAGGAGCAGGAAGGAGACAGCAGAGCCTGGGAAGAAAATTCCCAGGTTTTTCCAGACCTCTGAGGGAGAGGGAAGGGATGACGGGAATAAAAGGCTGGAGTTGTCTGAGATTTAATTAAAGTAAAACCGGAGTTGTCTGGGCTAAGCTGGACCTTAGTCCTGAGTGGAGCCGGGTTTAATCCGCCTTTTCCCTTGCTGTTTTCCCTATTTATCCACGCATTCACACTTTTCCTGTCCCCAGGAGCTGGGAATCCGTGGTGTTAATTGTCCCTGTTAATTATTGGGATATCCAACCATTCCCTGGGAGCCTTCAGGGATTCCCTGCAAGGCTGAAATCCCTGGAAGTGGGGAAAAAAACCCTCTGGAAGTGGTGCTTGAGGACAGGGCTGGGTTTGATGATCCCAGAGGACTTTTCCAACCTTAAAAATTCCAGGATTCAGGGATTCTTCTTCCTTCCATCCCAGGTGGAGGTTGTGCCGCACACCGAGAGGCTGAGCATGGTTGGAGAGGCAGAATTATCATTAAAAACCAGGTTTATTCTTACAAAAACCGGGTTTATCAGTTACAACCCAGTTCACGGCTATTAAAATCACATTTTATCATGATAAACCCGGGTTTATAATTTTAAACCAGGTTTTCTTATTTAAAACTGGGTTTATCATGATAAAACCCAGGTGTTATCCTTAAAAAACAGGTTTATTGTTATAAAACCTGTGTTTATCATTAAAAGCCAGGTTCATGTTATTAAAACCCATGTTTACCATGACAAAAACCGTGGCTTATCCTTAAAAACCAGGCTTATTGTTATTTAAAACAAGTTTATATCATTAAAGCCAGGGTTTAGCATTAAAACCCAGGCTTATTGTTATTAAAAAACAAGTTTATATCATTAAAGCCAGGGTTTAGCATTAAAACCCAGGCTTATTGTTATTAAAAAACGGATTTGTAATTTAAAACCAGGTTTATCATTATCAAAACCAGATCTGGTCATTTAAAACTGGGTCTATCATGATAAAGACCAAGTGTTACCCTGAAAAATCAGGTTCATAATTATTAAAACCAGGTTTTGTAACTTAAAACCAGGTTTAAATGATTAGCAGCCAGGCTTTATCCTTAAAACCCGGGTTTATCATTATAAACAAGCCAAGTTTGTATCGTTAAGAACCAGGAGGTGCCGGGGGCAGCGCAGGTGCCGGGATTGGATCCGTATTTTACGGCTCCCACCTCCCATTCCCGGCCCAGCAAGCAGAGAGATAAACGAGTTTGTTTTCCATGGGGAGGAGCAGCTGCAGGAGCAGGGATCACGTCCATGGGCAGGGACTCTTCCCGCTATCCCAGGTGGATCCAAGCCCCGATGTCCAGCCCAGCCTCGGACACCTCCAGGGATCCAGGGGTAGCCACGCTTCTCCTTCCCAAAATCCCGTCTATCCCTGCCCTCCTTCCCTTTAAAGCCATTCCCACAATGCAGAAGCGCCATAAAACCCTCATCCCATTCCCAGGTTTTTTCCAGGCCAGCAGGAATCTGATCCCAGCCCTGCTGATGAGGTGAGAGCTGCGCCCGGCCCAATTCCCAAGGTGTGAACTCAAACCAGGCAGCGCCGGGCCCATAACGAAGCCCAGCTGCTCCCGACATTCCCGAGGCGCAAAATTCCCGCTGCCTTCGTTTGGCCGGGTGGGACGTGTCAGGAACAGGGCGAGGGCTTCCCACCCCACACATGGGATGCAGCCATTCCCATAAAAAGGGTGCGGGATGAGGGAATGGGAAGGGTCAGGATGGGCTGGGGCCAGCAGCTCCCAGTGAGGGCTTGGGTGGATCCTGGGAATGTGCACAGTGGGATGGACAGAGACTCCATAAAACTCATCCCAGCATAAAATCCATGGGAATCTTGGCCAAAGCCTGGCCCAGGCACGGGGTTGAGCCCAGCCTGGGCAGGTGTGGAAGGGTCCAGTTGGAATTTGGGATCAGTCCAGGCAGGGGAAGCGCCCCTGTGCTGTGGAGGCAGGCTGTGAGAGCTGGGAATGTTCCCCTGGAGAAGGGAAGGCTCCAGGGAGAGCTCAGAGCCCCTTGCAGGGCCTGAAGGGTCTCCAGGAGAGCTGCAGAGGGACTGGGGCCAAGGGCTGGAGGGACAGGACACAGGGAATGGCTTCCCACTGGGAAAGGGCAGCTTGGGCTGGCAGCTTGGGAAGGAATTCCTGCCTGGGAGGGTGGGCAGGGGCTGGGCTGGAATTCCCAGAGCAGCTGGGGCTGCCCCTGGATCCCTGGCAGTGCCCAAGGCCAGGCTGGATGGATTTGGATCCACCTGGGACAGTGGGAGGTGTCCCTGCCCGTGGCAGGATGTGCAGGTGAGGATTTCACCTTCAAGACAATTAATCATCTTTAATGAAGGACATTAATGAATTAAATCCCATTTAAGGGCATCTCTTGCTCCTCTGATTTGCTTCTTTCCCAAATTTTCCTCTCCCACCTTTCATCCCAAGCTTTTCCTTGTTTCTCAGACATGTTTCCCATAGTCCTGATAATACCAAAGCCGGGAAAATTCCCAACAAAGCTCAAAGGACTCGCTCAGAGTCCTCAAATATCCCTAAAACAGAAGGAAAATCCTCAGTGATAAACAGGAATAAAATCAAGCAAAAATAGGACTTCTTCCCAAAATCTTTGCAGGGACCATTCCAAAATCCCGGAGATCTCCGGTGCCCAGAATTCCCTGGCTGAGGGAGGTTAAAGTTGCTGCAAATCCCATTTGACCTCCTCAATGGAATTAATGAGCCGGAAAACTTCCCGTGGATAATCCAATGAGGTGGATAAAAAGGTCCTGAACTCCTTGGCATGAAGTCAATTCCAAGAGAATTCTCTTTCCCTCTAATCCCTGCCGGCAGGACCACCCAATCCTGGCTTTTCCTGGAATTTTAGGGTGTTGCCAAGCCTTGCTGTTGGATTTTCCTGTGGGTGTTTTTTTGGGGGGGGGGAAGCAAAGTTCATAAATTTATAATAAAACTCCAATGTGAGGGAGAATTTCATATTCCTAACTTTATTAATTCCTTATTTTTTATTCCAGCATCCATTAGAAATCCCAGATTTAGGCCAGGATTTGTTGGTGCTGAGTTGAACACAAATTTAAGCCATTCCTGGACTCCAGACTGGGAAAATCCTTAATTTTATCCCTATTTTTAATTAGTCTTGTTTGGCTCTTATACAATCTGTAAATAAACGGAGCCTTTGATGAACTTCCAGGACATTTTTCCCACCCCAAATCCAAAGAAATCCCTCTAAACCCTGGATTTTCCTGCTGGGTTTCAGTGGAGTTTTACTCAGGGGGGTTTAATTCCAATCTGGGGCTTCAACACTGTCGTGGTTTAAGCTGGGATTTACTGAGAATTTGGGAATATAGTGGGAAATTCCGTAATTCCAGCTGGTTTTCCATGGGTTTGGCTGTTTGGGGTGTGATACCTGCAATTTGTAATTTTCAGTTTAATTAATTACAATTAAGGAACACAGAATTCCTTCAATAGGTTCTGAAATCCTTCAATAATCCTAAAATCCATGGAAAATCCCATTTTTGTGCCACGCTCCAGACGTACTGAATCTTCCCGGTGATTTTTTCCAGGGAGTGGATAATTAATTGATCCAAAATGAATTGTATCAGCTCTTAATTAGCTCCTGGTTAATTACGATATGCAATTCACCATTAATTAAGAGGGTGGGGGAGGGCCTGGCAGAGATTTCCCAGAAATTCCATGGTTGCCTCATGCCCGGAATTGTTTAAGCCAGGCTGGAGCAACCTGGGATAGTGGGAATTGTCCCTGGCCATGGGGGAAAGGTGGGAATGAGGTGATGGATCCCAATCCGAACTGGGAATGCTGGAGCTGAGGGAATCATGGAGCAGAGCTGGAGGGATGGCAGGGTCTGGAATTCCAAGGTGACATCAGTGGGGAGTAAAAATCCATCTGGGAATAATTCTCCAAAGGGGAGGCAGGAATTGGAACCAAAGGGCGGTGTTGGCACGGGAATAAAGGGATGGGAAGCACCATGGACAGAAATCCCACGGGAATCCGGGAGTTAATGGGAAATGCTGGAAACTGCCCAGGCAGAGGGAAGGGCAGATTTCCAGGGATGAGCTGATACCAAAGATCCTCTCCAACCCAAAGCATTCTGGGATTCTGGGATTTGGGAGTGACTTGTGCAGAGCGCAGTCCTGGAAAAAAAGGGGTCTGGGATAGTCCCTCCCTATCCCAAATCCAGGTTTTTATGTGGAGAAGGAGCGTCAGCACTGATACTTCCCTTAAATCAGACCTTGGGAGGGAATTCCTGCCTGGGAGGGTGGGCAGGGGCTGGGCTGGAATTCCCAGAGCAGCTGGGGCTGCCCCTGCATCCCTGGCAGTGCCCAAGGCCAGGCTGGATGGACTCGGACCCACCTGGGATAGTGGGCGGTGTCCCTGCCCAGGGATGGGGTTGGAATTCGATGGGATTTGAGATCCCTCCCACCCCAACCATTCCATGATTCTGGGATTTTATGCTCCCAGAAAAGACAGGATCCCATTCCGTCTTTCCAGCCTTCGTAATTCCATGTGCTGAGTCCAGCCCCTTCCCCGAAACTGCTCCTGTTTTCCCTATTTTCCATCATCAGCTTTCCCAAAATTCTGGGATCATTGTCAATGGAAAAAAGCTCAGAGCTTTGGGACTTTGTCCTTCCATGGAATCTGGAAGTTCAGGAGCCTCCGTTTGCCCCAGAGGATTAGGTTGGATACTGGGAGAAGTTCCCTCCTGGAAAAGGCTCTGCAGGCCTGGCACAGAGGGTGGAATTCCCATTCCCATTTCTTTCACCCCTTTATTCCCCACTTTTCTTCCCCCCCTTTTCCCCCCTTTTCCCCATTTGTTTCCCTTCTTTCCATTTTTTCCCTTATTTTCTCTATTTTTCCATTTTTTCCTTTGTCCCTATTTTCTTTTTCCCCTTTTCTCTCCTTCTTTCCCCTTTTTCCCATTTCTTCTGTTTTCCCTCTTATTTTTCCATTTTTTCACCTTTTCTCCCTTTCCCCCTCTTACCCGCCTTTTTCTCTTCTTTCTCTTTTTATCCTGTTTTCCTCCCTTNTTTCTTTCACCCCTTTATTCCCCACTTTTCTTCCCCCCCTTTTCCCCCCTTTTCCCCATTTGTTTCCCTTCTTTCCATTTTTTCCCTTATTTTCTCTATTTTTCCATTTTTTCCTTTGTCCCTATTTTCTTTTTCCCCTTTTCTCTCCTTCTTTCCCCTTTTTCCCATTTCTTCTGTTTTCCCTCTTATTTTTCCCCTTTTCCCCTTATTTCCCTATTTTCCCCTTTTTTTCCTTCTCCCCTTTTCTCCCTTTTCCCCCTTTTTTCCCCTTTTCCCTTTTTTCCCTTCCCCCTTTTTTCCCTTTCCCCCTTCCCCCTCTTTTTTCCTGTTTTTTTTCCTTTTTTTCCCTTCCC
>VYXG01005378.1:28702-62604 GCA_013397235.1 Lanius ludovicianus | reverse complement strand
TTATTTTTCCATTTTTTCACCTTTTCTCCCTTTCCCCCTCTTCCCCGCCTTTTTCTCTTCTTTCTCTTTTTATCCTGTTTTCCTCCCTTTTCCCCCTTTTTCCTCTTCCTCCCCTTCCCCTTTTTTCCTTTTACCTCTTCCTCCTTTTTTTCCTTTTTCCCCTTTTCCTCCTTTTTTCTCTTTTTTCCCTTTTTTCCTTTTTTCCCATTTTCCCCTTTCCTCACTTTTCCCCCCTTTTTCTTTTTTCCCCCCCTTTTCCCCTGTTTTTCTCTCAGATTTTCGTCTCCCTCCCTTTCTCCCTCGGCACTTTCCCAGTCGGATAACAAAGGGTCAAAGTTCATCCAGCATCATTTGCTTCAATACATCAGAGGTGAGCAGGGAAGCGAGAAAACCGGGAATAGGATATCCCAGGATCCTGAACCAACCCTGACCTCCGGCTCTCGGAATTCCGTGGTCCTTCCTTACGGATGGCCGGGAATGTCCCCACAGAACGAGGGTCCCCCCAGGGGTCCCCAAAGGTTACTCAGGGGTGGCTTCACAATGTGCAACTCTGCCAGGATTTGGGATCCTTCCGGGAGAGCTCCGAATCCCGGTCCCGGAGCCAGGTGTGGAGGAGGAAAAGGGGAATTTCGGTGGGAATGTGGTTCAGGATGAGCTTTTCCCTGGGGGAGATGGGATTAGGCAGGATCCCAGCATGGGTCCCAATTTAGCTCCGTGTCCCTGCGAGGAATCGAGCGCCGGGAATTCCTGAAGTTCAAGGAGCACTGGCCCAGAAGTTGTTCCTGCGGAACAGATGGATTTGGGAAAACCATGGGAGAGGAGGTCATTAGGGGGTGACCTGTCACCTTCGATCCGTCACCGGCATTCCCAGCTGGGAGAAAACCCACGGGAATGTTCTCCTTTGCCCTTGGGAGGAGAATTATTCCCGTTTATTCCATTTATTCCGTGATTATTGTTAATTTATTAGCACGGATTTAGGCAGAAGATGTGGAAATTCCTGATGGGCACAAGGCAAATCCCTCTTTCCCTGTCTCCGAGAATATTCCCATTCTTCCCAGGAAAGGGAATATCTGCCCTTGCCAATCACCTGAGGAAAACTCCATGCTGGAAAAATGTGGGATGAAGTCGTGCCCTGGAAAATGAAAAATTGGGAATTACAGAAAAGCAGGTTTAAAAGAAAACCAGCCTGAGGCTTCCCAGGTTTTGTGGCAGCCAAATCCTGGAGGAGAATTCCAGAGGGCTGGGAGATGGATGTGCTTCCCTAAATGCTGTTAAATCCCATCATGGATCTGCTCCAAACAATGGGATCCCACCGGTTCCTCCTGGAGGGCTGGGAAGTGCTGACTCCATGGAGTTTGCATCAGGCTGGAGTGGGAGCTGATAAATTCACCAGGATGGGGATTCCATTTCCCTTCTGGAATTTCCCTCTTGGGAAAAAACCCCAAAACAACCCAGATCCTGATTTCCCTGTGGGTTTGATGTGGAGGCATCCCAAGGATTTCTGTCATTCCACCCTTTCCCTGGATGCCGCAGCAATTCCAGGCAGTTTTTGGGACAACATCCATCCCACTGGGCCTCGCCCAGCACCTCCAAATAAAAGCAGGAATTTTGGGGAGACTCGGAGAACCTTCTTCCCTCCCTTTAGGCTCCACCCTGACTCCTCCTCATCCATCAATTTCCAAAGCCTTTGGAAAGGGATTGAGGAGCTCCTGAACTCTGGGATTTCGACTCTGCCTTTTTATGGAGCAGCTCCTAAAACCCCAATGGATCCCTTGTGTCCCCAGGGAATTTCCCGTTGGGAAGCATCGGGAATGTCCCTGTCACAGCTTGAAGGGAAATTGGGATTTTTTTTTTTTTCTGTCATTCTCCTCATTCCCAAATTTTCAGTCTTTAGCTCCGGCTCTCTCTACAAGGAGCATCCAACTACCTGGATAATGGGATATTAATCCAAGGATTATTGGGGTCACCACCAGAGGAAGAATCTCCAATATAAACCAGTATAAACCAGTATGAACCAGTATGAACCAGTATAAATCAGTGTGAACCAGTTTGAACCAGTATAAATCAGTGTGAACCAGTTTGAACCAGTATAAAACAGTACGAACTAGAGTAAACTAGTATGAACCAGTATGAACCAGTATAAACCCCTATGAACCTGTATGAACCAGCATGAACCACTATGAACCAGTATAAACCAGCATGAACCAGTATAAACCAGTATGAACCAGTGTAAACCAGTATAAACCAGTGTAAACCAGTATGAACCAATATGAACCAGTATGAACCAGCGTAAACCAGTATAAACCAGTGTAAACCAGTATGAACCAGTATGAACCAGTATTTACCAGTATAAACCAGTGTGAACCAGTATGAACCAGTATGAACCAGTGTAAGCCAGAGTAAATCAGTGTAACCAGTATGAACCAGTAAGAACCAGTACAAAAGGAGTTATTTGGTTTCCAGTAAGAGAATTTTTGGGATTATTTTTAAACCTTTTGGGGGGGGGGGGGCATTTGCTGTCAATGTCAGAGGCACCAGGATTCTGAGTCTGGAATAAAATCCTATGGAATTGGGATGGGATTTTGGGAATTGAGACACACCATGGCAATAAAAATATTCCCAGAATGAATTGGGATTGTTCAGCCTGGAGAAGAAAAGCTTTGGAATGACCAGATTGGGAACTTGCAGGGCCTGAAGGGGCTCCAGGAAAGATGGAAAGAGAGGATTTGGGACACAAGGGCTGGAGGGACAGGACACAGGGAATGGCTTCCCACTGGGAAAGGGCAGCTTGGGCTGGCAGCTTGGGAAGGAATTCCTGCCTGGGAGGGTGGGCAGGGGCTGGGCTGGAATTCCCAGAGCAGCTGGGGCTGCCCCTGCATCCCTGGGAATGCCCAAGGCCAGGCTGGATCCACCTGGGACAGTGGGAGCTGTCCCTGCCATGGATGGGATTTAAGGTCCCTTCCCAACCCAGCCATTCCAGGATTCCATGGCTCTGTGATTTTCTAGGATGGGGGAATAAGAGAGAAAAGATTTTTGAGGAGCTTTGGTGGCTTTTTGATCCCAAAGCAGCTCTTCCAGGGAAGAGGTGCTGAGAGGGAACCTCATCCCCTTCTGTCGGGATCCAAAGGGAAAAGTCGGAACATGAACCAGGATCTGCTCTGTGGGACACGAGGAACGGGCAGGAACTGATCCCAGGAAGTTCCACCTGGACAGGAGGAAGAACTCCTTGAGGCAGATCCTGGAGAGGGGGTGGAGTCTCCTCCCTGGGGATATTCCAGAGCCATCTGGACACAATCCTGGGATGGCTTCGGGATGGCCCTACCGGAGCAGGGAGCTGGGTCTGAGGACCCTGTCCATAAATCCCATAAAGTCCACTTAGGAATATCTTCTATCCCACAGAAGTTGCTGATGGACCCTTGGGAGCACCTGAGTCACCAGCTGGAAATCCTGGATTTTATACTCACCGAAAATTCCCAAACTGCAGCAGCAGCAGGAACAAATTTTCATGGAATTTGCTGGAAAAAAAGCTGATTTTCCCAAGCCAGAACTGTTTTCCAAGGTCCTTTCAGTCCATAGGAATTTGTCACTCTTCATATTTCCGGATCCCGTGATGGATACCGAGAAGTTTTCCTTGTGAGTCAAGTGGAGGGAAGAATTTCCTTTGGATCAAGTAAACAGGGATGAATTTAAATGGAAACATCCGGATCTGGCCGGGACAAATGTCCTTAATAAATCCAACAATCCCGACATTCCAAAGAGCTTCCCTGGCAAGGTCAGGCTGCCATTAAAGCTGGAAAAGAAGGATTTTGTGGATGGAATTGGACCACTGCCCTGGAGCCCTTTGGAATCTTCCCGGATGCTGGAGGGAGAGGGAGAAACCTTCAGGAATGATCCAGGTGGGATCATGTGAATTCCACCAGGGGTGTGTCAGCTGGGATGTTGGATTCCTTCCCAAAGTTCAAGAGGATGGCAGAGAATTCCTGGGAAAAAGGGGGCTGTCCCCAGGACCTCGCTGGGCTCTGGGATAGCAGAAGGGCAGGAATTCTGTGGGAATATTATATCCAAGGAATGTGGGGCTGTAAGGGGTTTCCTCACCCCTGCTTGGATGCGAGTTCAGGGACAGGTCAGGAATTCCTGACAGGTTTCTGCCTGGCACATCCATAAAAATCCTGGGAAAATCCTTTTAGGGGCATCCTTGTCCCTAAATCCTCCAGGTTTCCTTTTTCCTATCAAATCTAATCCTGCTTTTCTGGGATTAATCCACCCCTAGCCAACAGGGACAAGAGGTGGCTTCTCCCTTTGGAGATGAATTCCATGTGTTTGAATCCCATTATCCTGGCTTTGAATCCCATTATCCTGTTTTTCCTCAGCTCTCCGAGCTCTGGACTAAACATCTCTGGTCTGGACCTTAATCCCAGTTGTGGTTCCTTCTAAACCAAATTCCATGGAATCATAACACATGGAGTTCATTGAGTCCTGGATTTATGGAATATTTTGGGTGGGAAGGGACCTTAATTCCCATCCCATTCCATGGGCAGGGACACCTCCCACTGTCCCAGGCTGCTCCAAGCCCCAGTGTCCAACCTGGCCTTGGGCACTTCCAGGGATTTTAGCCCTGGCCAGGCCTCCTTTGGTGGGAACAAATCCCCTCCCATCCCACTTGGAGTTAATTCCAGGTCCGCTCCATCCTTTCTGCTCCATCCCAGCTCCGTTATTTATTTACCCCTCCATGGCCTCCTTGAAGCTTTTCAAACCATCCCAAGGAGGGGTAAATCCCGGGATGAAGGAAGGAAAATAAACTTCGGGAATGTTTAACAGCCTCTGCTGAGGGCAATCGAGGGATGAGTGTAAACAATTCCTGACCTGGGATCCTTCACCTCTTCCCAAAAAATTCCATCACTCCTTTCACCATATGAGGGCACAATCTCCTTATTTTTGGGATTCCAAGTGTGTTCCACAATGGATATAGCTTGAATTGCTTTTCCCTGGAATAATTCTTGGAATGGGATGTGAGCATCCAGAGCAGGACTGAGCTGACTCCGGGATCCAGGGAAAAAAAGGATCCCTGAATCTGTGTGGATATTCCCATTCTATCAAGGAAAATCCCATTCCCACAGCTGGATTGCAGGGAATGTTGGGAAGAACGGGAGGAAAGAACTCCTCCCTCCCAACCTTGCTTCCAGAGCAGGAAAAAGTCGAGATTTGAATGGATTTTAAAGGAAAAATGTTGGCACAGGTTGTTGGTTCATTCCCTTCGGATCCTTGAGCTGCTCCACGGGTTCCCAATGATGGAATTCTTGGAACGTCCCTAAAACTGCCAAGGAAAGGTCATTCCATAGCTCCTTGTTCAGAGGAATTCCAGGGATACACAGAGGTGTCCAGAGCCTTTTTCCCTCCCTCTGGAATGTCCAACTCACTCCTTTGCCCATCAATCCTCATCCCTCTCCTGGTGGTTTTGTTTTTCCGAAGAATGCTCCAGTTCTCCCTTCCTCCCTGCAGGAATTCTTCATTCCTGGTTTTCCCAACACCTGGCATGGGGGTTCCCATCCATGCCTTACCTCCTTTGGGAAGAGCAGCACTTCCTACCACCCCTTCCGCCCTCATTCCCACTCATCCCTTGGAATTTTAACCCTATCTGGGAAGTAGCTTCAGGCAAAGACTCGGCATTGAATAAAACCACCCCACTTCATCCCAAAAAAACCCCAGGAATGGTGCAGGCGCAGTTTTCCCACCATGGATTTTGAAGGGGACAGAGGGAAGAAGCAGAAATGGGGATAATTTATAGGATCGGGAATCTGCTGCTGGAAATGGAGATTTTACTTCCCTGTCCCTGACAGTTCCCATCCCCCAACACGACCTTTTTATTCCCACTCTCTTCCCTGTTTTTTTTTGTTTGTTTTTTTGGTTTTTTTTCCCCTAAATCCACTAAAAAGGAACCAGGGAACAGAAACATAAGGAATAAATCAGGGGGAAAAAAAAAATCCTTCCCAGATTTTCCACCATGCCTGCGGAGCGAGGTCCAATTTTCTTTTCCTTTTATTCTTCGGGAACAGAATTCAGTGGGAATCCATTTTTTTTTTTTTTTTTTTTTTAGGATTGTTGCTCATCCTCCTCCTTCCCCGGGATGCTTTGCGCATTTCCAGGAGCTCCTCCCGGATCCCCCTTGAAAAGTTGGAATCCCGGCTGGATTTTGGTGGCACTCGGACGGTTGCACAAGGAAAAGGTCAGAGGGGACGGGAGCAGTGAGTCAGGCAGGGAGGGAAAGGAAGCCGGAGCTTTTCCAACTGAAATCCCGCCACGGATCCCGCATGATTCCAAAGGCAAAATGAATCCCAGGCGCTCCGTGCTGTTGTTGACATTCCCAACCCCAGGCGGGTTCAACGCACAGGGACGGCTCGTGTTTGAGTGGAAGTGACCGGAGTGCCGTGAAAAAGGATGGAAGTGGGAATTTTTCCGGGATGAGTCAGCAGGCACGGCTTCCAGTGGGGAACCCAAACCACGGGAAAGGCCCGGATCATTTAAGGAATGCATCCATTCCGGAGGGGTGGGATTTGGTGCTGCATTTAAGCTCCAGGCCCTCTCCTGGACTGGGAATGGCCGTTCCTTGCTGGGCTGCAGTGGGAGTTGGGAATTCCTGTCCTGCCTGGAGCTGAATATTCCAGCCCTTCCCAGGGCGCTTCTTTGATGGATTTTCCTGTGTTCCCAGTGTTCAGCTTCTTCCCAATCCTGGCTCCTGCACTCACAGAATCATGGAATGGGTTGGGATGGACCTTAATTCCCATCCCATTCTCACCCAGGGACACCTCCCACTGTCCCAGGCTGCTCCCAGCCCCAATGTCCAGCCTGGCCTTGGACATTCCCAGGGATGCAGGGGCAGCCCCAGCTGCTCTGGGAATTCTAGCCCAGCCCCTGCCCACCCTCCCAGGCAGGAATTCCTTCCCAAGCTGCCAGCCCAAGCTGCCCTTTCCCAGTGGGAAGCCATTCCCTGTGTCCTGTCCCTCCAGCCCTTGGCCCCAGTCCCTCTGCAGCTCTCCTGGAGCCCCTTCAGGGACTCTGAGGATTCCCTGGAGTTTTCCCTTCTCCAGGGGAACATTCCCAGCTCTCCCAGCCTGCCTCCACAGCACAGGGGCTCCAGAATCCTGGAATGGTTTGGGTGGGAAGGGACCTGGAGTCCCATCCAGTCCCACTCCATCCATGGGCAGGGACACCTCGCATTATCCCAAGTTGCTCCAAGTCCCATCCTTGTCCTTCTCCAATCCCAATATTCTGCTCCATGAGCAGGTGTGTGCATGGAAAAGGGATTGTTCCATTCCAGAGGGTTCCTGTGACCTCAGCTGGGTTTTTTTTCCCACTGAGCTTCACCCGAAATCCCAAAAGCTTGGAGCAGTCTCGGATCCCACTCCAGTGTAGAACTGAGGAACAAGGAATGTTCTTCCCTCATGGAGAATGTGGATTTTCCTGGAAAGGCCACTGTATCCTGGGATGGACTTCCCAGGGAAGGGAATGGCATCTACAGCCATTTCCCCACTCCCAGAAAAGCTGTGGCTGCCCCTGTATCCCGGGAAGTGTTCAAGGCCCAGGTGGGGCTTGGAGCACCCTGGGATATGGGAAAGTGTCACTGGAGTTGGATCCGGATGGGCTTTAAGGCCCTTCCAACCCAAACCATTCCCTGATTCTGATTCCCACTGACTTTCCATGGCCTTTCCAGAAGGAAAAGGTTTTCCCTCGGTTTTCTTCTCCTATCCAACAGCAGTTTTGGGTATTCCATGACATCCCAAAGGGAAATTGATATCCGATTTCAGGGAACTGAGCCTTATCCTGAACTCTTGTCAAGGCATCAGAAGGAGCATCTTGGAATTAGGGATGGGAATACTCAAAGGCTCTTTTCCTTCCCCATTTCCCAGGAAACACAGCTGTCTGTGGTGTGATGTCCACTTCCCGATCCTTGGATTAGCATGGAAAAATAAGGAAAATCCGGCATCTTTATTGCACAGGTCATGATCCAGGTGCTGGACGCAAGGAAAGGGATACAGAATGTGCCATTCCCGAATCCCGGTCTCTTCTCAGCCCTGGACCTGCTCTTTATCCTTGGAAGGGGCTGGAATTGCACTGGAGGGAAGCTGCTCCTGATTCCAGGATTCTTTGTGTTCCCAGCACGGCAAAGAATTCCATAGCCCAGCGATCCATGGAAACGCGCAGGATCCATCCGGAGCTGGAGATGTGGCCCTTGGGAACAGGATGGGAGCAGGAATGGTGGCCAAGGTGTCTCCCAAATTTCCCTCTCCACAGGCCCTCGGGGAAAAAAGCATCTGGCACTTCCATAATTTCATTCCCTGAATTTGTTGCTGCCTTTTCCACACTTTAATTCCAAATTGATCCCTTTTCCTCCAGCTGGATTTGGGAACGGGCAGTGGACACAGCTCATTCCCACTTTTCTCGGCTTGGCTTTTCTATTAATTTGGGCTGGATCACTTAATTATTAATTAATTCCTTACAAGCGTTTTTGTTATTATTTAAATATTAATATCAATATAGTCATGTCAATATGTCAATAATTTACAATTATTAACCAAAGAGGCAACAGTAATCCAGATAAAATTCCAAGTGAGGAAAGTGAGGAGGGAGAGGCTTCAGGAAGAGTCCCAAGATCTTCAGGAATAGCCGGAAAAATGGGAGAGATATCAAGGAAAAAAGGTCCTGGCAGCTGTGGGGGTGGGAAATAGGGAAACTCCAAAGGGAAGGGTTTTAGTAGGAAAAGCATCTGGATAAAATTAGAGCCGGAAAGTGCTCGGGAGAGGGAAAGAGAGGAACAAAAATTTTATGGGATTCACCAACAAATCCCGCCCTGCTTTTTTAGGCAAAAAAACCCCAAATCCAGGGGTTATTTTTATCCTCTTTCCTCAAATGAAAGAAACGAAATTCCAAAAAAAAAAGGAAGCAGAGAAAGTCTCCTTCTCCTCAGCTCCTGTGGAAAAATCCCCCTGATCCCCACTTTATGAAGCCATAAAAAAACTTGGAAGTCGATCCTGGCAGATGCCGGCAGGGCTGGTGTTGGAGGCTCAGATTTTTCGGGATGAGAGGGCTTGGAAAAATGCTCGGCTTTGGAATTGTTCTTAAAGGTCAGCAGGGTGGAGAAGGGAAAAACACGGAGCCGGGAGCTTTTCCCACTGGATGGAGCGAGGGAGCTCCTGGTGATATCTTGGAGTCATGCCTCCCATGGAACAGAGAATTCCAGCTACTTCAGAGGCTGAGGGAAGATTTGGTTGGATAAATCCGTGGATCAGGTTTGTTGCTATCCTGGTGGATTTTGTCATGGACACTGGGAATTCTTTTATGTTGGAATGGCTTTTCCCTGCTGAGGTCACTCCGTGCCCTCCTTCCACCAATTCCCTGAGCCCTCAGGCACCTCTTGGTGGAGAATCCCAAGATGGCCTTGGACACTTTTGGGAATTCCAGCCCAGCCCCTGCCCACCCTCACAGGCAGGAATTCCTTCCCAAGATGCCCTTTCCCAGTGGGAAGCCATTCCCTGTGTCCTGTCCCTCCAGCCCTTGTCCCCAGTCCCTCTGCAGCTCTCCTGGAGCCCCTTGAGGCCCTGCAAGGGGCCTCACTCTTTTTTTGGGCACACCAGGGTGAAGATGCCAACAGAATTCCCAAGGGGCTCCTCATTTTCCATGGAAGGTGGAGCTACTCCCAATAGGATCAGGAGAAGAGCCGAGGGCCCTGCAAGAAATCTGGGAATGCAGGACTAAAAATCCATGTTCTCTCTTCCCAGCCTCCATCCCGAGTTCCATCTCTGCTGTGCTTCGGACACGAACTCCAGCAGGGATGAGTCACCCCCTGGAGAGGCCAGGATGGATGGAATTTATCCCATGGGGCCGGAATGTGCTCCCTGTAAACCTCGAAATAACCCCGAGAACCAACGTGGATTTTCAACGCTCCCAAAATCCAACCTCTGGCTCGGAGAGCGAATTCCTCAGGAGCGGCTGTTGCATCCCTGGAGGAAACACAGGAAAACAAAGGGATCCGTGCTGATAAACAGGGAGCGTTGTTCAACGGATTGGAGGATTTTTGTGGAGACAGCGTCGGACTTCAGGCTTCCTGCTCCTAAACAAATGCTCCGGGATCCTGGAGCTGCGGCCACCCCGGAGCCTGCGAGGGCAGGAATTGGGAATATGTGAGAAATGGAACAATTCTCTTCCTTCCCTGCGGGATCCCAACTTCCAGGGAGAGGGCAGCACCTAGGGAGAGAGAAAACTCCAGGGAAACACGGATGGGAATTCCTGGTGGGAAGAATTCCAGGAAGGGAGAGAAGGGAGTTTTATTCCTGATGAGGTTCCTGGTCACCTGTGCTGGGTTGAGTGGGGGATGGGAGGGGTTAAACAGGGTTGAGGATTCCCCATGGGATGGGAATTCACACCTGGATGCTGCTCCAGGTGCCAGGGAGAACTCAGTGCCACTGATCCACTGTTTGGAGTTATCCCGACAGCAGAAGGAGCAAATCCAGAGGAGGCCCCGGAGCTGCTCCAGGGCTGGAGCCCCTGTGCTGTGGAGGCAGGCTGGGAGAGCTGGGAATGTTCCCCTGGAGAAGGGAAGGCTCCAGGGAGAGCTCAGAGCCCCTTGCAGGGCCTGAAGGGGCTCCAGGAGAGCTGCAGAGGGACTGGGGACAAGGGCAGGAGGGACAGGACACAGGGAATGGCTTCCCACTGGGAAAGGGCAGCTTGGGCTGGCAGCTTGGGAAGGAATTCCTGCCTGGGAGGGTGGGCAGGGGCTGGGCTGGAATTCCCAGAGCAGCTGGGGCTGCCCCTGCATCCCTGGGAATGCCCAAGGCCAGGCTGGTTCCACCTGGGATAGGGGGAGGTGTCCCTGCCCATGGATCGGGAGGGGTGGGATGGGAATTAACGTCCCTTCCCATCTAAACCATTCCATGATTCCATGAACATAACAAGCATAGTTCCAACATCCCAAATCCATCCTGGGGGCTTTCAGGAGGGACAGAGGGACAAATAATTTTGGGAAAAGTGCTTTGGAAGCCCTGGGACACCTTGGACACCTTGGATGTTCTCCTTTGCCCAAAGCTGCTCAACCTCCCAGACTTTTCCCATTCTGGCACAGATTCCATTTTCCCCTTCCTGTCCCTGGAATTCCTTCCCTAAAAATCCAGGCTGACCTTGCTTAGGTGGGAGAAGTCGTTCAAATCCATCAGGATTGGAGGAACCCAAGGTGAAAGGCTGGAATTCCCAAGGGATCGTTTCAGGATTCCTCCTGTGGGTATTTCCCTTCCCAGCCTCCATCCCGCTGCATTTATCCTGATCCCACCCTCCGGAGCAGCCACTGGATGAGTGCAGATCCCTGAATCTGGGCGGAGGGAGGTTCATGTTCCTGGATGTCTTGGAAGGAGCCATCCACGCTTCCCACAAGGAAAATCCCACGGAATATCCAAACTCCATCCCAGCAGCTGCTGCAGGCCCCGTCCGTTACCTCCCCGTTCCCAAACAGGGATTCCGCTGGATTTTAAATTCCATTAAAAAAATAAAAGGGAAAAATGAGGAAAAGCAAGTCCCACCATGATCCACAGGGAGAATGGCCCGGAAAAAAACCTTGGAAAAGGAGGAGGAAGGGCTGCAAAAAGGAGGGAGAGGCAGAGGGAGGGCAGATGGAATTGGGAATACGGTGTGGAAGGGGCACAAGGCACCTGTCTGTTTTTCCCAGGGAATTTTCCGTGGAATCCTTTGGCTGGAGGCCTCCTCATCTTGTCCCACCTTTTCCATCCAGGTGACCACGGAGAAACCTTTGGGATCATGGAAGAAACCTTTGGGATCATGGATGTGGCCTTTGGGTCCATGGATGTGGCCTTGGGACCGCTGGGATGTACTCCAGGTGATTCCTTCACATATTCCCAACCCGGCTGATATTCCTGCTTCCATGAGCCAGGGAGTTCTCCAGGCCTGCCCAGGAATTCTTCACCCCAGCAGATGGAATTCCATTTCTTTATTCCCTTTTTTCTGACACCTTTCTGCCATTCCCGTGAAGAGGGGAGGTGATGAGCCCCCGGGGTTTTTTTGGGATCATAAATGGATTTTCAGGAATTTAGAGAAAGAGGATTTTTCCCTCCTCCCTCACCCCCAGACATGTCAGGATTTCCATGACAATTCCAGGACAATTCCAGCTGGCCTTCCTCAGGCTCGTAGCTTGGAAAAGCTTCCATAATGCTGGATGTGGGAGCTGCTCCTGGATCCCAAGGATTTTCTGGGAGCTGGGAGAGCCTGGCAGGATCCTCCTGCATCCAGAGATCCCTGGAGTGGGGCTCCTCCTGTACCCCAAGGATCTTCTGAAAGCTGGGATAACCCAGCAGGATCCAGGCATCCCTGGAGCGGGCCTGTTCCTGTATCCCAAGGATTTTCTGGGAGCTGGGATATCCGTATCCTCCTGCATGCAGAGATCCCTGGAGCGGAGCCCTCCCGCTCTGTGGGAATTTTGTCGGCTACAATCCATCATTTTTGATTCCACGGGAGTAAAACCACCGGGATTTCTCTCCCTCAGCCTCAATCCCGACTTTCCCTCACTCCCAAATCCTTTCCATCCCCATGCAAATCCCTTCTCCCCCTCCTGATTTGAGCCGAGCGTGTTTTCCTTCAGGAATCCGCAGCCTAATCCAGAAAAAACAAAACATTCCCACAAAAGCACCAACTCCATGAACTCCTGCCCTGGCCTTGACCGCTCTCCCGCCTCGCCTCTCTTCCCAGCCCCCATCCCGATCCCGCTTTTCCCCGGCTCGCTGAGGTTTCCAGGAAATTTTTTCTCCCTGATGAAGGCACTTGTAAAAGCTCCGGAATTTTTTGGGAGACCGCCCAAAAGGAGCTGGGATTGGATGGATTCGCCTGGATTTGGGAGCGGTGGGGTTGGAGCTGGATTCGCACGTGCCGGAGGTGGAGAAAATCCCTGGAAAAGTGGGAGCTCCCTGTTCCTATGGATTGTAGGGGAGGAGCTCTGATTCACCTCAAGGATGCAGGGAACAGCAGGGCTGGGATTGGGAGAATGGGAAGAAAACTGGGATGAGGCTGTTGGAACAAATCCCAGGATTCCAGCAGCTCCCAGGTTAATGCTCGTCCCTTTTCCAGCATTCTCTGGGAATGGCTGGGCTGTTCCTTGATCGTTTTTTTTGGATAAGGATCCCTCACGCCCATTCCCAAATTCAGTCCCCAAATTGTTGGGACTGGGGAGGGAGTGGGGGATGTTCCCTTTCCCGTCAGGATTGTCATTCCTGGGTGTCTCAGCTGGACCAGGACAATTGGGAAAGGGCTCTTCCAGCTGTATCCAGGGAAAAAATGGGTGGCGAGGATGATCCTGTGCCCAGAGGAGAATCTTCTGCATCCCAAAAGTGTGTCCTGGGAATCATGGAATAGTTTGGGTGGGAAGGGAACTGGGAATTCATCCCATTCCCACTCCCTATCCCACTGTCCCACTGTCCCAGGCTTCTCCAAGCCCCGATGTCCAGCGTGGCCTTGGACATTCCCAGGGATGCAGGGGCAGCCCCAGCTGCTCTGAGAATTCCAGCCCAGCCCCTGCCCACCCTCCCAGGCAGGAATTCCTTCCCAAGCTGCCAGCCCAAGCTGCCCTTTCCCAGTGGGAAGCCATTCCCTGTGTCCTGTCCCTCCAGCCCTTGGCCCCAGTCCCTCTGCAGCTCTTCTGGAGCCCCTTCAGGAACTCTGAGCTCTCCCTGGAGCCTTCCCTTCTCCAGGGGAACATTCCCAGCTCTCCCAGCCTGCCTCCAGAGCACAGGGAGCATCTTCCCTCTTCCACAGAAGACTGAGGATCAAGTGGGAACAGCTCCTGTGGGATCGGGGCATTGATATTTCCATCAAATCCCAGCCAGATCCACAGCAATTCCTTGATTCTGGAATCTCTTTGAAGGTTACTTTGGATAATTGATACTTTTCCCTCCTTTCTTCCCTCTTTTCCTCCTTCCCATTCCTGACTTTGTCTCTCCGCAGGGGAACTTTTCACTTCCAGGATTTCCAAGATTGGGTATTTTCTGGTTTTTCCTTGGCACCATTCCCGACTGTTCCACCACAACCATTGGGATGGCCGGGAGAGGCTCCGACGTCATTTTTCCATGGTATTTGTGGCACAGGGAATGTGGGATGTGGGAAGAGTGATGGGATTGGCTCATCCCAGCCGGGATTGCAATGGATGGGATGGAATCATCCCCTGAATTCCCTTAAAATCAGCATCTTCCATGACATCGGAGTCTCCATTCCTTGGGAATGACTGACATCCCTTATCCATGATTTAGGCCAGAAAATCAGGTTGGTAATTCCCAAATTCCCTCTTCGGCCTCCTCGTCCCTCTATAGGAGGATATTCCAAAATTACCCAACGCCTCATAAAAAATTCCTTAAATCCCAGAGCTTTTTTCCCTGAGGATTTGTGAGATCCCTGCCTGCCACAGGATTTCTCCAACCCCAAATCCCAGGAGCACAATAAATGATCCATCCATAATTAAAATCCATAAATTAAAAGTTAAAGGAGGAACCTCCAACCTTCCAAATCATAAATCCATTAAAAAACAGAAGGGAAATCGCTGCCGGGTTTCAGGGAAAACAAATCCCATCATCTGTGTCACAAATCCCATTTTCCAAGGAATAACGACTTCCTGGGAATGTTTGGTGCCTGGCCTGAGTGCCACCCCCATTCCAGGGACATGGAATTCCAGGGGGTGGACAACACTTTGCACCTGCTCCGTTTGCTCCCAGCTGATCCTGCTCCTTTAACTCCCAAATCCAAAATCCTTCCAGGTTATTTTTTGGAGCTGTTTCGGGTCCTCTTTCTCCAACATTTTTTTTTCCCAAGATTTTGTGCCATTTTTTCCTGTTCTTTTTTCCAGTCCACCTCCTCATCCCGCTTTGGAATGTCTTCGCTAGGATTTCTTCTCCCTTTTAATTGGGATTCATAATGAAGAGGTTTCATTGGAATTCAGGACAAGTAGAGGTAATAAATCCTTCCCTGGGATGGAATTCCCAGAGCAGCTGGGGCTGCCCCTGGATCCCTGGGAGTGTCCAAGGCCAGGCTGGATCCACCTGGGACAGTGGGAGGGAATTGGATCCAGGTCCTTTCCCACCAAACCAGTCGAGGATTCTGGGATTGCCTGATTACAGAGGGACTGAGGGGACAAGGGACTGGAATTTGGGATAAATCCATTAAATGACGTTTTCCCACAGGGAATGTGACAGTGGAATAAACACGGATGGAGAAGAGCTTTGGAGTTTTTTGAAGGAATAGGAAATGATGCTCCCTATAAAAGACAGGATTGGGGAATGTTGTCTGGAAATCCCAGCCTCTCCCTTTCAGTCTGGTGCTGGCAAGAGAATTCCCAAAGATTTTTAAAGAGCTCCCAGCACGATGGAAAACCTCCCTAAGGAAAATCCTAATGGCACAATTCCCTTCATCGGGATTCTCCAGCACATCCCTGGAGATGGAGCAGAAACCTGGGAGAGCCCATGGAATGCTGGAATGGTTTGGCTTGGAAGGGACTTCAAGAGCAATAAAATTCCAAGCCCTCCATGGACAGGGACACTTTTCCCACGAGAACAAACCTTTCCAAGTGTCTTTATCCCATCTGGCTGAATCCAAGGAAAAACAGGCTCCAGGAAATCCCTTCGGAGAGATTCCCTGTTCCAGGATTTTTGTTTGGAAAGCCCTAGGGAAGAGGGAGGCTGATCCAAGTCTGGCGGGCAGTGGCACCTCCGGGAGGGAATGTTCTCCATCCGGCTCCAGAGCGGGACCTTGCCAGGCTCCAGCAGCCTTGGATCACCCGGATGGGAATTCATCCAGAGCATCCAAAGCCTGGAGCTTGACCTGGTCAAAGCATCAGCTTGGAATAAGCTGCATGGATCAAACCTGGGAAAAAATGGGATAAAAAGGAACAGGGAATAAAAAATAAGAGACATTCCTTAAGCCTTCCAAAATTCCCAATTCCCAGTGATCTCCAAGAAAAAAAAATGTGATTTTCGGCTCATTTCAATCCCAAATTTTGATGTCCAAGAGGCCTCCTGTCCCTCTGAGCCCATCCCAAATTCCATCCACCCTTTTCTTTTGGGTTATTCCCAACCTTGGAGCCAAGGAATCCGATATCCCTCAGCAGCTGCTGCATGGAATTGGCTCCTTGGGAAAGCTCTGAGCCAAGGGATTTTTTGGAATCACAGAACTTCCATCACCGCTCTCTGGAAGAGGATACAAGGTGAGTGTTGTTCCTGGGAACAGCCCCACGGACCTGGAAACCCTTTGGAATGTCATGGGACCAGGGGATTCTCTTCCCTGCCATCCCAGTGGGAATGGGGTGTGGCATTCCCACCTCTGACTCGCCCCTGTTTTGTTCTTTGGCCACACTTGGGGGTTTTTCTGGGATTTGGGATCCAAGCTCCATCGTGAAAATCCTCTCCAAGGCACAAATCCAATGTTTTTGTGCAATCCAAGGATGGCAGCATTTATCCGACCAGGATTCCCACCAGGAATGCTGCTCTCCATAAGAAGGCTCCAGATTTATCCCTGAACGGAGAAAATCCAGGGAAGCACCACAAGCCCAGAATTCCTGCTGGAACCATGGTAAGGCTGGAGAGGCTTCCAGGAATTTCTCACCCATTTAAGGAGGGAATGGAGAGAGGGAACCAGGAAAATGGAATCTTCCCTCTATCCCAGAGTTTCCCATATGGATCCCAACCACCCTCCCAGACCCTATTCCCACTGGGAATCCTCCCAGCCTTTCCCTGCCAGGGATTCTTCTGATCTTTGCCGTTCCCAAAATCACAACCAGATGGGCCTGGAGCAGCTCTGACTCAGTCTCCGGCATCACCATCCCAAAAATCCAGCTCCCGGCAGGAATCCTCTCCCGCCCCCCCGGGACCTCATCCCGCATCCATGAGGAGGTGACTCAGTGCCTGATGATCCATAGGGTGAGCCAAGCACAGATCCAGGCGGGATGAGGCCGGAGGGCATCCAGAAGTCTTTTTTTAATGGAAATTCATCCATTTTTCTCTGAAATCCATATTCTTGGAAAGGCAGGAGTGTTCCCTGGGAGCAGCCGGATTTGTCATCCCATCGGGTTGTTCCCACATTTCCATAAATTATTAATAATTTTACATTCTCTTTTCATTTTATTTTCCTTGTTTTTAACAATCTCTCCTTGGATGCGTTTTCCATGAAATAAAGCTCGGCAAAACTTTTTCTTCTTCTAAAAACCAGGGATGAAACTCCTCAACCTTAACCTCAGCTCAGGGAGAACATTCCCGAACCTTCCCAAACCTTCCCTTCCTTCTCCACATTCCCAGAGCAGCACAAGCATCCAGGATTTTCTGGGATCTGCATCCCAGTGCAGGGATGGAGACAACCAAGACAGACACAGAGAAAGGAAAACAATTCCCAGTTGGAATTTGGGGCTCAGGATGGAGCAGGCAGGGATCAGGTGTTTTCCTTTAAACAGGAAAACCCAGGGTTAAACCTGGATTTCTCCAGGAGCAGCCATGGGTCTCCGCTGATCCCTGCCTTTGGAGCGTGGCTGTTGTTCTCTCAGGGTATTCCCACAAATATTTCCATCCAGGGAAGCAGCTCTGAGCCGGAGCTCTTTGCTGGGAGCTGTTCCCTGATTTAGGGAGCAATTGGGCTCCTGGGATCTCCCTGCCCTGTCCGACCCCAAATCCCTGGGAATGTGTCCCACACCCCATTCCAGGGATGCACCACGGAGTTTTCCACGCCATCCCACGGGCACTGGGAATGCTGGGCTGGCCCCTGGGGTATCCTGGTGGTCGAACTGTGTCCGTGTGCCAGGGAATGGCGGTGAGGGAAGTTCTGCGTGGAATGTTTGTGTTGGGACAGGCTGGAATTAGGCATCCCAAATTCCAGAGGGACGTTCCGGGAGCAGCCTCAGGCAGCACTTCCCAACCACAGCCGGAGCTCAGAGTGGAGTCCATGGCCTAATCCAAGCTGGCTGAGCTTGGCATTAGGGAAACTTCCCATGGGAAGCTCTGAGGGATTTTCCTTTCAGGAATCTGGGACTGTTGAGGGTTTATCCTGAGTTTTGAGTTTTGGTGCATCCCTTGGAATTCATCCCAGCTCCTGGAAACCCAGGAGAGCCTCAACAACCTTCGGCTCCAGTTGGAAGTGAGGGAGTTGGAAGCACCGGGAAGATTTGAAGGCCCTCAGACCCAACAGGATTTGACTCCTGGTTTTTACATGGAATTTCCTCGGAGTGCTGTATTCCAAGAGGGTTGGGATCCAAGCCGGAGGGGAGCTCCGGATCCAACAGGAGAAGGTCGGTGCCGCTCTGGTGCTGAGTGTTTGGAGCTGAGGTATCCGGAGAGGAAATGAATCCAACATGAGCTCAGATTTGGTGGATATCCACGAAGGAAAAAGGAGAGCGGGAATTGCAGCAGTGTGGGCAAGAAAGGCCTTTTTAGTGGGATTCATTATCCTGAAAAATAGGAAAAAAAACGGAATAAAACTTTCAAATCAGAATGTGGGGACTCTGCAAGGCCAGGTGGGATTGGGATTGGATCCACCTGGGACAGAGGGAGGTGTCCCTGCCCATGGATGGGATGGGAATGGGATGGGATTTAAATTCCTTTCCCACCTAAACCATTCCGGGATTCTGGAGCCCCTGTGCTCTGGAGGCAGGCTGGGAGAGCTGGAAATGTTCCCCTGGAGAAGGGAAGGCTCCAGGGAGAGCTCAGAGCCCCTTGCAGGGCCTGAAGGGGCTCCAGGAGAGCTGCAGAGGGACTGGGGCCAAGGGCTGGAGGGACAGGACACAGGGAATGGCTTCCCACTGGGAAAGGGCAGCTTGGGCTGGCAGCTTGGGAAGGAATTCCTGCCTGGGAGGGTGGGCAGGGGCTGGGCTGGAATTCCCAGAGCAGCTGGGGCTGCCCCTGCATCCCTGGCAATGCCCAAGGCCAGGCTGGATCCACCTGGGATAGTGGGAGGTGTCCCTGCGCAGGGGTGGGAATGGGATGGGATTGAAGGTCCCTTCCCACCCGAACCATTCCTGGATTCCATGATCTCCCCTTTGGAGAGCTGTCCTTTGAAAAGGAAGAACAAACCTGGAATATCCCTCCCAACTCCGGATATTCCGTGATTCCATGATCAGAAAGCTGTAATTTGAAAAAGGATGGCTAAACCTGGAATAAACTCTCCTGAGTTGAGATATTCCGTGGTTCCCTGGCTCCCCTTTAGAGCTTTCCTTGAAAAGGATGGATAAACCTGGATCCCAGGAGAACTTGCTTGGACAACTCTCCCTTAACCTCCAAAACCCAGAGGCAGAAGGAGCCCTTTATTCCATCCAGCCCAAAGCCAGCTCCTCATTAGCGGGATGAGGTCATTCCTGGAGGATTGGGATCGGACCCCTCCAAAAGCGGCCTTTTGAAGCTCTCCCTCTTCCAAGGGAAATGTGGGACCTCTGTCTCCTTTTCCTGGAGGATTGGAGAACTCCAACCAAGCCGGGAGTTGGCTCCAGGCCCCGGCATTACTCAGGAAATCTGGCAGGAGGGAAAACCAGCAAACACTCCAAAAAAAAAAAAAAGGCAGAATTCCTGGTGTTACAACGAGTCCATTCAGTTGGAAAATCCCAGGCCATTATCCCGTGCCAAGAACATCCAAATCAGGTAAATCCACGGCTTTGTTTTCCAGGCACTTTGGATTGTGGGGGAATTTAACAGGGATGGGTTTGGAGCCTCCAGCACGGAGCTGAGGTTCCCTCCCTTGTCCCAGAATACCTGGGATCCAGGAAAACACTGGGATTGGGGCAGGAAGGGAGAGGAGGAGCACTAGGATTACTTGGATTGGGAGCATTTACACCCTGCAAGCCAAGGATTTATCCTTTGGCTTTTCCAAAGGGAAGAGATCAAATGCTCCCCTTTCTTAGCAGTTATGGAAGGAAGGGAGAGGGGTGCAGGATTTTTGGGAATGGGTGAATTTTCCCTGGAGCAGGGGGTAGATTTTGATGGGAAAAAAGGAAAGAATGGGATACGGCTGATGGTGAAGCCAAGATGTTTGATCCCAGGTTTTTCATGGGCCAGGAGCAAAAGCAGTGCTTTCACATCCCTAAATTCTCTGGGATGGGTCAGCGAAGCTCTGGAAAATCCCAGCGGGAATAGCAAGTCTTTGTCCATGACCATGAATCCGATTTATCCCAAATTTCCTGAATGTCGAGGGAAAATCACAGGGAATAAGGCAAGGAATGGCAGCCAAGCACCGCGGGTTTTGGGATGGAGGTGTTTGGGTTTGTGGGATACAGAGGGTTGGGATGGTCCATATGTGGAGATGGGAGCTGTGCTGGGAGTGGGAATTCCCAAGGACAATTCAGGCAGGAAGGAATCTCAGGCGGGTCCAAGACCAGATTGCTCAGGGATTTATCCAGCCTGACCTGGAAAACTTCCAGGGTTTGTGCGGCACCTCTGGGAATTTCTGGCACAAAGAGGATCCCAAAATATTCCCATTTTGGTGGGGAATTCCACATGGAACTCACTTTGCCTGTATTAGAATGTCCTTGACTCCTTCTGGATGGCCTGGAGCAACCTGGGATAGCAGGAACTGGATGATCCAACCCTGTAACATTCCATGATTCCTCGATTCTGCTGCGTGTGGAGGGATGGGATGGGATAATGTGATAATGGGATAATGGGATAATGGGGTGGGATAATGGGATGGGATGGGATTGGGATGGGATGGGATTGGGATAATGGGATGGGATTGGGATGGGATTGGGATGGGATGGGATAATGGGATAATGGGATAATGGGATAATGGGATAATGGGATAATGGGATAATGGGATGGGATGGGATGGGATGGGATGGGATGGGATGGGATGGACCCTCCCCAAATGTTTTCTGGGAACTTGAGAGAGTCCTTCCATCATCAGCAAATTCCCACTTCTGCTGGAGGGGGAGGAGTGTGGGGCTTCTGCATCCTGCAAAATTCCATTGGCATCATTCCCTGGTCCTCACCTCCTTTGGCCACTTCCAGCTGACAGGATTTAGTTCCCGAAGCAGCCCTGGAGCTGGGATTTCCCCTCTTGGGAAAATGGGGCTGGAGCTCAGCAGTGCCTTGGGAATGCTCAGGTGTGGGATAATGGGATCCAGCATTGGGATATCTGCTCCTGGCTGGTGGCATCCAACAGGCTGAGGAAGAACAGGATGAGTGAGAAGATTGGGTATTGGGATTAGGATTAGGATTAAGATTGGGATTAGGATTAGGATTAAGATTGGGATTAGGATTAGGATTAAGATTGGGATTGGGATTGGTGTTGGGATTAGGAATGGGATTAGGATTAGAAATAGAATTGGGATTGGGATTAGGATTGGGATTATGTTTGGGATTAGGATTAGGATTGAGATTAGGATTAGGATTATGTTTAGGATTAGGATTAGGATTAGGATTAGGATTAGGATTGGGTTGTTATTACAATTAGGATTATGGTTAGGATTGGGATAAGGATTTGGATTAAAATTGGGTTTAGGATTGGGATTAGGATTATTGTTAGGATTGGGATTAGGATTAGAATTGGGATTATCATTAGGATTAGGAATAGGATTGGGATTTGGATTGGGATTAGGATTATTATTATGGTTGGCATTGGGATTGGAAGAGCCCGTGTTTATGGAGCTTTCCAGAGCTGACCTCCCCTTGGAATGGGATGTTTGCTCCGTCCTGATCCCACAAATCTCTTCTTCATCATCGCACAGGGATCTGACTCCCACTGGGAGCTTTGGGCTGCTCTGCTGGCATCTTCCAAACTTCCCCAAATCCACAAAAATTCACCCATTCCCAGCCCCGTCCCATATTTCCTCTAATCCAGCACTAAGGACTGATTTCCTAGTAGAACAAGATTTGGGATGCAGGGATCCCTCCTCCAGGATGGCTGGGATTGTTCCCGTTCCTCCAAGACTTGGCTTTAGGCTGAGCCTTTCCTAAACTGGACTTTAGGAGGACAGAGCAGCTCTCCCACCTTAATCCCCAGCTCAAATATCCCTCGGTCTTCAGCCGTGGTATTCCTGGGAATTCTCGATCCATCAAATCTCCCCTGTAGCTGTGGTCAGTGGCAATCCAGTCTGGGATTTGGGATCATTGCACAAAGGGATTTTCCCTGGTTTTCCCATGTTTGTGTTTGCTGGGAGGAGAAAGGAATGGGGACATTCCAGCAGCTCCTTCTTTCCCTGTGTCCGGCTCTGGGGCTGGAATGGCCGGAGCTCTCTCTGAATTGTTGCCATTTAGATTTCTCCTTTGCTTGTTTTTTTTTTTTTTTTGTGGGATAACATTAAAAAAACCAACCCCAGCAACGCATGGAATGGTTTGGGTGGGAAGGGACCGTAGGGATAATCCCATTCCTACCCCATTCCATGGCAGGGACACCTCCCCCTATCCCAGGTAGATCCAAGCCCCAGTGTCCAGCCTGGCCTTGGGCACTGCCAGGGATCCAGGGACAGCCCCAGCTGCTCTGGGAATTCCAGCCCAGCCCCTGCCCACCCTCCCAGGCAGGAATTCCTTCCCAAGATGCCAGCCCAAGCTGCCCTTTCCCAGTGGGAAGCCATTCCCTGTGTCCTGTCCCTCCAGCCCTGGGCCCCAGTCCCTCTGCAGCTCTCCTGGAGCCCCTTCAGGCCCTGCAAGGGGCTCTGAGCTCTCCCTGGAGCCTTCCCTTCTCCAGGGGAACATTCCCAGCTCTCCCAGCCTGCCTCCACAGCACAGGGGCTCCAGAATCCTGGAGCAGCTCCGGGATCTCCTCTGGATTTGCTCCAGCAGCTCCATGTCCTCCTGAAGTTGGGATCTGGGAGCCTGGGCAGCTCTGCAGGGGGAGTCTCACCTGAGGGGGGGCTCAGAGACACAATTCCCACCTTTCCTGCTGCCCACGCTGCTGTGGGGCAATCCCAGTGGGAATTGAAAGGCTCAGAAGTTCCTTAAGTGGGCAGAGGGAGAAGCTTTGGCAGAGGAGCCCTGAGCTCACAAAACCCTTTTGTCGGGAATGATCCCGGGACAGCCAACGGCTCCCATCCAATGCCTGGGAAAAGCCACAAGGATAAGATTAGGACTGAATTCTTTTTCTGTCAAAACCTCCCATTCCTCCAGGTGTGAACGTTCCCCCTTCCCAGAAATCCTGACAGATGGGAAGCCTCTCCCCAGCCAGGCCGATGCTCTTAGAATATAAATATCCCTGGAAAAGAGACAGCCTGAATGTCAACGAGTGGAAATGACCTTTCCCTGCTGAGGCTCCGGGTATCCACTCGAATTTCTGCATCCAAGAACAAATCCAAAGCCTTGTCCTGCCGCGGGAAGGTGAATCCAAAGAAGTGTCCAAACTTTGGTGGTGGCACCGAGTCCTGGCTGCAGCTTCCAGCCTGGATTTGCTCCGTGAGACTTGAAGGCACCAGGATTCTGTGTTTGGGTAAGGAAAAAGCCATGAAGCAAAGGGGGCTTTGTTTTATCCGTGTTGTTTTTATGGAAAGGGAAGGGAAAAACAGATTAGGGTCGGAAATGAGGGAAGTGGTTATTTCTGGAAGCAGCTCCGTGCCCAGTGCTCCCTCTCCGGGAGGGAAGCGGCGTTTTCCCTGCAGGGCCTGGAAAGGAGAAAGGAAAGGGGGGGGGAAAGGAGCTGAGGGATTTTCCAGGCTTTTGGGGTTGGGATTAGATCGTCTTTAAGGTGCCTTTCATCCCAAACCGTCCCATGATGTCAGAGGAGATTCCAGAGGGATACAGCAGTGGGAAAGGGAAGGAATCCATGTCCCAGAGTAATCCCAGAGGGTGTCACAGGCTCCTTTCCCAGGATCGTTCCAGGATCGTTGTCAGCATCTCCAGGATAATTCAGCTCCAAGGTGGGACCATTCCTTGACAGCTCTTTATCCTGGTATCCCTGTTTGGCCATGATTCCTGGAATCATGGAATGGTTTGGCTTGGAAGGGACCTCAAAGATGATCAAATTCCCACCCCAACACCTCCCACTATCCCAGGTGGATCCAAGCCCTGTCCAGCCTGGCCTTGGACACTCCCAGGGATCCAGGGGCAGCCATAGTCCCATCTTTTTGCAGGAATTCTCCCGCCCTTTTCCAGTCAGGACTGGGAGGAGGTTCCAAATCCAGCCTCCCTGCTGTGGACAATTTTCCTGGGCTTTTCCAGCATCAGAATAAAATCTGAGCATCCTGGGGTAGTGGAAGGTGTCCCTGTCCGTGGGATGATCCTGAAGATCCCTTCCACAGCATTCCGTGATTCCATGTTTCTCTGAACCAGGATCCTGGGAAGCTTCCTAAAAAAAAATCAATCCATCAGTGCAACTTCATCTGTTCCCCTTCCTCCTCCCAACTTCCAAACCTTCCCAAACTGGGATAATTGAGCCCAGGGGTGCCCAGCCCATGGAATAAAGCAGCCGGTGTTTATCTGGAAATCAGGGAAAAATTCCAAGGCTTAAGGAAAGATTTGGCTCTCCCGGACAAAAGATTTCCCCCTCCTGTTCTGGAATTGTTTTCACCCCATTTCAGGGCCGGGTGTGATCCTTGCACCTCATCCAAGGACAAAAGAGAAAAATGTGGGAGAAAAAGCAGGAATTAAAAAAAAAAGAGGATTTTTTTTTCCAGGGAATTGCTCCAGCAGCGCAGAGCTGTGCTTGGCACGGAGCTGGGCGGAGCTGGCATTCCCAGGACCTCTACACTGGTCTCCAGGGAACCCTAAATTGTCCTCACAGCTGGGATTAACCCCATCCAGGAATACTCTGGCAGCCGAGGATCTGCAGGGTCCGGTGAGTCACAATTTCATGGACACGGAGGAGCCCAAGGATCCCAGAAGGTGTCAGGGGGAGCCCATGGATCCCAGAAGGTGTCAGGAGGAGCCCATGGATCCCAGAAGGTGTCCAGGAGGATCCCAAGAGCTTTTTCTCCTCCCTGGCACCTGCTTTGGGGGAGATCTGGAGTCATGGATTGGGATATGATTGTGGNCAGGGAATGGCTTCCCACTGGGAAAGGGCAGCTTGGGCTGGCATCTTGGGAAGGAATTCCTGCCTGGGAGGGTGGGCAGGGGCTGGGCTGGAATTCCCAGAGCAGCTGGGGCTGCCCCTGGATCCCTGGGAATGTCCAAGGCCAGGCTGGACCCACCTGTGATAGTGGAAGGTGTTGCTTCCCATGGGAAGGGGGTGGATGGGATGATCTCTAAGGTCCCTTCCCACCCAAACCATTCCATGATTCCCAGCCTTTGCCTCCCATTGCCTTCCAAGACTTTTTTATCCCATTTTTCCTCCTTTTAAAAGCTGTTCCTGAGTTGTTGGGACAGTGAGGATGTCGTGCACTCAGAGATGAAGGACTTCCAGGAAAGAAGGTGCTTTCCTAAGGGCGATCCAAAGGGAACACGCCTTGGGATTCAGCCACATCTGGAGTTAATTTTTCCAGGGAGAGATCAGGGCCTTTTTTTTTTTCCCGGCACTACAATGATACAGAAATTCAGGGAATTGTTTCCTCTGGGAGAAAAAGAGAGCACTGAGGCCTTTTTGTGAAAAAAAAAAAAAAATTAAAAGTACATTAATGAAGCCCTTTGGAATTCTCAGTTTCAAAATGATTCTGGGTCTCAGCATGGAATTTAAAGAATTCCTTGTGAGGATTAAAGGATCTGAAAGCAAAACAAAGCACCTTGGAGGGGGACAAAACACTCAGAGATGCTCCTGGATCTAAAAGCCAGAGCCCTTTATTTCCTCACAAGGAAAACAGGGACAAGTCTTGGAGCTTTTTTAAGTTCAGCTGAAGCTCTGGCCACGGTTTGCTTGGAAAGTTGTGGGATTTTAGGGTTAAAGGTGATTTTTGCTGGCATTGGAAATGGGGATGAGGAGAGGGGGAATCTGAGGAGGGAATACGGGTGGGGGATTGTGTCCATGTCAAAGCCGTCCCATAAATAAATGGAATTTCACTCCCTCGGCAGCAGAATATTTCTCCCAAGTTCCTTGTGGAATTGGGAGACGGAGCAGTGCAGACCCTGTGGAAATAATCGTGGAATCATGGAATGGTTTGGGCTGGGAGGGAATGAAAGATGATCCAGGGCCACCCCATTCCATGGGCAGGGACACCTCCCACTGTCCCAGGTGGATCCAAATCCAGCCAGCCTGGCCTTGGGCATTCCCAGGGATGCAGGGGCAGCCCCAGCTGCTCTGGGAATTCCAGCCCAGCCCCTGCCCACCCTCCCAGGCAGGAATTCCTTCCCAAGATGCCAGCCCAAGCTGCCCTTTCCCAGTGGGAAGCCATTCCCTGTGTCCTGTCCCTCCAGCCCTTGGCCCCAGTCCCTCTGCAGCTCTCCTGGAGCCCCTTCCCGTTTCCAGGTCCGCTCATTTGTTGAGCACTTCCAGGATGGAGACTCCAGCCCTGCCCTGGGCAATTCCAATGTTTAATCACTCTTTCCAGGAAGGAATTGTCCCAATGCCCGCCCTGCCCCTCCCCTGGCACAGCCTGAGGCCGTTCCCTCTTGTCCTGTCCCTGTTTTTCCCTGGGAGCAGATCCCAAATCCCCCCTGGCTGCCCCCTCCCATCAGGGAATTTTGGAGAGGGAAAAGGATCCCTCCAGATCCTCCTTTGCTCCAGGCTGAGCCCCTTTCCCGGCTCCCTCAGGAATTCTCCAGCCCCTTCCCAGCTCTGTTCCCTTCCCTGGACACGCTCCAGCCCCTCCATGTCCTTGTCCTGACGGCCCAAAATGTTGGACATGTTCAGATCAGAGAAATTTCCCTGAGATTTTAGCAAAGGATCTTCAGGACTCGCAGATATCCTGGGAATATTTCCACCAGTGGAATAACATGGCCTTTCCCCCCTCTGGAATATTCATGGATGCAGAATAAAAGGAATGTCATCAGACACCTCATCCATGATGGCTTTTCCCTCTGAACTTGTGTTTCAGGACATCCATTGCTCCAAAAAAGGGGAGACAGGAAGAGAAGCTCCAAACAGCTCCCCAAACTCCCTGGGAAAATCCCAGTTAAAATTTAATTGAACAGGGATGAAGCCTTTCCCTGTTCCGGGAAGGACGGGATTCTCTCGGAATGCCGAGTATTCCTGGACTTCCAATTGTGCAGAGTTCCAGTTTGGGGTCCTGTGGAGAGATGGAGCTCATCTGCCTTTCCTGGCCTGAGAAACCTCGGGAAGCCTCCGGAGCCATTCCCGAGCATCTGGGAAAGCCTTCCCCTCTCTCATGGAACAGGAACAACTGCGGGCTTGGTTTGAACTTTCTGGCACGGAACAAGTGGAGACGGGAAGAGCCCGGGAGCGGGATTGTCTCGGAGTCCAGAGAAGAGGGAGCTGGAAGCAATTCAGAGCTCTGGAGGCCTAAAATCCCGGCTGGAATCCCAGAGCTCGTATCCCGCTCGTTTTCGGGAGGCTGTAATGGAAAACAGCAGCCACGGATAAGTAGCCATGGCCACGTCCGCTCCGGGCCGGGACAATCCCGGGGCTCTCACGAGCTACTGCTCTGGCAAATCCCTGCTCCCAGGGGCACAGGAGCAGAGCAGCTGGAATGTTCCTGGAGAGGTGGATGCGGGGATGGAGAGGGGCTGAGACACCCAAAGGGGAAGGAGCAAAGCTGTGGGTCTGACAGGGAGCAGGGTGGGAAGCCCGGAGCGGAGGTGGGATCCTCCGGGTGCTGCAGCAGCTCCATGATCTACAACTCCGACCTCTCCCACCTGGAATCCCTCCCCGCTGTTGTCCTTACGGAGCTGAGGGTGGAGCGGGTCTCCATCTGGGATAGGGATGGATAGGATAGGGATGGATTGGATGGGACAGTGGAAAATCAGCCCAGAAGTTGTCATTTTGCATGGATGAGCCCAGAAGAGATCTCCAGGCACCTCCACGAGTTGTGGCTGGGAACTCTTCTGGAATGTCGCGGTCATGCAATCATGGAATGTTAAGGACTGGAAGGGACCTTAAAGATGATTCCGTTCCACCCACCTTCCACTGTCCCAGGCTGCTCCAAGCCACATCCAAGCTGGCCTTGGACAGTTCCAGGGATCCAGGGGCATCCAGAGTCTCCCTCCTGATATTCCTTCCAATTCCATGCAAACTCAGCCACGTGTGGTGCAAACCTCGGGAGGTGGGCACCGGATTCCAACCAAAAGGATGGAGCTTGGAAAAACCTGGGATAGTGGGAGGTGTCCCTGCCCATGGCAGGGGGTGGAACTGGAGGATCCTTAAGGTCCCTTCCCACCCAAACCATTCCAGGATTCCATGAAATCTGCATCCAGGCTTTGCCTGGGAGAGGATCACCAGTCTGGGGAAAAGAATTTTCTGGGAGGCGTTCCCGGCCCAGCTGGATGCAAGGAACCTTTCCAGAGGAAGCCTCATTCCATGGACTTTGTGGGGCAGATTGGCCGAGGGTTTGGGCGGCATTCCTGGGGTAATCCTGGGAGGGCTTCGTGCAGGACGTCTGCTCTGGGTTTGGAAAACTGAATTGGACTCAGAAGGGTGGGATTCCGTGTGATTCCGTGGCTTTCCAGCTCTGCTGAATCGAGTGTGGAGAAGTTGGCTCGCCGTGCCTCAGTTTCCCCTGGGCAGAAGAGCCTCCTTTGGAATTTTCTTGTGATTTCCAGATTAAAGGGAAAATCTGGATTAAATTCCACGTGGATTTTAAATCCCTCCAGGGATGGGGACTCCACCACTGCCCTGGGCAGCTGTGCCACAGCTGGGCAGCCCTTCCCATGGAGGAATATTCCCTAATTTCCAGCCTAAACCTTCCCGGGCACAGCTTGAGGCCGTTCCCTCTCATCCTCTCTCTCGTTCCCAGAGATCCCAACCTTCCCCTGGCTGTCCCCTCCCATCAGGGAATTTCAGAGATGGAAAAGATCCCTTTGGAGCCTCCTTCTCTCCAGGCTGCGCCCCTTTCCCAGCTCCCTTCCCTTCCCTGGACACACTCCAGGACCTCCGTGTCTTTGTTGGGAGAACCCAAACCTGCTCCTGGGATTTGAAGCATGGCCTCATTGTCACAGGATAGAGATGGGATGTGTTATAAATGAGTCAAAATTCATAAGAAAATAAATGATATAAAGATTGGTTTTGAATGTAAGATATATTAGATTGTACATAGGATGTATTAGATTGTACCTACATCCAAATATGTTGTGCTTGGAATGTTTCCTGGCATCTCACTCAAAGTTACAAAATACTTCTCCCAGGGTAAAATTTGCATCTGAAGCAAGGGCAGACCTTACAGGAGAAGCAATCATGCACCCACCGTCAGGAAGCCAGATATCCATTTGTCACATCAATCTACTCCAAATCCACTCTGCCTTTTTGGAGGATCCTTTTCCATCTGAAGGGAGTAACAGATATGATCTGTCCCTCCTTGGACCATGCTGATGAACGGACCTCTTACCCAAGACTCTTCATTTTAATCACACAAGGGGATTCCTGGAAACATCAACNGGATGGGATGGGATAAAGGGATGGGATTGGGATGGGATAATGGGATGGGATAATGGGGTGGGATGGGATGGGATAATGGGATGGGATGGGATGGGATGGGACAGGCATGGATGGGACAGCAGCCCTTTGGGTTCACCAGGAATTATCTGCAGGTGATCCCACACCCTGGAGCTTCTCCTCCTGAATTCTGCTCCCGAGGGCAGCTCCAGAGGTTCTCTGGATCCACCAGGAAGAGCCTGTGGATGCACCAGCCCAGGACCTTCCTCTGGGACACTGAGGTGAGAGTCACAGCCCCTGGAGTGAATTCCTTCCACAGCCATTCCCTCTGGAGTTCCCTCCAGCAGACACGGTACTGGGATTCCAAGGGGACAAAATCATGGAATGGTTCTATTTGGAAAGGGCCTCACCCAATTCCAACCCCACACCTCCCACTACCCCAGGTTGCTCTTCCAGTGGATCTCTGCACCTTTCATCCCATCCCTTCCCATTCCCGTTCCCTCATTGCAAACGAATCCCACACAGCTCCAGCATTCCGGGACCATCTCCGGCCATCCCACCCCTCGCTCTTCCCGATGGGAAGGACCGGCTGTGGCCAAGCCAGCCCCAGGCATGATCCATGAGGCCCTGGAGGAGCTGCTGACAGGGGAAATCCAGGCCGGGCCGGAGATCTGAGGGAGCCGCGGGCGCTGCTGGGCCCTGGCCCTGGGACAACCCCCTGGATTTGTCCTGGATCCTTCTCCCGGGGAGTTTTTTCCCCCAAGGGAGTTTACGGCTTGGCCAGAGGCGGGAATGCCGTGCCAGGATTTTAACAAGGCTTTCCTATAAATATTTCTCTTTTAGCTTAGGATAAGGGTGGGGTCAGCTCCGACGGAAAGGAGGGAAAAGCCGGGGAAATACATTTGTTTTCCCATTTAAGCAAAACCACACATCCCTGGAATTACAGGCGGCATCCTCTGGCAAACGTGTCCCTGTTTCTGCTGGAATTATTCGTGTCCTGAGAGTGGGAATTGCACGGAGTCTCGTGCACAGCCCCCAACTCCTGGACTCTGAAATTATTCCCATTTGTGGCTGAAAAGGAGGGACACAACTGGAAAACAATTGGATTTCTGGTTTGTCTGAACATCTGTAGGGTTACACTGGAACTGGCAGCTGGAAAAGGAATTTTTACCTTTTTTTTCCCAAATATTTGATCTGTTTTAGGGGTGGCTTTTTGGGGGTTCTGTTGTTTTGAGGGGTTTTAGGCTTGGGTTTTTTTCTGGAAAGTCCAACTGGTGGCTCTGGGAAAGCTCCAAAAATAGGATGAGGATGGATACTGTCAGGGTGTAACGTGTGCAAGGGATTCAGGGAGAAAAAATTCCATGGAAAAGCAGAGATATCTGCAGTGTGTTCCCACAGAACTTGAGAGCTGGTGGCAGGAGCAGCTCAGAATCCCTGGAAGTGTCCAGGGCCAGGTTGGGTGGGGCTTGGATCTACCTGGGATAGTGGGAAGTGTCCCTGCCCATGGATGGATTGGGAATGGGATGGGATTTCCCGGTCCCTTCCATCCCAAACCAGTCTGGGATTCTGGAGGCAGGCTGGGAGAGCTGGGAATGTTCCCCTGGAGAAGGGAAGGCTCCAGGGAGAGCTCAGAGCCCCTTGCAGGGCCTGAAGGGGCTCCAGGAGAGCTGCAGAGGGACTGGGGCCAAGGGCTGGAGGGACAGGACACAGGGAATGGCTTCCCACTGGGAAAGGGCAGCTTGGGCTGGCATCTTGGGAAGGAATTCCTGCCTGGGAGGGTGGGCAGGGGCTGGGCTGGAATTCCCAGAGCAGCTGGGGCTGCCCCTGGATCCCTGGGAATGTCCAAGACCAGGCTGGACATTGGGGCTGGGAGCAGCCTGGGATGGTGGGAGGTGTCCCTGCCATGGATGGGGTGGGATTGGGATGGGATTTAAGCTCCCTTTCCAACTCAAACCATTCCATGGCTCCAAGATTCTCCAAAATCCCTTCCAACACCCGCAGCGAGGATGCAGCAGCAGCAATTACCAGTGGCTCTGATAATTAACCTGTTAATTACTTAAATACCGTAATTACAACATTATTTTTTGTTGCCAAATTCCAATTTCTCCATATCCATTTTTTTTTTTGACCATGTTGGCTTTGGGAGGTTTTTCCACACAAAAAAATATTTGAAAAATAAGATCAATATTTTTCCTTTTCCATAAAAAGATAAATTTCATTCCATGCTCCCAAGTGTCCTTTTATTTTTTTTGAATTTAACCTGGATGCAATTGAGATCATTTTGGAATTTGGAATTTTGGAATCATTTGGAATTTTTAAATAATCTCTTATTATAAAATGAAACTCCATAGAACCCAGTTTGTTTTCCCTACCAAGTTTGTGATTCCAAATAATTTTGGAGAGTTTTCTTTCCTTTCCCTTCATTTCCAATGAGAGGAATGTTTCCATTTCCCAGTATTTTTCAGGAACTGGGAAAGTCCCCTTTTCCACTGACCCTTTTCGCAAGGTACGGAGACATGGCAAGAAAAAATTACTCCAAAAATTCCCGAGGGCAAAGATCCCGGTTTTGTGCCCACAGCTCCATCTCCTCCATCCCTGCTTGCCACAAGGAGCTGCAAAAGAGCTGGAAAAGTCCTGGATGAGTTGTGGATTTTGACAGCTTGCTGGAAGTGCTGAATTTTGTGGGAATTGCAGGGAAAGGGCTCAGAACTCCAGCTGTTTGTGATATCCATGTATGGATTATGGAGAAATCCTGGGCTCCACCCCCCCGGGCAGCTGCGTTCCACTGGAAGGAAATTCCTTTTCCTTCCCCAAAATCCACCCTGGGGGTAATTCCTGAGGGCAAGGTGGGAAGAAATCCCCGTGGGAATTGCTTTCCCTCTGTGTTCCACCTCCCTCACCTGAAAAATGGGATTAAATCCATGAAATGTCTTTTGGAGCGATAAGATTTAGGTTCTTTTGATAAGGAACTGTGAGAAAGAGCAGAGAGCAGGAATTCCAGCCTGGAATAATCAGCGCCAACCTCCCAGCCCTGGGCATGGATCAAATGCACTCCCCGTGAAGTCACCTCCGTGTCACTTCCCACCATTCCCGGGGAATCCCTGCCCAGATTGGAGGTGATGGGAAAACATTCCCCGCCCTCGCTCCCACGGGATTCGACACCCTCGGATCCCGAAGTTTTCTGGGAATGTCCTATCGGCCTGGCTGGGCTGGGGCTGTTGTTCCAAGGGCTGAGGGGAGGTGAGCACATGTGTTGTTCCGACTGCATCCAAGGTGGAGGGTTGGCTCCTGGAAAACAGCTCTCAGCACAGCTGGAATTATTTCCTTAGGAAACACTCCCTGGGCAGAGTGCTTTAATTCCTCCTTCCCTGGAATTGAGTGGAGCTCCCGTCTGGATGTGGGAATCTCTTCCATGAACATCAGAAAGAAAGTCCGGGAACGGGGAGCGCTCCCAAACAATCCAAAGTTTGTGTGTGCTTCTCTTTTCCCAGGAAAAGAGGAACAGGAATACAAACCCAGCCGTGGGGTTGGTAGAACAGGTGGAATTTGGGAAGGTGGGGTTGGAATTGGGGAGCTGTTGGGAGGAGTTTTGGGATCACTGGGATTTTCCGGAGTAAAGCAAAGGCAAGAAGCCCTGGTGGAAATCCCTGGAACGGTTCAAATCCGGGCATCACCCACCGGCTGTCCCTTGTCCAAATCCAAACGGAGTCAGGGCCGGACATCCCCGCCCGGATGGAGTCACCAGGTACAAGGGGATGTTTGGAAACCCAATCCCAACAAAGTGACCTCATCCAGCTGGGAATCTGGGGTGGATGAAACCACCACAAGGACCGGATGCTCTTACTCAGGGCGAGATTTGGTGGGACAGGAGGGGAAGTTCTCCCAGAAAAACCAAAAGCGCAGCTTTGGAAAAATTCCCTGGGGTCAGGAAGGGATTTTGGGCCGGGCTGGCTCAGCTGGAGACTCCAGTTTATACCGGTGGGGAAAATCCAATTCCTACGGGACAAATCCCATGGATTCCCCTCCCAGGCGGTGTCCGAGGAAACACTGATGGAAAACCCTGGATGAGGTGGTGGAGGAGCAGCACCAGGACCCCGGGGCGGGGTCCCGGTCCCAGAGCTGCTCCTGGAACTGGGAGCATCCCAAACCCCCGGGAAAAGGGGCTGGGAAGGCTCGGGGGGCACCCACGGAACGGGGGGCGCGGGAAGGGCTCCGGAAATATCGTCTGGAGAGGGAATTCTGGCCTGTCCCAGCCACAGGCGGCTGCCATTAATAGCTGTAAGGAGAGTTTTAATGGGAATAACGACGGAAATCACAGCAGGGGGGATAAAAACAGCAGTTCTGAACACAATTTTGGTGGTAATTCCGAGAAATCTAATAATGGGAGTTTTAATAACACTTATTGTTTAAATAGCTCTAATGATAACTCTAATAATAGGAATAGTTCTGAATATGATAATAATTCTAATAGTTATAATAATTCTACTAATTATTAATAA
>VYXG01005378.1:0-27926 GCA_013397235.1 Lanius ludovicianus | reverse complement strand
TCTGATAATACTTCTAATTCCAACAGTAGTAATAATTGTAATTGTAATTGTAATTGTAATTTTAAATTTAATTTTAATTTTAATAGTGATTTGATTTTGAATTTGAATTTGAATTTTGATTGTAATTTTAATTTTAATTTTAAATTTAAATTTATACTAATAATGATAACAATGATAACAGTGATAATAACAATAACAATAATAATAATTAAAAAATAATAGTAATAGTAGTAAAGCATTTCCACCTGGAATAACTGATAATAACCTTAACAGGCAATAATTAATTATTCCCTTCCAGGATCTCTGGAATATCCCGTTCCACCGACGGATATTTGCTCTTGTTCCAGCAAATGTGTCGGGGTTCGGCCTCTGCTCCTCATAAAATCCCTGGAAAACCTTGTGGCAAACCCCTCCTGTTTTCCTGGGATTTTCAGGGCCCCATTTCCGGTGCATTTTTTTCTTTCCAAGAGGTAAAATTCCATCAAAAGTCCCCGGGTTGTTTCCTTAAGGCAGAAAAAGTGGGAGAAAGTGGTGCTGTTTTCCATGGATTTGCCCTGTCTGGAGCTGGGAAGGCTCTGGAGTTGGGGATTTGGGATGGCAAATTTTAACAGGAAAGGACAATGAAAAATAATCGGGATTTTTAACCAAAGGAATCCTCACAAGGCCACCTCCGCTTTTCCAGGGAATTGTGGTCCTACACCCTCATCCCGATCCTCTGGGGTAAGCCCAGGGCTCTCCTTTGGAATGACCCAGGACTTTGCTCCAAGTCCTTGACTCCACGAGGAAATCTGGGATCCAGGCAGGGGCGGGAGCAGCTTCCGGGGGAAAAGGGACCGCATCTGGCTGAAGAATTCCAGAAGGATTCTGGTTTTCGCTAAGCAAGACTTAGTGGAATTTCTCCATTTCTGGTCCCAAATCCTCCCAAAAAGGAAAAGCTCCCGTTCATCCCGGCTGTTCATTCCTGGCTGTTCATTCCCGTCTTTTTCCCAGGAACAGGAGGTTGTTGCGTCGTGTTCCACCAGGGACACTTCCCACATCCCACCCCTTCCCAAGCCCAACCTTTTCTCCTGATCTGGGGGAGTTCGGCTCCTTTTCCTTTAATTTCATGGAAATTTTTCATGGATCCATCCCTTCCATGTTGCCACCATCCCTGAGGATTGTCGCTTCCGTAAAAGTCAAAATCCCACCAATCCCACCTGGAAAACATCTCCCAGCAAATTTTGTTCTTCTGTTTTTTGCAGAGCCAGATGGAGAAATTGGGAGCAGAATTCCTATGGACATCCAGGAGCTGATCCATGGAGAAGCTGCAGAAGTTCTGGATATAACAACAGCCGGAAGCCTGGAGAAGGGACTCCAAGGAATTCCACGTGTCCGTGTCGTGCGGAGCATCCACCTGGACCTGTCCTGGGAATGGGGTAAAAGCCAGATTTTCCCTCCAATCTCCCAACGTATTTCTATTTTTACAGATTTGGTCTGGGCAGGTTGAAAATCCCGAAATTTTTGGGGGATACAGCATGGAGAAATGCACACATTCCTTTTTTGGATCGGGATGGTCCAGGAGGATTAAAAATCTGAGCGATCAAAGCTTGGAATTTTTTGCATGGAAGATCCCATGTCCAGGATGTTTCTGGTTCTCACTTTCCTTTTGGGAAAGAGAAGGAATTTTTCCCTTCGGTGTCTCCTCACCATCAGCTGTGTCAGAAATAGGGAGAGCGGGAAAACCGGGAATGCTGCCGATGGATTCCATCTGCCCCCAAATCCTGGTGTTACCCCGTGGACAAAAAGAGGGAAGGGAGAGGAAACAAAACTTTTGGGGGGGGAGGAAACCTGGGAAAACGGGACCAAAACCTCTTTGGAATTCAAAGCAGATGTGGAAGCCCAGAAACTGGGAATGACTGAAATATCTGGGATTAGGAAAAAAAAGATTTTTAGGGAGAGTTTTCCCTCTTTTTAATGGGATTTGATGCCAGGCCAAAATCTCCGTCTGGGGCTTTTTGTTCCTTGATATTTTTTTTAATGGTTCCGCTTCCCAAATGCGTTCATGGATGTGGTTTTCCCTAAAAACACACAGATTTAGGAGAGGAAACACGGGGACACACAGGAATTTTCTCATGTTACTCCTCATGGAGATCCTTTTTTTCCTTTGTATTGAAAAAAACCCCACGGAATAAATCAGAATTCCGCCAGCAGCCCCGTGGGTTTTACTTGGAGCTGGTGCTGGAGCCACCGGGAATTTGGGAATAATTTGGGAATGATTTGTACATCCATGAGTCCCAGTTTGGAGTGAAATGTGTCACCAATTCTCATCCCAATTCCAAGCCCTGGCGTGTTCCCAGAATTCCTGGGTGCTGATGGGTCTGTATTCCATGACTTCCACCTGCTTCGAAATCCTGGAGAGTTCTGATGTTTTCCTGCAAATCACAGCCTTAAATCCCATCCCATTCCCACCCCATCTGTGGGCAGGGACACCTCCCACTCTCTCAGGCTGCTCCAAGCCCCAATGTCCAGCCTGGCCTTGGGCATTTCCAGGGATCCAGGGGCAGCCCCAGCTGCTCTGGGAATTCCAGCCCAGCCCCTGCCCACCCTCCCAGGCAGGAATTCCTTCCCAATATCGCATTGATTGTGCGGAATTCCAGGCTCCACACCCCAAATCCATGGAAGAGAAGGAGCTTCCCTGCTCAGCTCCCCGATCCCGGGGGACGGAGCACCTGCTTCCCACTTGGAGCTCGGCCAGGATTTGGAATCCACCCCTCCGTGTCCAAACCAATGTTAGAACAACAAATCCTTCCCTCATCTCTAATTCCTGGGATTTCATGAGCCCTCCTCTGTCTAAACTCCTTGGGAAAACATCCAGGGCATGGCCCTGGCCGCGCTTCCGAAGGAATTTGTGGGATTATGTCGGACAGTTCCGGGCGAGCCGAGATCAAAGATATCGGGTTGCCGGTTTAACAAAGCTTAACTGGATGTGACAGCTGGGTCATTCCATGTTTTTGAGCTGCCAGGATGGATTGGAGGAAATCCCCAATTCCAGGAGATTGTTCCGGGATGAGGACGGAGGATGCTGCTGTGTGGTATTTTTAGGGAATGTTAGAAACAGGATAAATGGGAAGAGAATTAAAGAGGGAGCTGGGAAGGTGGATCAGGTCGGAATTTTAATATTTTAATTCCAGACTCTGCAGGGAGAGTTTGGTTCTACAGACAACGTGAGGAGGGTGGAACAGGGATGGATTGGAACAGGGATGGAGTGGAACAGGGACGGATTGGAACGGGGATGGATTGGAACAGGGATGGAGTGGAACAGGGATGGATTGGAATAGGGATGGATTGGAACAGGGATGGAGTGGAACAGGGATGGACTGGAACAGGGATGGATTGGAACGGGGATGGATTGGAACAGGGATGGAGTGGAACAGGGATGGATTGGAATAGGGATGGATTGGAACAGGGATGGACTGGAACAGGGATGGACTGGAACAGGGATGGAGTGGAACAGGGATGGATTGGAACAGGGATGGACTGGAACAGGGATGGAGTGGAACAGGGATGGAGTGGAACAGGGATGGATTGGAACAGGGATGGATTGGAAGCCGGATATTTTCCAGTGCTGCATCTCTGGGGAAGGGACGCCTGGAGCCTCTGTGGCAGTCCAAAAATTGTCATTTAAACATTTAGGTCCAAAAATTGTCATTTAAACATTTAGGTGCAAAAGTTGTCATTTAAACATTTCCTGCCCAGGGAATATTTTAGCATCCTTTGGCATCTCTGAAAATCCGAGGGATACAGCGGAGAAATTGGAATCTTTGGAGTGTTTGCAAAGAATAACAATTTTATTCCCAGACCTCCGAGGCACCAACACCACCTGGAACCAGCAGGGAAGGATTTGGGATGTTGTGGATGAGGCTGGAACCACCCTGCAACAGCCCCCCCACCCAGCCCTGGGCTGATCCCATGGTTTGGGAAGCAGGAAAGGTGGGAATTCTGCCCCTGAGCCCCAGCTCCTGGATCCCAACCCTAGGAGGATGTGGAGCTGCTGGAATGAGTCTGGAGAAGGCCTTGGAGATGCTCTCCTAAGTTTATCCGCTGTGGGTGGTATCCCACATTCCGGGAAATCCCTGTGCTCGTGGCTCTGGCCCTTCCCAACTCCAGGTGCATCCCAGGCTCCTCANTTGGGATGTTGTGGATGAGGCTGGAACCACCCTGCAACAGCCCCCCCACCCAGCCCTGGGCTGATCCCATGGTTTGGGAAGCAGGAAAGGTGGGAATTCTGCCCCTGAGCCCCAGCTCCTGGATCCCAACCCTAGGAGGATGTGGAGCTGCTGGAATGAGTCTGGAGAAGGCCTTGGAGATGCTCTCCTAAGTTTATCCGCTGTGGGTGGTATCCCACATTCCGGGAAATCCCTGTGCTCGTGGCTCTGGCCCTTCCCAACTCCAGGTGCATCCCAGGCTCCTCACTGGGATGAGGAGCAGAAAAGGCCTTGGATGTGTGCAAGTTCTTCCCAGGAATAACGGAACCGTCCCCGTGTTCCCAACACCACATCCAGCCCAAATCCCAAACAAATTCCAGATCCTGGGAGGAAACTGAACTCCAGCCCCAAAAGTCATTTTTTGGTGGTCTTCATGGGCCAGGAAAAGCCAAACTATGGATTTTATCCCATGTGGTGCCACCATGGAGTTCTCCAAGGGAAAACAGCCCTGGAGAGGGTGATTCAAATCCAGGATTTTGGCTCACAGCAGCTCAGGAACCAAACTGTCCTCCAGCATTCCAAAATCCAAGAGGAGGCTGTTGGTTTGTGAGGAAAATAAGCCAGGAATGAGATTCCCGGCAGTTTTCAACTCTGGGATTTTCTTTTAGAGGGGAAAAGGTCATTCACCGAAGGTGAATTTATCCAAAAGGTGAGTCACGACTGGAAAGGAATCCAAGAGGAAATAATCTCATGGATTGGCAGGGCAGCGCTGATAGTCAGGGGCTTGGATCCCTAAAAACCAACATCCCATGGATCCGACTCTGGCTCCTCAGCTCCTTCTTTTTCCCATCTTCCCACCCGGATGTGAGGCTGGAAATCCACCAAAGGAACAAAGATATCCTGGTGCTTTGGGAAGTTAATTCCTTAGGAAAACAAAGCAGGCCCTTGGGATTAAGTGGAATGAGCTGGTGAGAAATCCTGGTATCCCTCAAGGTTTTGACAGCCCCTTATCTCCAGCAGGATGTGTCCGAGTGATGGGAAAAACACGGAGCTGGAGCAGCAGGTGGAGAAAAACAGGAAAGGAATTGGCCGGAGGAATGGAAAGATGAAAAAATCCAGACAATTCTGGAAAAAATATGGGAAGAAAGGACAAGGAGGACACGGTGAGGGCAACAGAGGGAAAGGGAAAATGGAGAAGCCGTTTTGGACTTGGAATTTTTCTCTGTGGTTCCAAAAACATCCTGGCCAAGAGCCAGACTTGAGCAATGACCTCACTGAGGCAGGAAAAGGAGGGAGAGGGATTTTTAAAGGGGCTGGAGGGACAGGACACAGGGAATGGCTTCCCACTGGGAAAGGGGAGCTTGGGCTGGCATCTTGGGAAGGAATTCCTGCCTGGGAGGGTGGGCAGGGGCTGGGCTGGAATTCCCAGAGCAGCTGGGGCTGCCCCTGGATCCCTGGGAATGTCCAAGGCCAGGCTGGATCCTCCTGGGACAGTGGGAGCTGTCCCTGCCCATGGAATGGGATGAGTGCAAGGTCCTTTCCCACCCAAAGCATTCCGGGATTCCATGATTCCCTTCCCTATGGTGAGCAATGCCAGAGGCGCCCGGAGCAGTTTGAGGGATGTTTCCACACAAACATTTCTGGAGTGAGTTTAAATTCAAGCAAACCTTCTCCCGGATCTTGGAATCGCTTTGAACTTTTGGAGCCACTTTGCAACACCAGAACTGCCGCGATTCCGGAGCTCCACACAAACTGGGGGAAGATGAATCCCAAAAAAAAGTTTTTTGGAGGAAAGCCAGGTCTGTGTGCCCAGCAGCGTGGGAAGGAAGGAGCTGCCAGCCAGACCCGGAGAGGAGGATCCAGTCCAGGGAAGCGCAGCTGGGATTTCATGGAAATAACTCAGCCCCATCTCCAGGTGATAAAACAGCTGAATTCCAGCCCAGCTGATCCCGGAGCAGGGAATAAATCTGGGAAGTTCTCACTCCCACTTTTTCTATGCTGGGGGTGCAGCTGATCCTGAAAAAGGGAAGAGTTTTGGCAAGAAAGGAATTTTTTCCCCGTTTTTTTTTTTTTTGCTGTTGGGAAGAAGCCAAGGGCTGAACATCCCCATCCACAGCAGAGCCGGAGCAGAAGGAGAGAAGGAAAAGGGAGGAAAAGGCAGAAGGGAGGGAAAGGAGACCCAGGGAAAAAATGAAATCAAATCTGGGAGGTGTGGAAAGGGAGAGAAAAGTGAGAGGGAAGGAATGAAAAGATGGGAAAGGAAAGGAAGGGAAAGGTGGAAAGGAGGAGAAGGAGACTCGGGAACAAGAATTGGGAGATGTGGAAAGGGAAAGGAAACGAGAGGGAAGAAATTTAAAGGGAAGATGTGAAGGGAGAAAAGGAATTGTGGACAGGAAAAAGGGGGAGAAGCCGGTTTGGGAATTGTGGGCAGTGAAAAAGGAGGGAATAACTGATTTGGGAATTGCAACAGGAAAAAGAGGGAGCAGCCAGTTTGGGAATTGTGAGCAGGAAAAAATGGGGGAATAACTGGTTTGGGAATTGTGAGCAGGAAAAAAGGAGGAGCAGTCGGTCTGGGGGAGATTTGGGGTTTCCAAACAGGAATTTCTCCCCAAAAAGGGGGAGAAGGGCTCAGGGCAGAAAGTGGGAGGAGGGAGCGAGGAATCACAGAATCCTTTAGTCTGGAAAAGCCCTGGAATACCATTCAGCCCAACCTTGGAACAGCTGGGGAGAGCAGCAGGGCCGGGTCCTTCCTCACCTTGGAGGTTTTCCTTCCAAGAGGATTTTTCCTCATGGCATTCCCAGCCCAGCTCTGCAATGTCCCGATCCCAACCCCTCCCTGCCATCCACGTGGAGCTGTTTGGAGGGCAAACAATTCCCTGCTTCCCACACTGTGCGGCCCCCTGGGAATTCCTTCCCAAACAATCCCGGGATCGTGTCCTTTGGCTGGCCTGGGGTAACCCCCGGGGGCAGCGGAACAAAACCCTTCCCTTCCCATCTTTTTGCTGCAGGGAGAAGGGAAATGTGGGAAAATCCCACCGGGAGCAGTGGGATGAGGTGTCTCCCGAAGGTCCAAACCCCCACTGGAATCTTTCCCCTCCCCTGGGATCAGCATCCAAGAGGGGAGAATGTTCCTCCTGGGATCACTTCCAGCTTGGAAAGGCCGTTGTTTATAGGACACAAAAGCCAAAGAGAATTTTTGTTTGTTCTTTCCAGCTGTCTCCAAAATCCAGCCGGGAAAGGGCTGCTCAGGGCAATGGAGGTGATGGAAATTTGTGGGAAAAGCAAAGGGAATGGATTTTTATTTGGGATTTGACCCTGGAAGAGGCTGCAGAGGTGGAAAAGTTGTTCCCAAACAGGTGAAACCATTCCCTGCTCCTCACATTTCTCTGGATAAAGGGCTTTTCCTGGATTTTTTTTCTCTCTTGCAGGAGCTGGATAAAGCCAGGCCTCCAAGAAAACTCCAAGATCTCCTCTTCAGGTGAGGAAAAATCCCTTTGTTTTCCTCACCGAGTTCTTCCCATCTTGGGAGATTCAGTGGAAAAGGGAAAAAGATGGATATTGAGGGAAAAATTCCCTTTCTTCCTTTGCCCTGCCTTGGAAAATTCCTTTCTCTGTTATGGGAGGTGGAAATTCCTCATGGAAAACGAGTTTGGAGCAAGTTATCAATGTAGGATCTTGGAATTAGGGGGGGGGAATCCTTCAGGATCAGCCTCAGGGACAGCCCCGACGTTCCCAAGTTTCCGTGACTGCTCGGCTGGGATATCTCCAGTCCTTCTCCCATGCCAAAGCCATTCCTGGTGCAGCAGGAAAAGCCCAAACCTGGAATTGAGCCAGAGGTTACAAACTTCAGGGAAAAAAAATGGCTCCAAGAGTTCTGATAAAGCTCTGGATCAGTCGGAATCCCGTGGGATTCCTCCGGCTGGAGGGAAACTCTTCCCAAAGGGCCAAGGAAAAGCTTCCCATGGATACTCCAAGGTGGAAAAATGCAGCAGTTTGGGAGATTTTTTATTTAAAAATCAAATTTTAATTCTGGTTTCAGGGTCCAGTTCCCAAATGTTTTGCAGATTCCACCAAAATCTGCCTTTCCATAAGAATTAAAGAATCCTGGAATCGTGAAGTTTGGAAAAGATTACAAGATCATCAAATCCAACCCAATTCCCACCACATTCACCACAAATTATTCCTCAAATGCTGCATCCATAAATTCTTTGAACAATTCCAGGGATTGGGATTCCACCGCTGCATCCCATTCCAATGCCTGGCACCCATTCCCATGGATAGATTTTCCTAATTTTCAATCCAAACCTCCACTGACCATCCCGTGGTGTTATCCCAGGAAGAACCGGCTTTCCTTCATCCCTTTCCCTCAGAATTAACCCTTGAAGTTGTCCCATTTTCTCCCGGCTGAGATGGTTCCTCCATCCCGAGGAATTCCAGGGAGTAGAGATTCCAACCCAAATGAAATCAAACCAAACAATCGGATTCCTTCCACAAATCTCTTCCCTGAAGGATTTTTTTTTCCCAGGAGAGGCTCAGGTTGGGCATCAGGAGGAATTTCCACATGGAAAAGGTGGTCAGGGATTGGAATTTGGATTCCCCGTTCCTGGAGGTCTCCAAGGAATTCCTGGATGCAGTACTCAGTGCCGAGGCGGGGATCAGGCACAGCTTGGAATCGATGATCCTGGAATTCCAGCCTCAGGGATCCCGGGATTCTGTGCCAGCAGTGAATCCCTGCCGTGGTTCCAGGCATGGTTGTCCTATCTGTCAGCTCTGCCAGGCTTAGCCAAAGTCCAAACTCCCTCTTTAGGCTGGATTTTAGGGAAAATCCCTTCATGGAAAGGGTTGTCCAGCCCAGCCCAGGTCCCCAGGGCAGCACCTCCCAAGTATCCCAAGGATTTACCTCAGCTCCAAGGGGAATCTGGTGCTCTGTTCCTCACATCCCATGGGAAGATCTCCTCCAGCTCCCACCCAGGATGGAAAATCTGCCAATTCCACCTTTTCCTTCCTCTTCCCAAGGCCCACAACAATCGTGGAAATCACCTGAGCCAACCCCAGCTCCTGCCACCTTCTCCCTTCATGGAATTCTCATCCCTGCTGGAGGAGAAGAACCAGAAAATTTTGGCTGCTCTGTGGCCAAAAATTTCCTCCCCGGAGCCTTTCCTCCTCCGGGAACATTCTGGATGAGCCAACAAGAGGAACCACAGGGAGTGGGGCTGGGAAATCAGTCCCGGGTTTGATGCTTTGCACATTCCCGGCCACTCCAACAGCAGCATCCTCAAAGGAATTGTTCTGGCCACGTTCGTGGTGGCCCCGCTCCGCTTGAGAAATGCTCCTTCCAAAGGAAAACCGGATGCACTGGGATAACTCCCGACTCAACTTCCTGGGAGTGAATGAGTCTTTTTTTTCCCCACTCATCTGAGGGATGTGGGAATTTTTTGTTCCCTGAACCAGCAGCGCCGTCAGCAATCCCTCAGAGGAGCTGGGCAGTGCCGGGAATGTTTCATTTTCCTGGAGAATTCCAGCTTTGCTGAAGGAATTCAATCCTTATCCATTTGAATGGCTTTTCATACAAACACGTGGAAATCCTGGAATGGTTTTGGTGGGAAGGGACCTTAAACCCCATCCCATTCCAAGCCTGCAAGGACACCTCCCACTGTTCCAAGTGGATCCAAGCCCCAGTGTCCAACCTGTCCCTGGCCACTTCCAGGGACCATGGAGAGTCCACAGTTGCTCTGGAAAAGCCCTCAAACCCCTCATTCCTGCTTTTCCACACGGCGTGGATTGACACAGAAGCTCCTTTCCAGCGGTGTTATCCCTGTCCTGTCCCAAACCCATCACAGAGGTGCCATGGAATGCTGGGTGGTGGCAGGACCCAAAGGAGCCATCCCTCTTTTTTTGCCATGTTCCCAGGCATTTTCCCCATGTATTCCCAGAGCTTTTTCTTCAGAAAACATGGAATTATTTCAGAGAACATGGAATTATTTCCTCATCTTGCCGGAGAGGTCAGGACCAAGCTGACATCAATATTTTGGGAATGGTTCCTCCCAGCATTGGCAGCGGGAAAAGCCACCAGAACATTCCAAACCCCAGATCTTTCCCAAGAAAGAGCTTTCCCTCCTCCGGCTACAAACACCAAAGCCAAATATCCTGGATTTTCAGTGCCACTGGAATTGGTGGCACTCCCAGCGTGGCTCCCAGATTGTTTGTGCATTCCCTGAAATAATTCTGGGTGTAGCAATCCCAGCCGGGAGTCAAGACCCGGCTCAATCCGGCTCCGGTTGGGATCAGGCCATGCTGTTGCGAAGGGAAATGACTTGGAAGCACAACCCTACGGATGGAATCCATCAAATCCGTCTGGACTTCAGGGCTCGGGGATGCTCCATTGGTCTTTTCATTCCAGAGGAATTTGTGGCCTCGCTGTCTCCGGGGCTCCTTTGAAGCTTTTCCGAGCCTGGCTCGGGGACGAGGGAATTTCCTGAGGTGACAAAGGGGAGCGAAGGGCTCTTCTGGTGGGATTGGGAAAGGGTTTCACCCTTGGAAAGAAGGGAATTAAAAACCCTCCGAGGTTCTGCGGTGCAGAGGTCTGGGAGCCACATCCAAAATCATGGAATTATCCCGGACTGGTTTGAGTTGGGAGGGACCTTAAAGCTCAGCTCATTCCCACCCCACCTCCCACTGTCCCAGGTTCTCCCAGCCCCAATGTCCAGCCTGGCCTTGGGCACTGCCAGGGATGCAGGGGCAGCCCCAGCTGCTCTGGGAATTCCCGCCCAGCCCCTGCCCACCCTCCCAGGCAGGAATTCCTTCCCAAGATGCCAGCCCAAGCTGCCCTTTCCCAGTGGGAAGCCATTCCCTGTGTCCTGTCCCTCCAGCCCTTGGCCCCAGTCCCTCTGCAGGTCTCCTGGAGCCCCTTCAGGCCCTGCAAGGGGCTCTGAGCTCTCCCTGCAGCCTTCCCTGCTCGAGGGGAACATTCCCGGCTCTCCCAGCCCGCCTCCAGAACCCTGGGATGGAAATGAAGGAATCCAAAAGAAGGACACTGTGATCCTGGAAAATCCCTCCTTGTTGTTGGAATCTTTCCCAATGGAGCCAGGAAGAAGCTGATGAGAACAAAATCCCCATTGATAAGGAATTTAAGGGATAAACTGTAGGGAAGGGAAAGGCCTGGATGTGCTGAGGGAGATTTTGTGCGGAAGAACAGATGCGATAACTCGGCATTGTCCAAGCTGGGCTGGAAAGAACATTCCAACCACTGGAGAACACACCTGAGCTTCCACCCTTGACTAAAGCAAATTAATTTTCATTAATTAACAAAGCTTTGAACTCACCAATTCTCAGGGAAAAAAAAACCAACAACATTCCTTTTGTCCATTTGGATTGAAAAAAATGAAGGATTTCCTCTGCAAGCAGCTGAAAATCCCAAGCAGTTCCCTCCTTTCTTTCTCCGCCTCCAATATTTATGCTGGAAAATATTTTCCTTGGAGTTCCCTTTTTTCATTCCAGGAGCATCTTTTCCCTGTTGGCTCCAAAAGTGCTACAGATCCATTAAAGCTCAGAATCCAGGGAATAAAATCCTTGGGACAAACCCTTTCCAGGCTGTTTGCAGGGAGTAGCGACCACATCCCAGGGGGAGACAGAAGGATAAGGATTTGGGATGGGAATTCGCCTGGATAAAGGGATTTGGGGTTGTCTCCTCGTCCCACGCTCATTCCAGGTGGGAAAAACATTCAGGATGTGGTCCAGGCTTAACTCCTGAATTAGGAGAGAGCAAAGCCCAGCTCTTAAACCAGGCCCAGGCAAGCCAAGGACTGGACTTCAGTTCCAAATCCATCCCTAGGAGAGAGGGAAACTGAGGCAGAGCCAAGGGTCCTTCACAGTTTGGATCCACATCCGCATCCAAAACTTTGGAGCAGCTTCTCCAAGGAGTTTGTTTGTTAAAATCCCAAACATTTCTGTAGCTTCCACCTAGATCCTTTCCAGGCCTGGAGTTTAACGGAAAAGCTCCTGAAAACAATTAAATAAATCCGTGGATAAATGAACTTCCTGGAACCCTTTTCCAGATGATCCCGAGGAGTGAGAAGGTCACAGCTCTGGCTCTGGAGGTTGGTGCTGCCCAAGGGAGTTTTCCTTTGGTTGGGTTATCCTGATCCCAGTTTACTTTTCCTCCGGGAATTCTTCCTGGTGGGAGCCTCTGTGATATCCTGACCTGCTCCTCTGACCTCCTCCAGGTGCCCATTCTTTTCCTTGGAAACTCCTTGGAAAAGGGACGCTGGGCTGCTGTTGGCTGTGATGCAGCTCCCAAATAATCTGGTTGGGATGATCCAGAAGATTCCAGGCAAACCTGGAATACGGCGTCTTCTGAATTCCACGAGTGTTTTTTTCCAGGAATTATGAACCCTGTGAGTTTTCTCGTACAGTAAATTCCCAGGAGGATTCATTACGATTAGTTGTGATTAATTATGATTAATTGTGATTAATCATCTCATGAGCTCTTACCAAATACTCCTGTGGTTTAGTGGATACTCCAAGAAAAGAACCAGCAATTCCTAGGAATATTTTGTGGAATGATCCATCAGGAATGCTCCTAAGGTTGAGGTTGGAGGTGGAAGAGGGAGGATTCCTCTCTGGATTTCCACTCCCGTGGGTCGTGGAAACCTGGGATGGATGGATAATTTCCAAGGAATCTCCGAAGATTCCAATCGTAGAAAAACATTTTTGTCTGTGCTCCTTGGAGATTTCCATGAGGAAAATTCCCTTATGGAGTCACAGCTCCACTGGGACACCTTTGGGACTCCAAAAGGATGGAAAACCTCTGGAATAAGCCCCAGACCTCTAATTCTAGGGGTTTTCCTTACCTTTAACCCAACACAAACCTCATGGAGATGCTCCACGTGCTGAGGATCTTCGAGAGGAGACCCGAAATCCTGGAAAAGGGGAGGGACTCCCCTGGATTCATCCCCAAGATTGGGGTGCGGAGCTGGGAACTTCCGGCTCCCCCCAGTAGAGGGCAGCAATGGCCCACACGCCATAGCCAGGCAATTCCAGCGGGATTTGGGAAAAGGATCCATGCGGAACATGCCTCAAAAAAGAACCAAACGGAAGGAAAAATCCCCTCAGCTCCAGGAGAAAGAGCTCCGAGTCCAGGGATTTGCTTTATCTCCGGGTGATTCCTTTAACATCCAAAAAAGTGGGAAGAGAGCGAGGAGGGGATGCAAAAAAAGAGGGATGTGGGTGATCCCGATGGAAAAATGACCCACAGCCACCCAGTGAATTCTTGTGGCTTTCCCGGAGGGCTTGGGATTCATGAGAGAGCCCAGGGAAAGACTGGATGAAATCAGGGCTAAAGCAGCTCCTTCCCGCTGGATCTGCCCCTTGGAAACGCTGGATTCTCTTTGGGATCTCCATCCCAACTATCCCGGGGTCTCCAGGAAGAGTGGAGCCTTGCGGATCCAGCCCAAGCTGCTCCGGGTGTGTTTCCTGGGAAGGAGCTTTGGAAGCAGCTTCTGGCTGCCTGTTCCGGAGGTTTTCCATCCTTTTGGATTCCCAAACGTGTCCCAGTGGAGCTGTGACTCCCTAAGGGAATTTTCCTCATGGAAATCTCCAAGGAGCACAGACAAAAATGTTTTTCTACGATTGGAATCTTCGGAGATTCCTTGGAAATTATCCATCCATCCCAGGTTTCCATGACCCACGGGAGTGGAAATCCAGAGAGGAATCCTCCCTCTTCCACCTCCAACCTCAACCTTTAGAGCATCCCTGATGGATCTTTCCACAAAATATTCCTAGGAATTGCTGTTTTTTCCCAGATATATCCACTAAACCACAAGAACATTTTGTACAATCCAGGGCAGGGGTTGGGAGTGGATTCCTTACAGCGAGGAAAGTTGGGATGGAGGGAATCCATCCAAGGATAAACATCAGCAAGGAGGGAAATCAAACTGGGAATGCAGCTGGGCCTCTTCCCGTGAGGAAAAGCCAGGGATAACACCCTGGATGGATCCTGTTGGTTTAGAGGGAGTTCTCCATGTGGATATTCTTCTCTGGAGCATTGGATGGTGTTTCCTCCTGGCATTTTTGGGATGGGAAACCACACTGGGACATCCAAGCACAGAGGTTGGGATGTGCCTCTGGAATGATTCCAGGGGTTCCAAGTGGGGGAAGTTCCACTTGGATTTGGGAGCTGCTGGAGAAGACAGCGTTCCCTTCTCCCAGCCAGCCTGGGAAAAGCTGGTAAGCAGATCCCAGTCCGGAAAAAGGTCACCATTCCCTGCCTGCTCCTGGGAAGTGCAGCACGGAAAAGGAACAGAACAGGGAAATCCTGGGAATACAGATGTGCTTGGAATTGAGGGATCAGTGCCTGAGCTCTAAGGATTGAGGGATATGACAGACAGGAAAGGGTTAAAAGTGGGATGCTGGCTGTGAAAACTGGGATGTTGGATGAGGCCTGGAAAGAGTGGGATCACGATTTTCCAGTGGGATGGGTTTTGGGAGGCTGTGCTGGTCACTGAGCTGTGGAAAGGATGACGGGAATGTATTCCAGAGGTGATCCTTGCTGTCCCGTCTCTGCCTGGATATGGAACTGGGGAATAATCCCAGTGCTCCCATGGCAGACATGGAGCTGTGCCCAAAACCTCATCTGAGCTGGGAACGGGAATCCCGCAGGAAAATCTGGGATCTGGGACCCTACGGAGAGGCTGCCGAGGCTTGTCTGGCTCTGGGAATGTATTCCCTGATGGTTTTCCATGTAGGAAACCATAGGGATACGGAGACCTGACTCCACAGGTCTGTGGGTGATGGTCAAGGGCCTGGAATTGCGGAATCATGGAATGGGTTGGGTCGGAAGGGACCTCAAAGATCTCCTCATTCCAACCCCAGTGACAAGGGACACCTTCCATGATCCCGGGGTGCTCCAAGCCCTGTCCAGGAGAGCTGCAGAGGGACTGGGGACAAGGGCTGGAGGGACAGGACACAGGGAATGGCTTCCCACTGGAAAAGGGGAGCTTAGGCTGGCATCTTGGGAAGGAATTCCTGCCTGGGAGGGTGGGCAGGGGCTGGGCTGGAATTCCCAGAGGCGCTGGGGCTGCCCCTGGATCCCTGGCAGTGCCCAAGGCCAGGTTGGTTGGACTCAGATCCACCTGGGATAGGGGGAGGTGTCCCTGCCTGTGGAATGGGGTGGGAATGGGATGGAATTTAAGTTCCCTTCCCANGAATGGCTTCCCACTGGAAAAGGGGAGCTTAGGCTGGCATCTTGGGAAGGAATTCCTGCCTGGGAGGGTGGGCAGGGGCTGGGCTGGAATTCCCAGAGGCGCTGGGGCTGCCCCTGGATCCCTGGCAGTGCCCAAGGCCAGGTTGGTTGGACTCAGATCCACCTGGGATAGGGGGAGGTGTCCCTGCCTGTGGAATGGGGTGGGAATGGGATGGAATTTAAGTACCCTTCCCACTCAAACCATTCCATGATTCCATGATTTTACTGTCCAGGACTTGTGGAAAGATCCACCAGGGATGCTCTAAGGTTGAGGTTGGAGGTGGAGNCAGAGGCGCTGGGGCTGCCCCTGGATCCCTGGCAGTGCCCAAGGCCAGGTTGGTTGGACTCAGATCCACCTGGGATAGGGGGAGGTGTCCCTGCCTGTGGAATGGGGTGGGAATGGGATGGAATTTAAGTACCCTTCCCACTCAAACCATTCCATGATTCCATGATTTTACTGTCCAGGACTTGTGGAAAGATCCACCAGGGATGCTCTAAGGTTGAGGTTGGAGGTGGAGGAGGGAGGATTCCTCTCTGGATTTCCACTCCCTGGGTCATGGAAACCTGGGATGGATGGATGGATAATTTCCAAGGAATCTCCAAAGATTCCAATCGTAGAAAAACATTTTTGTCTGTGCTCTTTGGAGATTTCCATAAGGAAAATTCCCTTATGGAGTCACAGCTCCACTGGGACACGTTTGGGAATCCAAAAGGATGGAAAACCTCCGGAATAAGCCTGGCAATGCCCAAGGCCAGGCTGGACATTGGGACTTGGAGCTGCCTGGGACAGTGGGAGGCGTCCCTGTCCATGGATGGGATGGGAAGGGAATGGGATGAGTTTAAGGTCCCTTCCCACCCAAACCATTCCATGATTCCAGGATTTTACTGTCCAGGGCCAGAGGCTTTACTGGCCAGCTCTGGAGGCTCTGGCAGGTGGGACGGAGCAGTGGAAGTTTGGAACAGTCCCTCCATCGCTACATACAGTGCTCATCCAGCCCAAATTCCCTGGAGCAGAACTCAGGATTCCTGGAGCTGTCAGATCCCAAAGATCTCCAAAGAAAACAGCTCCGGGCATTTTTAAGGATTTCCCTCCATGGAGAGAGGAACCGTGGAAGGAAACCGGAGCATCCCACCTTTCCCACCTTCTCCTCTCTTCCAGAGGAGCTGCTTTGCAAATTCCATTTCCAAGATTTAATCCCTGGGATTCATCCAAGCCCTGCTGTCATTCCGAGGGCCTCTGTTTATTTATATTTTAATTTTATTTAGCGCTGTCCCACTTCTTTATTTCCAACCCCATTAATTCCCAATTAAATGCCTCATCCCTTATCCCCAGGAGATGGGGTGACCTTATCCCGGCGTTTCATCCCTGTCTTTGTTTATCCCGAATTTTGGAAAGACTTCAAATCTTAACGCAAAGGCCTCAGCCTATGGAGAAGGAGGCACATCCCAGGGGAAGCACTTTTAGAGGAAGCATCCTTCTTTCCAGGAAAAATCTTCCAAACTCTTTTTTGGATTTAACCCCCAGCTGTAGGAATTGTATTTTTTTAAAGGAAAATCCAAACCTGTTGGAAGCAAAATCCTTCATTTTTATGGAGCGATTCCTCTCCTGGCATTTAAGGATCTTAGGTGGACACATCCTAAAAATATTCTTTGGATCTGGATTCTGATGATATGGAATAAACTTTTCAAGCTTTCAAACATCATTAAATGCAAAAATTCTCATTTTTCCTCAAATTATTTTTTTCTTTTAGTGAAAATTCTGGGATTTGAGAGATTTTGTTAAAAAAAAAAAAGCAGGGAAAAAAACCCCCAACTTCTCTCATTTTTGGCACCAGGAACATCCAGCTCTGATTCCGAAGGTGACACACGACCATGGAATCATTCATCCCAAAATCCAGAGGAAACCGGAGTCCTTTTCCCAGCCAGTATCCCTGGGAACGCAAAAGAACTGGGAAATCTGGGATTGCAGGATTCTCTGTGCATCCCTTTTCCTCAAACTCTTTGGGAATGTGCCAGCACAGCTCCTGCAAGCCCAGAATTAAGGTTTATGGATGCCAGGCTGGGAAGAAGCAGCCACAGCCTCTCCAGCACAGGACACACGGGAGGAGATTCCCAGATATTCCAGAGGAAACTGGGCTGTGGCAGGAGCAGCTGGAATGGTTTTGGTCCCTCCTTCCGCCTCTCCTGGGCTGTGTCTGTCCCCAGCTCCATCCCCGCTCCATGCTGGGTTTTTTTCCCTTTTCCTTCCCTTTCCATGATCTTCTTAAGGAAAAACAAACAAATGAGGAAATGAAACCTTCCTTGGATCTCCTTCCATCCTTCCCTAGCAGGGTTATAACCATGGAATCCCGGGATCCCCGAGGTTGGAAAATCCCTCCGGGATCATCCAGTCCGAGCTGTGCCCGATCCCCACCTCAGCTCTGAGTGCTGCATCCAGAAATTCCTTGGACACCCCCAGGGATGGGGATTCCAAAGCTCCCTGGGCACTTCCAAGGCCTGAGCACCCTTTCCATGAGGAAATTCCTGCTGATGTCCAACCTGCCCCTCCCCTGGCACAGCCTGAGGCCATTCCCTCTTGTCCTGTTATTCCCTGGGAGCAGATCCCAAATTCCCCCTGGCTGCCCCCTCCCATCAGGGAATTTCAGAGAGGGAAAAGGATCCCTCTGGATCCTCCTTTGCTCCAGGCTGAGCCCCTTTCCCAGCTCCCTCAGGAATTCTCCAGCCCCTTCCCAGCTCCGTTCTCTTCCCTGGACATGCTCCAGCCCCTCCATGTCCCTCTTTCCATGAGGAGCCCAGAACCAAAGCCAGGATTTGAGGTGTCCCAGCAGTGCCATCATTCCCTGCTCCTGCTTCCACTCTTTTTTTGGATAAAGGCCAGGATGCCATTGCAATTCTTGCCCATCTGGGCTCATAATCAATGGAAAACATCAAGAAGAACCTTGGGAAAACTGACCAGACTTCACCTCTCCTTGGGGATTAAAAAAAAAAACCACCAAAAAAACCCCATGGAAAATCAGACATTGGAACATTTCTGCTTTAATTCCGGCCTTTTGGAAAAATTCCAGTCGGGAGAACGTGATCCAGCGGCATTGTTAAAACAGAAGGTGAGAGGAGAGAAAAGAAAGCAGAGAGGAAAAGTGTGGAATAAAAAAAGTCATGGATGAAAATAAATAAGTAATAAATAAAAATCCAATAAAAGGAATATCAGGCATCCTGGTGGGATTCCAGGGTAGCAGGCTCACAGGATAAAGGGATGATTAACTGGGAGAAGGGAGTTTGGCACAGCAGGAATTCCAGCAAGGGAAGGGCTGGGAGGGAGATGAAGATGAGGGAAAACACCAGGAAAATCCATTCCTGAGGGTGAGGGAGCTGAGAGAGCACCCAAAGGTAATTCCAGGGCAAGAGGGAGAGGAAAAAGGAGGTGGGAAGCTCCAAGCGGGAAGCAACAAACAAGAACACTCTGAGGGAAAAGATTCCAGCCTTAGCTGGAAATCAGGGATAAGCAGCTTAAAAATGTGCTTGGAACAACGTTTTGGGAGAAAAGGAGGGACAGGCCACTGGGAGAGGTGGAATTCCTCACAGCATTCCATCAGCAAGGACAGGAGGCAAACAAAAACAAGGAAGTGGGGGGGAAAGAAGGGAAATAAGTTTGAAAAATTGGGAATTAACCTGTGAAAGTAGCTCCTGGTGGGGAACAAGTAGGGAAATACATGGAAAAATTGGATAAGAAGTGGACTTGGAATAGGAGAGTTACAAGGGAGCAAATTGGATTTCCAAACCTGAGGAATTGGGGTGAGAGCAGGAAATCTGGGAAAAGGGAAAGTTGTGCCAGACCTTCCAACAGCCAAAAGAATGGGAATCCCGGGAATTCCCATTGTGGAAGTGTGAGCCCTGACTCTGGTGTAATAAATGGGGGAGTATGAAGGGAAAGGAGTTGGGAGTGAACCTAAAGCTGGAGCCTGGAAACTGAGCTTGAGCATCCAGGAAATCTTCCTGGAAATAAGGAATGTCACCCTCTGGAATCACCATCCCATGGAGAAGTGAGGGCTCCGTAGGTGGGAACACAGGGAAGTTGTGGCTGGAAGTGTCCGAGGCCAGACTGGGTGGGGCTTGGAGCAGCCTGGGATAGTGGGAGGTGTCCCTGCCCATGGAATGGGGTTGGAATGGGATGGGATTCAAGCTCCTTCCCAACCCAAAGAATTCCAGCAAGGATGATGAGGATCAGCATCTCCAACTCTGCTCCCGGATTTCCTTCCCTATCTCATCCCTCTTTTTCCACTAAAATGATGGTTCAGCTCATGAGCTCATGAGGCTGGAAAACAGATCCCAGAGTATGCAAGGATGAGAATTTCTAGGAATTTCCCATGGGCCCTGCAGTGTCTCAGCCACGGGAAGGGGATGGGGAGGGGAAAAACCTCTGGAATAAGCAGAGTTTCCAAGGAAAAGGGGGATTAGGGACACAGAGAGGGTGATGAAGGTTGCCTTTGATCCTGATAAAATGAGTCCCTCCATAGCAGCACTCGGGCAGGAAAATATTCCCACACAATATCCAGGGATCAGGTGTCCCATCCCAGCCTCTGGAATGAGCATTCCCAACTCTCCAAGCAGCCGGCAGCCCCACAGGGTACACCATGGATCAGGTAGGACACAGGCAGCATCCAGAGCAATGCCGGAGATGCTCCGGCTGCGGGGGGGATTCAGGAGGTCAGAAAAGCCGGGGGGGACAAAATTCCATGAAAAAGCCAAATCCTTGTTCTCCGAGCGGGAGAGATTTCATTGGAAGCCGCGCAGGCAGCCCTGGCAGCGAACTTGGCTGGAGCAGCGCATTCCCTTTCCGTGGATGCATCCCTCACAGCTTTCGCCCATTCCTCAAGTTCCTTCTCCCTGCTAAGCTGTGCCACTGCTGCCTTCTCCGGCCGGAGTCGCCGCGGGATCCCTCTCATCCCGCTCCCTGCGGCGGCCTGGCCTCGGGAAGCGCAGGGACGGCTGCGGCCGGAGGTGTTTTTGTAAGGATTGTTTAGCATTTGCTCCTCCGGAGCACTTGTGTATTTTTCTTCCAGCCCACTCACGCTCCCAGCAAGAGAATTCCCGGGCCAGGGCTCCAGGCGGGCCCTCGGCACCCCAGGATTCCCCGGCTTTATCCCAAACCTGCAGGAGACGGCTGTTATTGGAAAAGAAAACAGCCGTGTCAGGCTGTTCCCCACTCCCCTGCCCCAGCCTGAAAGTCCCAGCTCCGTGTCCCGAGTCTTTCTTGGAGAGCAGTTTCGCATTCCGGAGCTCAGATCGCTCCTGAAGATGCCAAAGGAATTTGGTTGCTCAGCTCACAAGGAAATACTTGGAAATTAGGTGTCCACATGTCTCGGATGGCTCCGGGTATTTCCACCGATAGCGTTTTCCGACAGATCCTTCCTTTCCCAGATTTGCCAGGGGAAGTTTGGCCCTCCCGAGAAGCCTCTGGAAAAGCGGGATGTGGAGGAGTTGAGAGGTTTCCATGTCCCAGCATTCCCACAGAGCCTGGTGGGAAAAGGAGTTGAGGTCATCCCAATCCTCATCGGTTTTCCTCGCTAGGAAGTGAGGAGATGAAGGAAAAGGAGAAACTTGCAGGAGAACCAAAGCTTAAATTTAAACTGCCCGGGGGAGGTGGTGATGGCGGAAGTCGGAGGTGTCCAGATCCAGGCTGGGTGGGGCTTGGATCCACCTGGGATAGTGGGATGCGTCCCTGCCGTGGAAATTGTGGGATGGGATGGGATAATGGGATGGGATGGGATGGGACGGGACGGGACAGGATGGGATGGGATGGGATAATGGGATAATAGGAAGGGATGGGATAATGGGATGGGATGGAATGAGATGGCATGGAATGGGATAATGGGATAGTGGGATAGGATTTATGGTTCCTTCCAACCCAAAACATTCCAGGATTTCTGATAAATCCCAACTGCTCCAAGCCAACACGGTGTGAGGCAATTCCCTCCATGTCCAGGATTTTTTTCCCTGTCTGGCCAGAGGACTTTGCTGGACAGAGGGAAGCAGCCCTGGGGTCCTTTCCACATGACTTTTTTAGGAGAACATCCCACTCCTGGGAGTACCATTCCCGAAGAGCCCCTTCACTGCTTCCAACAGCTGTGGCCAGTCCTTGGAAAGGATTTGTAGGGAAGGACGTCCCTCCACATCTTCTGTCTGCTCAAGGTCATGGATAATGAGGAATGGGATCAAACCATACATAGACATCCACACATCCCAAGACACCCTCGCTCCCAAACACACAGAGCTGGGAGCAGAAGGATTTCCAGGAGGACAGTTCCGAGATGAAATGAAGTGGGAAAAAAAATAGTTGGATGCTGTCTCAGGAAAATATTTTTAAGGAATGTGTGGAGCTTTGGAATGGTGTCCCAGTGGGAATGTTGGAAGGGTGGAAGCCCCTTGGCTTGAAGGACAGGACAAAGCCCTGGGGGCTGCAGAAAATCCCGGGGTCAGCAGATGGACCGAGCAACCCAGCGGGAGGGGGCTCTTCCATCGCTGATTCCAGCGAGTCTCTGGGAACCCTCCGGACTTCTGGGAGCCACAAAGCCCAGGAGCCATGGCTACAACTCCCACAGCGGGAGGTTGATGTCAGTCCCACCCTCCGGTCCCTTTGGCAGCACAACCTTTGGAGCTGGGATTCCCTCCAGCGTCTCCTTCGGTGGCTTTCAGGGCTCTCCATTAAATCCTGATCCAGAAATCTCTGTGCAAGGGCAGATCCAAGTGGGAAGAGGAATAAAATCTCTGTAAATTGTTCTTGTCTGGCACATTCTGTGCCTGAAAGAGGGATTTCTCCATTCCCACCCAGAGACCTGTTTGGATGCTTGGACATATTCATGGATAATTCGGGCAGGACTGATTTTTCCTTCTCTTCTCCTGTTTGGGGAAAATTCTTTCAGAATTTTGAAAGGGTTTGGTGGGAAAAAGTCTGGAAATTGCTGAGGGGACTGAGTGGGAAAAATCCCGTTTGTAACAACATCCGTTTGTCGCTCTCCGGAGGAAATCCAAGTGCCACAAGGCTGGAATGACAAATGGATACAGTTTGGATTTGACATCCCACAGGATGACAATTCCAGTGGGAAAAAGGCTCCTTTTCAGCAGGAAAACTCCTAAAAAACACCCCTGATCTTCTCAGGATGGAGATTTTAAGGTTTCTTGGTTTTGGCCATCTCGTATCCATGTTAATCAATATATCCCAGAGTTTCCAGTGGTTTTGGATTTGTCATTTTGGGAAGCAGAGCTTTGTAGAAAAGGCCTGAATTCTTTTTCAGTGTTTGAGGTGAAGCTTCAAAATTGAAGGGAATTGGGAATTTGGAAGTGAAAGCGCCTAAAAAGTGTTGATATTTTTGGAATATTTTGGTTATCCCTGCATGGCAATCCCAATAAAAACCTCTGCCTTGGAATGAGTAGGGAGGTAAAAATTTTTGGGAACAGTTGTTTGGAACACCTGCACCTGCATAATTTGCTCACCTCAGAAAAAACACCAAGATTTGGGGTGGGAGGAATAGTAATCCAGGCAGGAATGAGCCCTGGATGTATCACAAGAGTCACATATGGAATACTCAAACATTCCCAGGACGGAATTTCTCAGCCTGCTCCAGGGAGGTGAAATCTGTGATTGAGGGGATCGAACGTGCAATGGAAAGATGAAAAAAAGGTTCAGTGCTGCTGAGGGAATAAAATTTGCTGTGAGCAGGGGTGATGGGTGAGCAACTGCACAATACCCAGACCTGCCTCATCCATGGGAAATAATCATGGAATCATGGAATGGTTTGGGTGGGACGGGACCTCAAAAATCATCCCANGGGCCTCCTCTGGACTCTCTCCAGCAGCTCCACGTCCTTGTGCTGTTGGCCCCAGGGCTGGGGCAGCTCTGCAGGTGGGGTCTCACCTGAGGGGGCTCAGGGACACAATTCCCACCTTTCCTGCTGCCCACGCTGGGATCAGCCCAGGGCGGGGAGGATCTGGCCTGGCCTATTCCAGCCTCATCCACAACATCCCAAATCCTCCTCCCGGGCCTGCTCCACATGTTCATCCCCACCCTGGATTAATTCTGGACCAGCACCAAGGATCTGCCAAACTTTGGAGCACAAGACCCCACCAAAGTCCAGGATCATCCGGGTTCCCTGCAGGAATGTCATGAACGCTGCTCCTGGACGGAACAATGGATTGTTCTCACCAACCACGTGATTTTTCCTGCTTTTCCAGAGCCAGCTGTGTTGCTTTTTTGCTGTCAAGACATGGAATGGTTTTTGGGGCCTTTCTGCTCCAAGTTTTCCTCTCTCAACGTCCCTCTCTGAAGTGGTTGTAGCTACACTTGTGAGTTACACCCAGAGTAGTCACACCCAGTGGTTGGTAGAACCTGAGAGAGCAGAACCACGTAGGTGAGGAGCCCAAAGGGCTGGAATCCCTTCCAAGCTGGGATGGGACCAACCCATCCTTGAAAAACTTCCACTAAAAATTCTCTGCCTTTACCGCTCGGGTTCCAGAGGAATTCAGCAAAGGAAGATTTTCCGGGTGGGATTTTAGGGTGGGAAACAGCTCCACACAAACAGAATTTTCCAGAAAGAGGAATTAAGCAAAGGAGCATTTTCTGGGTGGGATTTTAGGGTGGGAAATGGCTCTGCACAAATGAAGTTTTCCAGAAAGTGACGTCAGCGACGCCATAGAAACTCCTCTCCTCTGTTTGGGCTAAATTTATTTGCCAGGATTCATTTGAGGGTCTTCTTTTCAGGAAGGCGTGAACTAAAATTCCGGTGGCCGCTCCCAGTTACCCAAATTCTCTCTTTCCTGAAGAAAAAGGAGCTGGAAGCTGCTTTCCAGGCCAAAATCTGATTCATGTTCTGCCTTCCCACGCTTCTTTTTCCTGTAATTTTCACTGGACACGATTCTTCTCTTGGATCCAATCATCCTCTTCCCTTCCTGTGCCTGTTCCTTCCTAAAATTGGGCTGGATCGAATAAACTGAGCTTCCAGGAGCTGAGCTTGACTGACTGAGAGGCTCTGTTTTCTGGGAAATAGGGAAAATTGGGATTGAAAGGGCAAGGAGGGATGAGGAAAGGCCGTTTGTTGGGATGGGTGGAAGCCGTGAGTCACAACGCATGAGGGATGGGAAGAAAGGAGGAGGAAGGGCTGCTCCAATGGCTCGTTTTCCAGGCCTGGACCTCCCCACATGGATTTGGGAAAGTTGGAGTCACATCCCTCAGCTATATTTTGGATCAAAAGCAGTCACCCGAAATGAAGAAATTCCAGGATTTCGGCTCCTCCTTTCAACCACTCCGTCCTGGGAAGCGTTCCTGATGTTTTCCTGCTTTTCCACCATCTCCTCGCCATCTTCTTTCACTTAACAGGAATATCGAGTTAGAGGCTCGTTAAGCCTCAGGCTCATTAGGAGAAACTGAAGCTCCTGGAGTTTGCCTGGAATAGTCAGGATCTGATGACAGAAGCTGACACTGGATTGTTTGGGAGTTCTTAGGATCAAGGAGAAATCGGTTGGAATCCTGTGATGAGAGAAATTGGAAACCAATCAGGAAGAGGCAGTGGTTTGTGTCAGGCAAGGGGAGCTTTTCCTAAAATAAAATCCCACAAAATTCTTAATGTAGGGAATAATTTTGCTGTTTAGGACAGGAAGAAACGGCCTCAAATGTGCCAGGGGAGGTTTTGGTTGGATATTTGGGAAAATTTCTGCCTGGAAAGGGTTGTCTAGGCCTGGAAGAAGCTTCCCGGGGGGGAATCTCTCCATTCCTGGAGAGATTAAAAATCCATGCGGATGTGGCACTTGGGGACATGGATCAGTGGTGGCAGGGGCAGTGCTGGGGAATGGTTGGACTGGATGGGCTTAGAGGGCTTTTCCAACCCGAATTATCCAGGGATTTCCTGGATTTATGATGTCATCCGGGACACAGCAGAGATCTTGGTGGCCCTGTGATATCCAGTGATGGGAACATTCAGCCATTCCAGTCAGGAAAGGCAATTCCAGGAAGGTGAGGACACCCAGCACAAAGCTCTGCCCGGTCCCACCAAGGCCAGATCCCTCCTCTCCTTTCCCAGAAAATTCAGATCCCCCTTTTCTCTCTGTCCTCCAGGGATGGATAATCCCCCTGGGAATTCCCACCTCCCTGGAAACCAGAACTCCTCCATTTTGAGGGAATCAGCAGGGCAGGGCTTTATTTCCGTCCAACAAACCTCCTTTAAGAGGAAAAAAACCTTTGTAGCCTTGGATATCCATGGAAGCAGCACTTCCACTCCATCCCAGCTGGCATTTCCCTGTCTCTGCCTCCACCGGGAATGGGCTCCAGCTTTTCTATTTTTATTTCCACCCCCTCCCTCCGTTGTTTGCGGAGCTTTCGTCCACCAGACCCAAAATCCAGCTCCGCAACTCCGAAGCTTCGAGAGCCCCTCGGAAGGAGGAAGCAGCCGGAGTCAGCAGCCGGAGCAGCGCAGGCACGAAGGTCATCCTTTGCATAATGTATTTATCTTGGAAAACGGGGTTTTATTCAGGCTATCCAAGAATCCAAGTGCTGAAACCAACACTAAGTCAACAGCACTTAGAGTAATGAAATAAATTCTTCAGGACAATCCAGCCGAAGGAGTTGACGAGGAGGGGGGGACCGGGGTTGTTTTTATTAAAATTCCTTCATTCCTGCAAACCGGCATTGTCTGTATTTCTTGGATGCGGCCTACGGAGAGACACCGTGCACAGCCTAGGCCGGAGTTTATTTAGTCTGCTGCCTGCAGCAAAGGAAAATAAAAAGCTTAATAAAAGATTTCCTTCTGTGGGAGCCCCTGCGATTTGCAGATTGGAAGATAAGGGGGCTGTTCGGAGGAAGGGATAATTCTCCATCCCAACAGAGATGGCATTCCCAGGCCAAGGGAACGGGAATTTATCTCCAGCCTCTGGTTAACCACAGGCCTGAGTGAAAGCCACCAGGACTGAAAGCTTAAACTGTTCTTAATTGTGCTGTAAAGCTCAAAGGAAAATATTTTTGATGCTCCGGCTTTTTAATCTAAATATGATTTAAATTCTGCTGTGCCCTTTCCCTCCCGACAGCACTACATCAATCCTTGATTTCATGACCTCTTGCGTGGAATTCTGCCAGGAATTCCATTGAATTGGAAGCTTAATTTGAAGCTTAATTTCCACTGGCCCTAAAACGTCAAGATTGGGTTACGCTGCAGCTGCAGCAGCAAAATGAGGTTCTGCTTCTGATCCTTTCCTTCACCTGGAGAGAGGTTTCATCCCATTATTCCCAGGTATTGCAGCTGTTGTTCCTTTGCTCAGGAATTCTGTGTGCGAGATAAATATTCCAGGTCCTGAAGAATTTTTTTAGACCTTGAAAATGGAAAAGATTCTTGGTTCATGGATCTTCCCTTTCTTGGAGATGGAAAACTCCCTTGGTTTTGGTGTCTTCCCTTTCAAACTCCCCACCTGCCTCTCCCACCCTGTGGCTCTCGACAGCCCAGGGATCCAGAATTCCATAGAACTTCTTCCCGTTCATCCCCCTGCCAAGCCAGAAAATCTCCAGGATTTTGTAATCCAGATCAATGAGGAGGAAAATAATTCACAAATCCTCTCCCAGCTTTTTACCAGCAGGGAAATAAAGGAAGACAAAAGTTTCTTTCCAAGGATGTCCTGCACGAGGAAAGATCCATCCCAAGGCTGTGCAGGGACCCTGTGGAAAATCCAAGGAGATCCCTTGAGTCTCCTGCATAGCACAATCCCATTTTTTTCCATAAATCCACGATGCGTTTGCTTCTCAAAACGCACAAGCCAGCCTCTCCCAAAGCTCAGGCCAAGATCTGGCACCCAGTTAAACTTCCAGGGGCTGCTGGGGCAAAATCCTTGGCAATTTAGAATAAGCGGAAACGGTGCCAATATTTCAGCAGACCATGGATGGGATCCAATCAAATTCCTACGGTACCTGGTCTGCAACATTCAGATGGGAATATTTCCCTTAAATCTCTCTTTTCTCCTCTTTGTTCCACCCTGGGAAGGAGTTTGGCTCCTGCATTGCCTTCAAACCTGCCATGTTGATGTGGAGTTGTTGGATGTTCCAGAAAATCACGGGCAGTTGGCTTCCAGCTGGGTCACCGCTCCTCCCCATTCCCTCTTTTCCGTCTCTCTTTTAGGAATGGGACCCATGCAGTGTGAAATCCCTACAACCGGGGCCGTCCCGAGTTAATAATTCCATGTTCTCTCTTCTTAAGGCCCAGCCTTGGTGTCTGAACCTGCTCTGGGCACAACTGATCCACAAGCGACCTCACTCACAAAATTTTGGGAATCTCAAGTTTGGATTGGTCCCCCTAATCCGGGCCTAGAGGAAAAGTTCTGTCCTTAAAGCCCTTTAAGTGGGAAAATGTCACCCCCGGAAAACTGGAGCTTCCAACTCTTGATTTTATGGAGGAAGCACGTTTGGATCTTCCTGAATGGTTTGGAGTTCATTCGCCTTGTGGAATCTCGGGATGGGATGGGATAACAGGATG
>VYXG01005377.1:10036-58972 GCA_013397235.1 Lanius ludovicianus | reverse complement strand
TTGCCGTCCCTCTGCTTGCAGGACCTGAACCCTACGCTGATCCACCGTGGCTTGTCAGGGTCTAAGCCCTTGCGGTATCACGTCCCTTTCTTATCACGTCGGGGTCACCATTTGTGGAAAATCAGTGGGAGACAAACACCATCTGATGATGATCAATAAGCCTCAGTTTATTTCAGATTAACTGGTTACATTTATACAGCAGATAATTAAGCTCATGCATATTGCAAAAGTTAAGCTCAGGATTGGTTGGCAATGCAAAAGGTCAAGTGCGTTCCTGTGGTCAGCCTTGCGGTTAGCAGTAGTTTCGCCCATTTATATTCCTGTCTAGTTTCAGCATCCTACTATTGTCTAACACCTGTGCTCAGGTCCTATCTAGTTTCAGCATCTCCCCTATGCTTAGGGACAGTATGCCCCTGCGTCTTGCACCACTAAACTTCAACCAGCTTAATGTTATCGGAGTGGCCTCTGCTACGCAGCCACTCCTTAGGCAGACTCTCCACAGGGCACTGATGCTCAGAGAGGCTCCCAAAGGCAGGGCAAACAGACATTGGTGCTCCCCAACCACTGCCACCTGGGCAAAACCAAGATGCTCGAAAGGCAGTAGACAGTGTGCTGTTCCCCATGGTGTTGACATGCTTCACACATTTGCAAAACAGGTGCAGGAGGAAAGTAAAAAGGGACCTGTGTTAGACATTGCTGCACACTGAACAATTGCTTCCAGCTATGTCCTCTAGCAGCTAATACGACACCCTAGCACACAGGAGGGAGTACAGCAGAGAGACTTACCTGCACAAATCAAATAGTAACCACTTATTCCCCCAGGTTCCTGCAAGGGTGGCAAGCAGCTGTCAGACCTGCTTGCGAGTACCAGAAGCTCCCAGGCTGGTTTCTGAAATGCTTACCCTTGAGTATTCCCTTTTCTAACCAGCTATGTCTCCTCTACACTGTAATTTCTGATATTGAAAAAAAATCTTCACAAAGCCTCTTTGCAAAAAGTCCTATTGAAGGTATTCACCGTGTTAGGAGAATTTGCCACATCAATGGTGTGCCCAAGGTGCCCCCAGAGGAACTGCTGAAGAAGAATTGAAGCCGTGCTGTGTGAAGTGATCTGAGTATTGCCTGTTGGCAAGGGCTGCTCTAACTGAAGACAAAGCATTACCATAAGGCTCAAAGTCCCTCTGACTGCCTTCTCTCCATAGGCAATAAAAGAAGCCCAAAGTAAGCAGCCATAACAAGTAAACGACTTTAAAAGCAAAACCCTCAAGGTCCATCAACATGAAAGCAGTTGACTGCGAAAAGCAACAGTTACCCTTATTTGTCAAAGTTCTCTCTGCCCATGTTTGCTGAAACTGCATAGTGCTCCAACTTTCATTTTCTTCCATATGGTGGGGGAGTTTGATAGCTCTAATCCTGTTCATCCAGATGGCCTGTCAGGTTTTACAGTCATTCCTTAAAAATAGAAGCAACCTAATCCTGGTTCAGGTAATTTAAAAGAAACTTCTGCAAAACTGCATTGTTCTTTCAAAGCTAACAAGCAGTAATTCATGACTTTGACATGAGAAGACTGGTTTCCTCTCTTGCCACCAATTTTATAGACCCATTCCTTGCTCTGTGTTGATATAGACTGTTCTGCAGTTACTCATGCATCTCCTCTTTCACTTGATGCTATTTTATGTGCAGCTGAGGGTATCGACTGACATGCAGATCCCACCGGAATTATTACTAGTACCTTACTGCACAGCTGGCCACTCCTATGGCAGTTAAGAGCTCAGTGAAAGGGATGCCGCACCCTTCTCAAACCATTTCATGCTCATGCTCCAACATAAACCAGAGCCAAAGTTATCACAACTTCGTTATGAGTTGCAATAGCAGCTTTCACGAGAAAAACTGAGCAGACAACTGGAATTGGTTACACACAACTGCCAGATCTGCTATGTGCAAGTCAACACCCTATGAAATAGCGTCTGAGCTTGTCACCAGAACTGAAGGTGAGGCTTTAATTGTAGCTGTCACCAAAGTATTGTTTCCAAAGTGAGATGTTTTGGGCTTGCAGCTACACGTCTTGTCAACCTAATGTCAAACGACACCTCTCTAACTGCTGCTGGCCCTTGTAACTTCCAACTGCATTTTCACTGCCCATCTATTGACTTTATCAATGACTAGTGATGAAGCAGCACTCTGCCCAACCCCAAGTTTAAGAGGGCCAAAGATTACAGCAAGTGACATACTTCTGGATGGAGGTATAGCACTTATTGAAAGATTCAAAAGATTTCATTAGATTAACTAATACAGTAGGAAAAAGGCAAGAAAATCCTTAGGCATTCACAGCACAGTTGCTTAAACCAGGCTCAATTCACTGTGTCTCACCAGACACTGAAAATACCTGGTTCTTTGGGTTTGATTTCCCACGGCTTCTAACACGCACACCATCCTCTTTAAAGAGACAGTGGTGGGGAATATTAACTACACCTCTGCTTGGACACTGCAAAGAAAAAATGTGATGCTGCCCATAGCCCACCATCCTGAGCAGCTCACAGGTGCTGAAGCAGCAGCTTCTCAGCCCCCATCCCACACCCATGTCCCAGCACTCCGCCTGCTCTTGGGACACCATCAGTGCTCGAAAGGGATGCTCTGCTGCAGCTTGGCTCCTGCATCACCCACTCTGCCAGCAAAGGCTCTCACTGCCAGTGCCTGCAGGGCTCCTCTGAAACAGGACTGGAGCAGTAAAGGGGTTTTATTAATAATTTGCAGAATATCAATACACTAAAAACATTCTCAGTTTAACCCAATGTTCTTTTGAAATGATATCTGACTAGCAGAGAGGGAAAACAATAAAAGACTTCAATTTTCACATATTTTATTTACAGGCTGCACAATACATTTTATATACAAATGGCTTAAAATAACAAAGAGTAAGCAAGCTGAAGCATAACAATTTATTTTAAATTAAGTTGTCTCGAAATAACTCCTGCAATAAAGTTTCTTCACCCTGATAAGCAAGTTAATTTGATTTTAAGTCAACCCAAGGTCATCTTATTTTTAAATATAGAATTCATATAAATTGTCTGGTGACTCCTTAATTTCATGACCCACTTCCATAAATATAGAACATCCCAAAACTCTCAAGAAGGGTAATAGCCAAAATTTCCTCATGTAAAAAAAACACTGTAACAGAACAGACCGGAGAAATGTTGAATGTAGAACACTTGAGTGTTTTATTAATGAAAAGAAGAATGGAAGTAGTACATCTGACATTTTCCTCTCTCAGAAACAGAATTCATGGTCCAAGACCTAATTTGCCTGCAGACAAGAGGTATCCTGTGTTACTTCAGTTTTTGCCACACTCAAACTCATCCAACTGTAACCTTCACCAAAACTGAAACTGCATCCCTCACCAAGCAAAAGGAGAAGAGTGCTCAAAACCGTAAGAACTTACAACGTGCCACTTACTGCCTCTGCTTCTAGAAAGCACCTGACACTACTGGGGGATGGAGAAAATTTAATAGAGACCACATTTTATGGAAACATAAAATACACAAGTTTGCCATTTGAAAATTATCCAAGAAATTATATTAGCATTTAAGGACACATGTATTTTTATACCTCTTCCCTAGCACTGCTCATTCTGTTCAGGATAACAACTAGCAATCCATAAAAGTGATTTCCTTTCCCTTTGGCTGAATTTAGCATTATAATAGACGAAGTATTTTAAGTCATGGTCATAAGCAGTCCAGTTGTGCTTGCTTTCTTCCTCTTGGTACGGCTAAAGACCACTTAATATAAATAATGAAGTACTTGCTATTTGACAGTCCATTATTACAGTCTATCACTACATTTATTTAGAAACACAAACACACAACACTTACTTTTCGATGCAGTATCCAGGTCTCTGTAGCTCACTTTGGAATTGCAGCACAGAAATCATATACCCAAAGGAATGGGGAGAAAGTAACAAAAGCCACAGCTCCACAGAAAAATAACATTGTTTTCAGAACGCCTACTACTGATCAAAAATGCAAGAGCCACATGATGTAAAATGCCAAACTAGTGCAGCCTCTGCTGAGTGGAGTTCGGTTCGCTCATAAGGGTAAAATGCCACCATAAGCACCCTGTCATGTGATTTAATTCAAAAGAAATGCTGACAGGTAATACGCAGGTCCGGTAGAAATGGATGTGGACCTACTGTCCTTAGATCCCGGCAGTTCCCTGGCTGCTAACCTGCCCAGACACAATTCCAGGCCAGGGGAGTGTGGCTGCAGGCACCAATCCTCCTGCCACACCCTCAAGGGCAGAGCTCCTCACCTGCACCCAGCCCCCACCAGCCCAGGAGGAAAGGTGTCAGCAAAAGAGCCAAGAAAATTCCCTGGGTTGCAGAGAAGGCAATCTTTTCAGAGTTATATCACATATGGAAATACACTTAACTTTCCCTCCAAATTATCCCAACACTGTTGTCCCAGGCAAATACAGTGTTCAAAGTCACAGGCTAGTAATGTTTAAGCTGGGGACAAGTCATTGTGCAGTATTCATCTGCTACAGCATGCTAGAGTTTGGTTTCTGATTCATCTGGAAATCACTTGTTTATTGCACCTCCTCTCTCCTCACAGTCAGGATTACTTGTGCTGGGGCTACTGAGGTTTTTTCATGGCCAAAGACTGAAATCCGTTTCGGTAGAAGAATGTATGAGAGTGCTGCCAGCCCATGAGGAAACTGCACAGTCACACACATGCAGAGGGGACCAACTTCTCGGCATTGAATTAAGTGAACTAAATGACTCGAACATTTATGTCCAAAAGGGAATGTAGGAGACTCAACTTATTCCTTGCATTTTTTATTGGAAATCAATTAATTTAGTCCTCAGAGATCTACTTTTGAACTTACCTGTGTTTTAGACAACTACTGCCTGCAATTACACTTCAAGTGCAGGTGAGTAACCCCAGACTGCACATCTTTAGTGAAAGTAAGTGCATATAAGCTTTGAAAGTCTTTTGCTTGATTCTAAAAAAAAAATAAAAATAAAAATAAAAAAAATTAAAAAATAATAGAAAAAAAAACCAAACAAAAAAAAAAGCAATGTGTGTGTATATTTGTGGGTCTGGGTTTTTTAAAGATTAGTAAACAAAGAGCTTTAGCCAACACTGTCTCTATCTAAATGACACTAATGGTTTTTGTCTTTATAAATTTACTAGCAGAAAAATGCTATGGGGTGTCCTTACTCAAGGGAAAAACACTCCAGTGCACTGTCATTCACGTGAACCTTTTGCCTTTCTTAAGCACAGGCTATTCAGGTTGTATTTGACCGACCTGGCCACTTTCAGATGGCAGGATTTTCTACTGTTTCTAGTGAAGGCAACTGCCAGACTTGGGGACAGCGTGAGCAGCAGGACTCTCTCCATTCCTCATCTGCCAGATCCTCAAACACTACGCAGTTAGCAAAGGAAGTTTCTCCATGCTCTACAGTGTCGGAATTAGTCATATATGAACCAGGATTTTCAATTAAAACAAAACACCAACAGCTTTGGCTTCTATTCCGAAAATCCAAAAAGTCATTGACAAGACATTTGTAATAGTGTAAGTAGAAATTTTACTTTTTAAAAAGTAGTATTTAAACACTCAGTTACATAAGGTACCGATTTGTCAACTGGATAATCAGTTGGAAAATTGTTTCCAATATGGGCTTCAAGACATCCTATTACGTACAGGCAAAATATAACCATAGCTCCTCTCTGCAGGAGAGAGATCACTTGTCATCAGAGGAAACAAAAAAAAAACATGCTGGAAGTTGTAATTAGTATGAGGAGTGGCTCTTGGTAAGAGTTTTAACTATAAAATTTTTAGCTGTTTTGAGACACTCAATTCCAATATTAAAATGTTCTGTAGAATAGCAGATATAAAACCAATTATTGGCACAATCACAAATTTACAGCGAATTACAGCTACTGTCAAACGTTTTGCCATTGCTTTAAATACTGGTCTTTTTTCCTTTGGTTACTTCCTACAATGCAGTACTTGGGGTAAAAAGACAACAGTGTCAGCTTTTCACACAAAGTAAAGAAATTACTGCTGTTGACATTTAAGAGAAAAAAACTATGTCATCACTTGGTAAGGACATATAAAGTACAGTTTATTTGGCAGAGGAACTAAAACACTTACTACAACTCCAACAGGGAGCTGAGGAAAAACTACACTCTTCATTCTTCTCCTCATTTTCAATGTTTCTCCTGAAGTTCAATTTGGAAATTACAATTTTATCTAGGTAAGATCAGGTCTCTAAGTAACTGGCCCATGTGGAAGCAAACAGCACAAGGTTATGACCTGTTTGAATTTCTTATTATTATCTGAATTCTCTTGTTAATTACCTAGGTTTAGGCATCATGTTCATAGCAATTTATGAAGTACTTCCAAATTTTTGCAGACCTTAAGCTTACATGTTAAGGCACTTACCATTCAAGTAAAACAGTTTTTATATAAACAAGTGTGGGAGATGGAGAGAACATCTGACCAGAACATCCATACTTTTTTTTTTTTTCTTGAAAGGAAAAAAAAAAACAAAAACGTTGACCAAATATTTATAAAATTTTGCATCAAGAGAAAGGTTGTGTTTTATTATCTGAAATGAGCACGAAGTACACCTTCCACAATAACACTGAAAGCAGTGCAAAGGCTGACAGTGACCTTTGACTAAAGGTAGTTTTGTAAAAAGAAAAATACCAAATAAATCGGTGCCCTGCTTTGATTGTTGTAAAATTTCTTTTTTACATAAAAGTTGGTCCAAACTTACAAAAAAAGCACAAATGTGCATAGTTCAGAAGATCTGAGTGTCATAAAAAGCTGATGTCCCTAAATTTAGCATCCACTTAAAACTGCCAAAATACAAAATAAAAGTCAGAACTAGAGTTTGTGAACATGTACAATCAAGTCATCTAGTTTTTAGACAGCATGAGTTGTAAGCATTTTTTAACTTTTCCTACTGTATGCAAGACCCTTTTCCACATAAAAATAAAGCTGTTGAATTAACATTATTCAAGTCTGTTGAATTGCTGCTTTAAATTGCAGCTAGGGGGGAAAAAAAAGAGTTTTTCCAGATAAAAATGATGTGCCTGAGGAAAAACAGATACTCAATATGGTAATCCTCTGCCTCGCCCTCTCACTGCAGATGTGCTAATGTGTCCCCTGTATCCTTGGGAATAGCCAGGTCCTTGGGCAGGAGAAGTCCAAGTCTGTCCATGTATGTGGCTGATGCCAGTGGGATTTTCCTGTAAATTACTTCCATAGCTATAGTTGTGCATCTTTGTGGGCAAAGAGTGCGTACTCTCTGGCCCTGTGGAAGCATCACTACTGCTCCCCAAAACTGGGATTGGGCCATGGCTGTATTCAAACCTATGGTCTTTATCTCCACTGAACAGCATGGGGCCAGCGTTGAGGTAAATGTCTCCATAACCAGTTACTGAGCTGGGAAAGGATTCTGGAAAGGCTGATGGAGGAGGGGCAGCACCAGAGTGAGATGAAGCAGTACTGTAGTTATCCAAAGACTGAATATCTGAGTTTCCAAGGAAACTCCTCCTTTCTAATACTCCTGATGATCCGCTTCCTATTCCATCGCTAGTGCTGTAACAGGCAGATGAGAAGGACGATGATCCAAAGTTATCCTTGTAGTCTGGCCCTGTTACATAGGAATCTCTAGCCTGATATTCCACACTCGTTTGTACTGGCTCCTCTGTTGTCGCCTGAGCTTGATGCTGAGCCAGCAGCTGCAGAAGAGCTGCTTTCACTCCTGCGTGAGGATCTGTTCCTGAAGAGTTACTTATAGGCAAATGCTGATTCTCTGTCCGATAATCAAGGTCTTCATCAGTGAGCGGCGGAGGCTCCGGTGGCTCGGGGGGACGCTGGTCTGGAGGCAAGATCCTAGGGCGCTCCTGCTCAGGTGTTCGGTTCAGAAGTCTCATCTCAGACTGCCTAACCAAATCCTCTTGACCTAAGAAGATGAAGAGGAAAAGCTTTGGAATAAAAATAAACAAGTAACGGGACCAGAAAGAAAAGGATTCCTTCCTGGAAAAACACCGAGGTTTGTTAACTTCAATTCTCATGAATTTATAAGTTAAATTTATCAGTAATTATACAGATGATTTTGGACAAAATCTGGCAACAGCTCATTTACCTCAGGAGCATAATGCCGGTTGCTCAATAAAGTAAGATTACCGGACAGTCAGTTAAAGAAAAACAGTACAACTCCTTAAAAAAAAACCCACCAAAACCAAACAATCAGAAGAAAACTTGAGCAACACAAACACTAGAAGTTCCCAGAAGGATCAGAAAAGATTAGCAGACAGGGACAGAAGTCTCAAGGGACAAAAGGCCACCCCATCAAAGAACAGCAAAACTTAAGGTTTAAAATAAACACGAATGAAAAAGCACACCTGTCAAAAAAAACCCCTTCAAGAACAATCCCAAAACATTTCAGAATATTCTTTCAACAGCTGCAAACACCACAATACATGAACCACCATAATAAATCTGAATTTGCAAAAAGATGAAGAGAGCTTTAAAGTGTGGGAAGACTACAGAAGCCACTACTACATCTCAATGGAAACCTTTAACCATGTGTGTGACGGTTACAGGCAAGCACTGAATTTGACACTAAGGAACTGCTCTGGTCTGCATTAAAACCCAAAATAAAATACTGTCTCACCAAAATAAGCTTTACCTAAACACACAGTCAAAACTGGCAAATTACATCTCTGCATCTGCTGGAAAAGACTGTCTTTTCCACCACACTCACCATTAAGAAAACCCCATCCTCCCCATCCTCAGGATAATGATCAATACTTCATCACTAATATTTGTGGTACCTCTTAGGCTGGGTATCGTTGTTTGCTCTGTCTGCACAGCACCTGTTACACTAAGAGACAAATTCTCTGATCCAGACGTAAAATGTGACCAAATCAATTTAATCTCCTATACTCACACAGATTCATATGGCAAACATGTTAATTCTCTACCCCCAAACTATTACATCTCCAGTGCTCCAGGTATTTGCTGGTTAGCAGTAAAGGCCTTCAGTACCTGCAGACATGTATAATGACTTGATCAGCTGTGGGTAGCCAGGTGCCGGAGATTCCACGTCGTCCCGGCTGACAGACACAGGAGTGGCGGGCTCTGGAGGCTGCCTGAGTTGTAATGACATTTCATTTCCTGATCCATTTTCCTTCTCCTCCAACACAAAATCTTTTTGTTTTGTTTGCTGAGCCTTTATTAACTGAGACAACAGAACAGCAAATGCACTCTGCACAGCTGCCTGGGCAGCATCAGTCTCAACTTTAGGCTGACCCAGCTGAGCAGGTGGCACAGGGGGCTGTGTGACCATTGGCTGTTTTAGAGGCTCCTGCTCTGGAGGTGGTGGCGGAGGTGGCGGCGGCGGCTGCTGCTGCTGTTCTGACTGTTTTTCACCTGCTGACAAAATTCCAGCAGGAAGATTTATTTTATTTAGTTGCTGCTGAGTCTCTGGGTTTACCTTAATATTCAATACTTGGGCAAACTGTGCCAAACTAACACTTGTTTTAGACTGTAGCAGGTTTAGCAGGATTGCCACTTCATTCTGGTTTAACTGCTGTCCAGTGCTTGTTTTTGCTAAAGACAAAAAAGGTGTTTTTAAGTATTATTTAGAACTGGCATATTTCAGAAACTCAAAAGAAGACTCATCTAGCACAGCTGACATGACTGGCAAAGCATGGGTTTGGACAACACAGAAATGGAATGCTTTTACATATTAACTGTCCTTGGGGAGTATCTATAGGAAATGGAACAGTAAGATCCAATATAACCAAAGTGACTTCCATGAGATGCACACACGCACTTGGACAGATGGAAAAACACCAAGCTGAGGCTCACTTTTCCACAATATAACTAAGCTGGGGCTTAAGGCCACCTGCTTTAGGCAGCTGTAAGATTTCCAATCCCTATAAAATCTCCTATCTTTGACATATCACAACTCTTTGTTAAAAGGTAGCCATCTGCAAAATCCATTTCCAGTCATATTCCAGCCCATTCTAATTCAGCGTCTGGGTTTTAACACCTGCCCAAGTGAATTGGCTCTAGGTGGCCCAGGAGCTCACAGTACAAATGCAAAAGGAAGTGCTGACTTTGAGGGACAAGAAGTCAATCAGTAGCAGGAAATATGCGATGATATACAGTTAATTCAATTAAATGGAGCTTGCCACAAATTAAGACCAGATTATGATGATGCAGGGGAATATATGAATAAGGAAGTTTGAATATCAAAGTAGTTTCTTAGCTTCAAACACCCATTGTGGTGATTTGTTTTGAAAGAAGTGAAGCAGCATAGATTGCAACATGCCCCATGAGTACATGACTTAGAGAAGAAAGCAGGTAAAAATTAGAAAATGAGTGTGTGAGCATGCTGTCAGAACTCTGAATTTTTTTTAACCCAGATCAGCCCAAACACATTCAGTCGCCTTCTATTCTTGCCATTGTGCTATATTAATGCATAGCAGATTAAAAGCCATGCATGACACACAAAAATATTACGTATTTGCCTTGCAAGTTTTAAGAGCAGCACATCTGCAAAGTGCTGCAAAACCCGCAACCCACAACTCTACTTGTGGACGTGCACCAGGATACCAGCACTTGGAACCTACTTTCAAAATCTTTATATATTTATATGAACATAAACCACCTTCTCTTTGGCAACACTAAAAAAATAAATCACAATTTCTTATGCCTTGTACTGCTGACTCAGATGCTGTGATTAACAGATTTTGTCACATCTGAGGATGGCATACTCAACATTAGAACTTCTCTCAGACTCCCAGTGGAAGTTCCTCAGAAAAACACCAAACAGGGAAACTAATCTACCTATTCCATACTCTTTGGTTACCTTTAAGTTCATTCTAACAGGAAACTGTATTCTGGGAAATCTGGCATAACAAAATTACTGAGCTCTGAACTGCTCCTGTTAAACTGCAAAATGCAATAACCAGGGGTCCCATTCATGAATCAGAACATTAGCAACTGATCCAATGTCTTTTTAACCTCTCCTTTTGGGGTGCTTAGAAACAAATGCAAGAGTTTTGGCTAAAGCATGCATTTGGTCATGGAGTGATATAATGTGTCTTATTAATAATATCATCTAAGGTGCATGACGGCTTCCAGAGGTGTTTTGTTTAGTACAGGAAATGCCTCTATGCTTCACTGAAAATTAAACTGAAAATCTTTTTTCTACATAGATCTATTTTTCTGTGTACATATGAGTAAACTGAAATACAGGTCTGAATTATTCTGTCTATTTGCCTAGTTTATTTTGCATAGTCAGTATCAATGACTAACAGTAGTCTCTCATCAGGCTGTTATGTTTTAAAAGGACAAAGAAGATATCCTTTGGACTCTTTAAACTTCTAATACAGAAAGTCATTCTTGAAAATGCTGCCAAAACTTTAGCCTAAACATACAGATTAGCAGAATCTCACAGCTGGTTTACAATGAGATGAGTGGAGCAAGAGGCAATAAATTGCCATAAGAAACAATCAAACTATCTTCTGTGTATCTTTGCAGAGAATATTTGGAACTCTGCTCTACTGTTAAATTAAGGGCTGATTCAAGATGGTTAGTATTAAAGAATTGTCAGCTACTATGAATGCATAAACTGTTTTTCAGCTGAGCTCTTCTAACAGTGCCACAGGATTTATGGTCACTTTGCACAATCAAAAATGGCCTTACATTAAACTTACAGGTATCCATCTGGTGCTGTTACTCTCTATATTTCTACATATTTTTTGAGAACTGTCATTTAACTGCTGAGTATCTCAAATGGTCTCCATATCAGAACCATTGCTTCTTTTGTTACATTATATTTGTAAAACTTGTCTGAAGCAAGATACTTTTGTTAAGTTTCAGAATTACTGGTAGTGCAATTCATAGAGGTAGCTACTTTGTTATCCCAGCTTCTGGGGGGAGTGGTTTTGGTTGGGTTTTTTTTTTTTTTTACAACTTGATTTAGCCCCAACAACCTGGAAAGCTGAAGACTACCACAGCATGCAGATGGAATCTGTTCCATTTGAAATGATGATTGTTCTAAACTCTGCCTTCTGATAAGTTTATCAATACCAATAAAGCTTACCCAATCTATGGAGATTGTGAGAAACTTTGAACAGTCACTGGCTTGTGGAATTACAAAAGAATTATACATGAGCAAGAGCTAAAATCCCCTCAAAATACAGAGCAAGCAAGGTAGTTGCTCTGACCAGGCTGAAAAGTTAGGTAAAACTGGAGACGAACATTTATGTTTCCAAAAGCAAGGGCAAATCATTTGTAACAAAGATTAAACTTACAACAGTGTTCCTCCCTCAAGAATTCAGGAGATGTCAGTACTCTGCAAATAATATCTAAAATTTCTAGAGGTGCAATCCAAGTAGTAGGTAATTATAAGAACTGAAAATATTACTGACCAAGTGCTACACTAGAGCTGCCCTGAGTTTTGAGTTGGGAAGAAGTTTGCATGCCTTGTGGGGTGTTGGTTCTGCTCTCATCCATGCCCAGAGACAGATCCTTCCTAGGGACTTTAGCTGCTGTAGAGTCATCAGTCATGCCCATCTGCTTCTGTCTTCTGCGTTTCTTACTCCACAGCTCATGGCAATCCTGCCACAAAGGAAGGCTGCAAAGAATGATTGGAGATAATCAGTTTTATCCCTATTTTTAATTTTTTTAACCATACTGGTAAAATAAACACTTAAATTATACCTAATGTAACTTTTGAAAGGTGAGCCTACTAGAACTCAGAAATACATCAGGAAACATTCAAAAGCCAGCAAAATGTCAGACCTGCTTCTTCTGGCTGAAATCCCTTTACTGAGTGCCTCTTTCAGAAGCACAGTTCCTTCTGGCAGACAAGGGGGTAAAGTATCTTAAAATGAGAAATATTTTCCAAATTATTTGTGTAATTCAAACTTCAAAATCAATGCTGCACAGTTGCTATGAAATACAACTTGCATACTACCAGATAACTAAGTTATCAATATGAAAGAGGTTTTTTTCAGGGGCCTTCTGTCTGCTTATAAAGTACTGCTGAGTCATTAGGTCACATATTTGTCCACAGTAACAGACATGACTATCTAGTATTTATAGTGTATAGATCAGGCAACTAAGAAAGTAGGAGGGGAAAAAAAGAAAAAGTTGCAGAAATAAGTTGCATGAATAAATAGCACTTGACACTAGCAAAGTTGCCAGAAAGAACAAGGGGAGATCCTTTAAGACATATGAATGCAGAGGCAAAATTCTTTTAAGAAACCTATGAGCCACTAATTCTGTCCTTCCATTACAGTTCCCAGCAGGCATCTCAATTGTGATTTCCTGAGGAGCACAAAGACCCATCCATAGATAACAGAAATAATGAGATGGGCAGTAAAATAGTGGTTTATGCTTTCCTCTTACAAATTAACTGTCTTAGCAGCTCTGTCACCCAGGAACATAGAAAAATAAGCTGACATATGACAAGAGACACTGGAAAGGCAATTATGACAACTGTTTCCTTTATTCCCGCCTCCCACCACCTGCCAAGTACTTTCCGAAAAACAACTGGAAGCAAGAACTCATTGTGAGAAATATCCTATGGTCCTTGCAATCAGCATGTCACTTTTTTTAACAAACAGCTGCTCCTTCCCAAAACAGAGCTTCAGTCTTTCAAGAGAACAGTTGACACTTTCCTGTGCTGTGCCAGAAATGAGTGTGGTTCCTCTTAATTTTTAGAAGGACACCAGTGACTAGTTTGTTTTGAATTTCCATATATCAACTTCTAGAATGGATGCATTACCACATCCTTGAAGAAAAGATCATCTTCCCATTCACTTCCTTTAAAATGCACATTAGCAACATGCTGTACGAAAGTGGTTCTGAGACTTCAGCAAAAAGCCTGAGATTGCTGATTTCAGATTTTCCCACAGTGATACAGTCATATTCAGGCAATGAAACCTCTTTACCTCATGTTTCACGAACATTAGTAATGCTTGCCCAGAGAGGATGTGGAGTCTCCCTCACTGGAGATACTCAAGAACCTTCTGGACACAATCCCGCACCATGTGCTCTGGGAAAAACCCTGCTTGAGCAGGGAGGTCGGACCATAGGACCCACTGTGGTCCCTCCCAACCTCACCAACTCTATGATTCTGTGTAACAACCTTGTGTATGTAAACAATAAGTCTAGAAAGAATTTTAATAAAAACCTTAGATAAAACTCAAAAATTTTTCCCAGATGGTAACTAATGAAAAGTAAGTCCATACAGGCTGCCTTGAAGGTTCAGTTTACTCAAACAATATCATAGGTTTTATGTTCTGACAGCTACATTGAGGAAAGAATGAGACCTGCACATTCTCTAGTACCTTTTTACTCTTTTCCTCAGGATATGCTCCAATATGATTTGTACTGATTAAAATGACTGCAAAGTCACTGCAAAAATCCTACAGGACATTGCAATACATTTCCTCTAGAGAAACTGACAGGAATAACCCTGCACAATTTCACTTTTCCTGCTGGTAAAACCAAGAGTCTCATCTGGCTCATGAAACAATTTACTGTATTTCACTTTAACTCTCAAGTACCTGTGCAGATTTCTATATCCAGTGTCATTCTATAATCTAAGAAGGCAATTCAGATTCATGAAGGACCTCAAAATCCTTGGAAAAATTAGACACTAATAAACCGAGATAAAAGGGAAATTATGTTTTTTAAATATTAGAAACATTCATAGAAGAGTATTTTCTTTAAAGGCAGTAACGCAATAACTAGTCCTAGGAATTACTAATCAATTCTCAGATCCTCATAACCACTGTTATCTTAGCTACACAAGCATTTTACTGCAGAATCACCTTTCAACAACTATGTCAATATTTCTGCCACCATCTCCTTTAGTGAACCACAATGAACTTAATTAAATCAGTGCATGTTCACACTTCCTAGAGGTCAGTAGCATCACCAGTGGAAATTACTTACTCTGGAGGAGGCATTTTAGATGGTTCCACGTCACGCAGAAACTCGCACTGAAGAGCTTGTTCAGCTGTGCAGCGCTTGCTGGGATCCAGGGCAAGCATATAATCAAATAAATCTAAAGCAGCAGGTGGGATGCTACAAAAGTGCAAAACAGAGGGAAGTGTCACAGCTTTATTTTGTATCACACACTTCTGCACAAACTTTTAATAAACACATCCCTTCCAAGACATGAAGTCCGAAACTGATCATTAAGTCCTCACTTACACACTAACAAAACAGAACAACAACCTGAGCTTGATAGCAAGAGGCAGAGATAAACTTCACCTTTTACTACCTGTGCTATTAGAAACCCAAGCTTTCTTTGCCTTGTGTTGTTTCCTTGCTTGAAACCTTGGCCTTAAAAAAAACCACACCCACATTTTTAAGTCAAGACCATATTGTTACTTTACATTTTGGAATTTACCACCAGGGAGCTGAACTTTGATTAATTCATGGAAAATAATTCTATTGCTTCAAAAAAATTAGTCTCATCAGTATGAACAGGATGATGCATTTCTATTGAAACCCACTGTGCCTGAAGGAGAGGAAGAACCCCTTTAGAATAAGCTTACAGCTGTTTTCCAGACCTTTCACTTGGGATATATGCACAAAACCAGTCCAATGGTAGTACTTTAAAACACACATTCACGTAACTCCTCTGTGTTGAATGAATTTATGACCCAAAAGACTGTTAACGTTAACCAGACTACATATTTAGCTGCAGCCAGTTTTACTAATAAAAAACAATTAAATACTCTGAACTGTTTTTTGGACACGGAAACAAGCAGGTGTACCAAACAAATGTTTCCTTAGGTAAAAGCCAACAGGTGGCTGAAATTTTAGGGGCTTCTTTCCTCTTCCTGACACTTCTATTAAATAAGGGTTAATATAAGCTCTGTGGGTATCATGGGAAGGACAAGAACCTAAAGCCATTTTTCTTTGCACTTGATCTATGTTCGTTCTCCAAAAAATACTGAAGTTCATAAAGTCTCCAAGAAAATGTTATGCTATTACAGTTGACTAAACTAATTCTTCATCCTTACAAAGCAAACTCTTCTCTCAGTTTTCGACGATACTGCTTCTTTGGTTTCATTGTGTTGAAATAAGCTAATTTTATAACATCAGGCCACACTGCTGGGCAAGGACTTCCGCAAATTCGGCTGCACCAAAAAGAAGGGAAAAAAGGGTATGAGATCCAAAACCACAAGTAAGCACAGCTGTCATTTTTATTCTTGCAAGTACAGTGAAAACAAAAATAATTTTCAATTTTAATGTTCAGGTTATTTTTAGCTAAAATTTCTCCACTGTCAAATGCTTAACACCATTACATAATGGTGAATTGTCTACAAAGGGTAATCACCCCACAGAGACCAAACTTATTGTTTCTGCCTCAGCACAGCCCACACATCCTCTACACAAATGTTTTGAAAAACTTAACCAACTACGTCTCAAGAGTACTCCAGGTATCTGACTAGATGAACTGGATAGCCCACATTTAGAGTAACTTTCATGGTCTTAGCTCCCAATGCCATTGAAGGAAACTAGACCAAATAGCTGAAAAAGCTCTTTTCCCTGAGAATTTATTTAACACTGAAGACATAAGGGAAAAACCCCAAGCAATTCAGTAAGTCCTAAAGGCAGACACCACTACAAAACCTCTGTATTTTTTTACTTCAGTTATGCATTTCACATCTCAAGCCTCATCTATCTGCACAAATGGAGCTGCCCACACTCTTATGCCTCACATTCCATGCCCATCCCTTTTTTCCAAACAAGGACAGCTAAGCACAGGTTGATCAACACCGCACTTCTGAGCAGAAGAACCAATAAGGTATTTCCACATATGCAAAGTTTCAAATTCTGATGCAGGCAGTCATAAAAGAACATTTTGCAAATACATTTCCCTAGTTCAGCCCTCCTTTTTATTAGATTTAAATGGCTAGTGTAAGAGACCATATGATCTATTAGTTGTGGCCCAGGTACTATGCAAACCAATCCGACTTTATGCCAGTTGGGGTATTTTCAGGAGGGAGAATAAAAATAATAAATCTATTACTATCAGAATTTACTTCAGCTCTATCTTTGCTAAAGTGTGAAAAGATAAACGTAGAATTGTCGACTGCAACATGATCACAGCAGAGACAGTAATAAAACTGATTTATTATGTTCAAGCAGCAAAAAATGCACAGCATCAGTGAAGAGGAAAAATGAGCTTCCAGCTGAAGGAAATCACAAATTTTTAGAGTTTTGTACCAGAGGTACAACACAAAGGAAGAAACACTTTGCATTACTCATTCTCATGTGCTTCAATGCCATCTAGTGCTCAAAAACAAAAACTCCCAAACACATGAGTTAAACTCTTATGTCAATAACAACTTATATATTCTGCACCTCCTAAAAAACTTCGATTTTTCAGGCCAGCTAATAACACATTACACAGAAACATGCTACTGTTCTATCTGTTTTGAAAAACATCTGAATCAACTTCATAATATTTTTTATTAAGTTAATTTGACCATTTACTGTCCACATTCTTTAAGTTCTGTAGGACACACCCTCTTTTCCTCTTGTTTCTAGGAAGAGCACCCCTCCTCCCTTACAATGTCAATTATAATATCAGAATCAAGAGCAAATTTTGCTCACTGAATAAAGGGAAAGAAAAAGATGCTCTGGTTCCACTGAATTAAATACTTATCACTCTATGATTTATTGAGAACAAGAAAAGAAACAGAATTTTATTTCCATCAATATCTGGCAGTTTCTAAGGGAACAGAAATATTTCTGCAAAAGTAATAAAGCCCAAGTGTGTACATGGTAGGCTTGAAACAAGAACTCATGGCCAGCAGCATCCCAAATACCTATTCCTCCCAAAGCCCACTTGTCCTTATTATTGTCCATGTTCTCACTTTGATTTTCTGCAAGCAAGTTGCAACATCACCTTAAAATTCACAGGCATTTTGATTACTTTCTCTTTACAATTTCAGTAATGGGCAACTCCAGCTACTCTACAAAAACCTATCCTACTCATCAACTGCTAGGAACACAGAACACCCTCAAAAAAACCTTCATGTCTTTGCCAAAGTCACTTGTTACTTACCCCTCAAAACTCTTAACATCTCACTTAGGGCAATAACTGAGCACTTGCAAGAGTTTGCATTACCTCAGATTTTAACACTAAATAAAGAAACCTGTCAGTTTACAAGGCACCTACTATGCAGCAGTGCTTGCAAGTTACCTTATGAGTTCCAGTTGAGCAAGTTCTTGATTTGCTTGAAATATTGGCTTTTTTGTAAAAAGTTCACCCAGGATACAGCTGTAAAACAGTTTTGCATAATTCTATCAATATGACTTTCATTACAGATTGATAGAAACTTTAAGATTTATTTTTTGGCTTGTTTTCATCCTTGCTACGCTTCTGTCCCAACTCTTACCCACAGCTCCAGACGTCGATAGCTGGTGTGTATCTTTCCTCCCCAAGCAGCAGTTCAGGAGGCCGATACCATAACGTAATAACTTTGTTGGTGTATGGTCGGCTGTTGGGAGGAGGAAAAAGAGAGGACTATCATTTTGTTACGATCACACTTCTGAAAAAATGATACCTTAAGGACTTCTGTGATGCTGTTTAAGAATAGTACAATCTTCCACTCTCTTTTAATTTTAGTCCTGCAAAGCTATAACTGCACAAAAGCAAATGCAATTGCCTTATGAAGGCTACGAAAGGTCAGATGAAAGATAAAAATAATAATCACATGGCCACCTTGATGCTATGTGAACTCTCTATCTCCACTGTCATTCAGAAAGCAATACTGTATATTTATTACACTGGTAGTCATTTCAGGAGCAGGACCTGCTTAGAAAAACCAGTAAATTCCATGCAATTATTGGTTATTTCCATACTGAGTACAGGACCTCTACAAGCATTTTAAAAAGATGAAAAAAAGTCACTTTTCCCTCTTGAAGTATGAGCAAAAGAGATAAAAGCCTTTTTCTGGAACTACATTGTTCAACAGTTTTGATTCCAAAGCCTGGAATGCTTCTAGTACCTTCCAATATTTCACAATATCTTTAATTCTCCACAGCTCTAACCAGAAACTTTGGTCACTGTGAATAATCCTTTCCATCCTCCCACTAAAGGAAAAGATTTCTACTAACACAGACACTTTACTTGTGCACAAGCTGAACTACAGCATCAACAGTTCAGAATGTAAAGCAGAAAAGAGATGTTTCATTTTGGTTTTGTTTCAACCAGGATGTTTTAAAAGTGATCCCAGAATCCCTTCAGGTTTTTTTCAATTTTTCACTGCTATCAACACTTGGTAACTCCAAACAGGAAGAGTAACATTATGTGTGAACAACCATAGGACAAAGCCTAGCAAGCTCTTATAGCATTCTCAGCAGTACAGGTATCATTACTCTAATCATTTGAGTCTTTCTTTCATTAATGCACATAATCCCAATTCATTTTAAAAAGATAAGTATGTTTTTGGAAACAATCCCATCATTTATCATATTTATCTCTGAAGCAAGCATTCCTCTATGAAATGTTTACATGGTATGGACTATCTTTACAGATAAATGGCTCATACATATTAGGATATGGTGGTTTTTATTTCAACAGTTGTCTTCTCATGCAGTCTGTCATATCTCCTACTCCAAACATGTTAAATTCACCAGAATAACATTTAAAGGAGCACAACTACAACAACTACTGGCAATGTCCTTAATTTTTATTTCCTCCCCCCTTATGCCCCTACTAAATTCTGTACCCTTTCAATCAGTATTAAATTCTAAACAACAGTAAACCACATGCAAAAGACATTAAAAACAGCAGCTATTATACATTTGTTGATATACCTTAACTACACCTGTTACTGCAGATCAGAAGGAAAATGAATGACAAAAGAATTACCAAAAATCTACTGAGATTCTAATTATTCTCCCATGTTCAACTGGCAATTCTATTGGCTAGCTTAATTAAATCTTAATCTTGGTTTCATTTATGGACAATGGCATAATAATGTTGCTGTTTGATGTATAGTAAAGTCTGTTACTGGCATTATAATGATGCTGAACTTTTAATCCTTAATGAACAATGAGTTCTACAAACAAAATTTAAATTAATTTAAAAACAGACAGTAAAAAAAAACCCAAGAAAAATACAGTAAACCAGAGGTAAAAAAAAAATAGGCCAGTTTGGTACATATTAAAATAAGAAGGTAGGATAACATCCTTTTATTATTAAGTACTTCCAAACTAAAAATGAGTTAGCTAGCAGCTGCTTCAGATTATCTCACTTTGCTATATATATACATATATATTATACCCAACAGTTTTCATAACTGTACTTAAACATATTTACCTGAACAACAGTTCAGAGGCAACAGCTCAGTGAAACTAATGCTAACACATTTATCAACAACCTAAGAGCTCTGTAGAAAACAATAAACTCATAAAGCTAACATTATGGATATTATTTCCCAAATCAGACATGCAGAAATCAAAGTAAGCTCAGGTATCCCACCACTTCGTGGACATACTACTTTAGTGAACATTCAGCCTGAATTTTGAAAAGTCAGATCCACATGACAAATGAAACATTACAAAGTAAATACTGAAGTTCTTAATCATACAAAACTGTGCACCTGTTTCCTGGAGAATGAGCATAATGAAGCCAAGAACAACAGAAGCACAAGTCACTAGAAGTTTCAGAATAACTTTTATTTAAACTTGTATCTCTGTTTCCAGCAGATTCAACAGCACTGACTGCCTAAAGAATACAATGAACCTCTTGAAAGGTAAGGTTAAATCTTACACAAAAGTAATGCTTATTGAATAGGAACTGTATGCTACTTTGTGTCAGCCAAAAAAAAAAAAAATGTTGGTCTCCCTAAATAAAGTCTTCGGCATCCCAAGAAAAGAAATATATCTTAGGTTTACAGGATCAGAAACTTAGGACTGTAGCTTAATTTCCACTCAATATATGGCCAGTCTCTACTGTTACTTATCCAGAACACCTGGAAAAGCAATACACTTGCAAAGACTTTTGTGGTTTTATGCAGTGTAAGACAACATGTATTTCTTTCAATTTCCTAAGCAATTACTTGTATTACAGCACAGCAACATTTTCTCTTAACAAAACAGTCTTCTGGCCCTCATAATAGTTATGCAACAAGATTAAACTTCTGAATGCTTTTTCACAGTATAACTGTATCTTACCTTTCTTCAGAGTTATACAGCCGAGCAAGCCCAAAATCTGCAAGCTTTATCTGCCCTCTGGTGGAAAAAGCAAAGAATTATTTAATGGTTAATCCTGTTACACTTCCCCCTCCTCCCCCCCACCCCCTCCAAAATCAGGTAAAACTTAAGACTAAAACAGCTGCAACTGATGTTTACCAAGCCACATTAATGAAGAGGCAGTGCTCTGCTATCTCTGCATCTCTTCAGTAAACAGTCTGCTAACTTACAGAATAGCAAAGACAAGTAAGCAAAATTAGGTATGCTTATCAAATGGCATTTACATCACTGGATGTTAGTCAAATTTAGGTCTATACCATAAAATATTCAAGTCAGTAACTCTGCAGGAAAAAACTGAGAGAAGAAACTGCTATTTTCTGAGGCCTTGCTGCTAGCATGAGCATTTGTACAGCAAACAACTATCAGCAATCATACTTCCTTTTCTAGGAAGCCATGAAAGTCCTGTTCTGCTCTTGTACAGTTTAAATACAGCCTTTAAATCAGGGTGACCAACCAGATATGGGCTTCATTTTTGTCAGCAGCCAACTTGCTGAATGACTTAACCCCTAACCCATTCCTGAGTTTTCCCATATATGAGGGTAAGAGTGGAAGTTTCAGAGCTCTTGCCTGGCAGCTCCCACAGCTAAAAGGCACTGCTCAATGATCAGAAACTCCAACTATATGTAAAATCTGGATGATTCAAACAGAAAGCTATCTGCAAGCTCCTCTAACACGAAATTAACGTTGGACTATTATATGTGGTTCTCCTTTTCTGTACTGATAAACTTTTGTAACTTCCATCACTTTCCAATAATGTTATTTTATCAAATTATGGCAAGATTTGCTGCTAGCATGACCATTTCGTGGTAACAGCATGTACATGACCATTTTGTGACGATCAAATATGCCAGTCATAGTTTCCATCCACTTTTCTCCTCAGATCTTTACTCTGATTTCTTGGAGAATGCCCATAAACAAAGAAATGTTCCCCTCAAATTTACATCCTTATTTCTGAGAAGGTATTTAGAAGATCAATGTACTTGCTCAAAATTCGTTGAAGTTGCCCATGTAAAAAAATACATAATCCACGTGTTTGGCTTCAGGCTGTAACTTGGTAATAGGATTTTTGAAACACTGGCATAAAATTATTCAGATCTCCTATCACATTTTTCCGCTACTGGTGGAAAAATCTAAGGATGCTCAGACACTATCCTAGGGAGAGAATACCTGACTCTGTAACCTGGATTGGAGAGCACCATAAAATAACAAGCTCTCCTCTACCATAATGCACTCTTTTCCATTGTCAGGTTACACCCAGCTTCTGAGTTCCCAAGGTGCACAGAGAAATACTAACCCTGGAGATTTAGCCGGCAATAAAATTAGGTGTGTGGCCACAGTGAGTAATGTGGAGAAACATGTACATCTGTTTATGAGTCTGTATCATAATCTGGCAAGGCTGCAATAAGATACAGAGCTGGAAACAGTCTAGTGTTAGTTTGCTCTAAGGGAAAACAGAGGAGGAAACAGAAAATTTTATTTGGAGAAAGCTGGGAGAAAACTCGGCTGATCAAAAAAGACCGTTGATCCATTTTGCCCAGTATTTAATCTCCAACAGCAGCAGTAGACTTCTAGGGAAAACATGTGAACCCACTCCCTTTGGGGCTCATCTTTCTCATACTAAAGCATGAACAACAATCACTGTGTAAAGGATGCTAAAACATCCATTCCCATTAGCAGGTGTTAATGATCCTATCCTTGAATGTGTCTCATCTTTTTTGAAACTCCTGACACTACCCAGAAAACCTCCTGTGGCAACAAATCCCAGAAGCTGACTACCTGCTCTTTTTTTTCAACTAAACCCTTTTTTGCTGTTATAAATTTTGCTCTTACAGCTGCTCCCTGGATTTAGTACTCCAGGTTATGACGCACAACAGCTGGTAATGCAGTCATCCACTATCTTCACACTGGCTTTTTATTTGCTGCTGCACACCGAAAACACCACACCTACTAGTATGACTTGCAATCACCAGGCATTAAAGTAGTAAGAAACAAATTATTCTCCCCCTTTGGTTATAGCAATAACTGTAAGTTAAGGCACGTTTGAACATGCCTGATCAAATATTCTTTTAAAGCATTATCCTGACTGATGACAATGAGGACCTCAGAACTGTCACAAAGAAACAGTCTAGCCACCCTTCGATCTTGAAATGAGATGGCTGAAAGAATACACATCAAACACTTATATCCTACAATTCCCTTTCAATGTATTTTAACTCAGATAATTTTTCCCCAATACTCTGACTTAGCAGGATTAAACTTGAGTCTTCTCTTTTAACACAGATTAAGTTTAATACACAGCTGCAGGTTCCAGTGTTAAGCAGAAACATTACTGGATCCGTATTTTGCAATTGATTTTAAAGAAACAACACTATTTAAAAAATAAGTTTTGTTAGTGACTCCAATCAGGTGAACTGTGAAGAGTAAAATAATGATATAAAGATGTTGTTAACATACAATTTTTGTTATGTACTTTTAAATAATACCCATACCTATTATTTAGTAGAATATTTGAACATTTGATATCTCTGTGCAAAAAGTTCTTCTTGTGGCAATAGGCCAAGCCCTCCATCAGCTGTCTCATAAAAGATTTAATATGATTTTCATTAAAATGAACCAAACCAGATTCCAGCAGTCCCATCAAGTCATGGTCCATATATTCAAATACCAGGTAAAATGCACCTACAAAAAGAAAGGGAAAAGGTAGGAGAAACACAGAGAAAAACTGATTAAACAGTAATCCAAAGCATTGCTGTTCCCTACTTTTTAAAATCAGAAGCATTTTTCATACAACTGCTTACATTTTCTGTAGTATTTATGGTTGTAGCTCATGTCCAATGAAATATAAGTAAAAAGTAATATACAAATTGCTGTTCCATATAAACAATTATACTATTCAAATGTTTGTGAAAAGAAGTATAATGTTACCATGCAGTGCTTTAGTCCAGATGAACATGTATTCTCCCCACAGCTCTCAATTGCCAGCCGTTTTATTTCACAAAAAATTAACTCTGTTAATATTACCTATGTAAAGGTTTGAGAGAAATCTAGAAATAAAATATGTACAAGCATTATTGTACATTATTGTTCATCTGTCATGACTCAGTGATTAATTTTTTAAAAGATTTCTGTGCAACTGGGTCAGAAATAGGACTGCCCTTCTCAGACTAAAAATACCTGTAAGACAGGACAAAATGAGAAAGCAGAACTAATCTACTAGTAACAGCAGCTCTGCAAAAACAGACTTCATATTTTAAGTTGCCACATGCATATATTAAGCACAAAAGAATCTGGGGTTATCTCACTTTGGCCTGTATAATTTTACCAATAAAGTTATTAAAGCCAAGGCTCTTTGATACATATAAATACTCTTTAAAGAGGAAAAGTGCTCAGTGATTCAGGAGCAGCAATAACTAATCTCCAACACAACCATTCCCAGTACAATCTACTTTTTAGTTCCTTATTCTTTCCTTTCTTCACCCTGGGACACATAGAACAATGCAGCCCCCGCAGAGCGAAGGGAGCAATGCAGAAACCACATACAAGTGGGTCTGTCTACTTTGCATTTCCAAAAGCACCTCCCTAAATCCAGCACCAGAAATAGCTTCTGCCCAACAAGAACTCATTACACGTTCTTGCTCCTAAATAAGTTTCAACTCAGAAACCAGTGAAAGTCTTGGAGTGATAAAGAGAAATCAGCTTGACAGAAGCCGTATGCACACATGGCCACATTCTAATGAACTGACTCCTTTTCTTGCTTAGTAGCTGAAAAGGGAAAAAAGAATGCTAGGTCCATCTGCTATTCAGGAATAAGATTACTCATACAGTAACTGTTAAACTTGTTACAACTATCAGCATACATCAGCTAAACCACAGGCCCTTGCATAAGACATTCAAGAAGCTCACTGTTTTTGATTTAGGTAGTCCTTTTGTCCTGTTTTATGTTATACAGAGGAAGCAAAATTCTTATAAAATACCGCTGCTGTTGTGGACAGAGGGGGTGAAACAGGATGTGAATCAAGCAGGTACAACACAGTCCTATCACTTCACAACGAGAGAAGGAAGTATTAAGACCTATGAATAATCAAAAGTCTGCTGTGTTACTTTTTGCATAACTGAGTTCACCAATTCAGTTCACCAGTTAAACACAGAACAGCACAGAGGCTCCTAATCTTGGTCTTTTCAAACTAGATAGCTGGCAATCTGCTGTTAGATCTACTTCAACAACAACTGCTGAAGTATGAACCATGACATATTTTAAAATTCCTCGAAACAAAACACCTAATATTAATCCTGCAGTGTCAGAACAACCTAGATATGCCATTTGGAGGATGTCATCTTAACAAAACTGAATGAATATCAATGAATCTTGGTACCTTCTTGCTATGGAGAACAAGAGGAAGTTAACTCTGTCATGGCAGCTGGCTGCATGTGTGTACAGGACAAGGAGAAAGACTGGCTGCAGAACTGTTTAGTGAGAACAGCTGAACAGAGACCTCTTGTTTATATGTAAAGCAGGATCTGTGCCTTGAGCAATTTCCTGCTCTGTCACTAACTCCCAGGATTTTTTCACTGCTATTTATAATCAGCAATCACAATTGGTACCCTCAGGCAAGAAGGAAAGCTGATATCAATAGAGAAGATTCATAAACAAACTAGAGTAGTATCTGGGAGGTGGCATCTGATTATTTACATTACCTGCAACTCTTATTAAGAAACATGCACTAAAATAGTATAAATGCTAAATATTCCTTCCTTATGAGATCAAGAGCAAGTGCACAGATTCATTATACTTGTGCTTTCTTGCCTATTTCCTAAGTACATGTTATTGGTTTTTTTTTTAAGTAAAACTGGTAGTCTTCTTCATCCATTATGAGAAACAATGAAAATTAGTCTACTAACCTCGGCAATCTTACCATTCAAACCTGATTTTCAGTATTACTCATGCTATATTTGGAAATGACTGTAGCTGCAAAAAAGTGATCAAGCAAATTGAAGTGGAATTCCTGTTAATTTATTCCTAGACAAACATGGTGCCCTTTTCTGACAGAAATCTGTAGTTTCCACCAATAAAATTGTTACATTATTCCACTTGCTAATTTCAGATCTTCACTGCTTTTCACCACGTTGGGGGATTTAATCCTCCATAAAAGGAAGAGCAGCCACTCATCCAGGATAGAAGAAAACAGTTGTGGAAGACATCACAAATGAACTGTGCACAGGCAGAAGTGTGCTTACTACAGCTTAATATGAGTTCAGGTTCACAGCATACTTTAGTTCTATCAAAACAAGTGCTGCACAAATATCCATTTCTCAAAAAAGGAAAACATAACAGAAAAAATAATAGTTTCTTCTTTTATGAGGGCAAACCATTTCATAACTTGGAGATTACATTTTAAAATGACATTTTGCTTGATGCTAGCTTTGCCCAGTCCCCATTCTGGGAAGCAGTGTCATAAAAACGTAAAAAGCTCTCTCACAGTAAAGTGCATGCAATTCAAATGAACTCAGAATTACTTACTTGACTTTTAAGTTCCTAATCTTACTGCTGCTGTGTTGAAGACCTGCACTTCCCACCTGTGGGGTGGGAGAAAGCTTACAGTCCATTTCCATATGCTGCAACAAAGCACTAACAGAGGGATTGTGTCCTAGGCGCCTCATTTCCTTTGCTAACACCAACCACACAGCTCATCTACTTTCCTTCATCTACTGAGTAATGAGATAATCAGAAACCTTAATGTCACTACACGTTGACAGAGGAGCAGCTGGAACAGCTGAACAGTAGGAACACTGCCTGTTTCTGAATATGGGATAAGAGAGAGCAGATGAATCTGTTAGGGAGGTACACAATAAATAAAGGATATTCACATGGATGGGAATAATCTTCACCTTACTCCTTTTGGTTGCACTTAGAAAAATTCACCTCTCTGACCATTTTGTCAGTTAAGACTGATGGTGTTCAGCAAGTGAGGTACCAATTTAAAATAATTAAAGGATTAATACATCTCCTCCTCTCGGTCATGTTTCAAGTCCTGGAGCGCTAGCAGAAGCAGTTTCTTAACACAAAATGAGCTGAGGTATAATGCAGTAAAGGTATGCATACAAGAGAGGTAACTCAACAACACATGGCACTAATGATCTGCAATAAACAGTGGATTTTCTGAGAGGCCAAAAAATCCTAACAAAACACACTTGCATTTTTGTGACACAGGCAGGCTCTGGATTTCTTTGGACTGTCTTCAAATCACACAGACCCAACAAATCAGGACATCGCTTGCTCCCAAAGATAAGGTGCTTCAGACTGGGAGGAGAGGGTGGTGGTGCAGGGAAAAATGATCCAAAAGCCTCCATAGGTGATGGCTTTTAAGCAAGTTTTCCAAATGTAATTAATAGGAAAAGTGTTCAGTGTTTCTCAGAATATCTGATTAGACAGAGATCAGAGGAACCAGGAGACCAGAAATGCCTTATTACATGCAAATTTCAATTCAATTCTATTATAAATTCATTACAATAGTATCTTGAAATATAGAAATGCTTTAAACAAACCCCAGTATACCTTCCTTGTTCAGTGCATAGTACGTACAATGCTGAGTTGTGAAACAGGTTTTCAACATTTGTTCTGTGCTCAGTTTTCAAAATGAGACTCCATCAGATTTTCATTTTGCCAATAAGCCTCCTCCAGCTTCTTCTATGCAATACATAGATTATTCTTCCCCTTGATTAAGTATGAGATTACATTTACTCTTCTATTTCCTTAACATTTCTCTTCCAGTACTCATGATATACTATTCCAAGAGTTTTAAACAGGATTTTATCAACCACAATTTGAAAACTAAAGAAGAAATTGTCCACCAATTCCCTGAAGTTCCTTACACTTAAATTCCTTAAAGTTCCTTCAATAGACATTTGTCTTTTCTTTCGACTCAGATTTTATTAATCCATTTTCTAATTTCTGGAACAACAAGTATAGCCATAGCTACTGAATTAATCACCTTAAGACTAAAGAAAACATTGCTGCTATACTGTTTTTTTTACACTTTCACCCAATATTAAGTTTCTATTCAATGACAGTGTTATTCTCCCCTTTCAAGTTTAACTGCATTTTCCTCTTGCAGGAACTCCACATATGTTCTGAAACAGGGATACAAGCCAAGAGCATACAGAAGCCTTGGGAGTAAATACTGTCCTTGTTTCCTCATGTAATACAGGGAAATAAGAAAAAAAAAAACCCAAACAACTAAACCAAAACCAAAAACTTAAAGCAGACAAACAAATCTTTGATTAATAATCACAGAGATTGTTCTCATTTTGACCTAGATCAAGTTGAAAAGCCATACAATTAGGCTTGCACTCATTCTAGACCAAAGCTCAGTACAGCACACATAAATGGGAAGCACCACTCAAGCAGTCACACTATTCCTGCTAACTTAGCTCTAGCATGAAAACTACTTGGGTAAGTTTCTATCAGCAATTTTGGGAGCAGCAAAGCAAACTGTAGAGCATTAGAGGTTTCTGAAACTTGGATCTCTGCTTTTAATCAATTTCCTAGGAAACACAGACAAAACTAGCTACCATGTAACACTGACTACATGACTTCCGTCACAGACTCCTTCCAAACCACAAGATTTTGGAATAAGTACTCCTTGATGGCTGTGAGAATGTAATATGACTGACAGGTTACTATGTACTGCAGAGTCAGTGTTCTCCTGTACTACAGTACTGTCAATATAAATACCAACTTCATGCTTAAAAAAATCTTTGTACTGCAAAAAAACTAATTTGTACTGCAAAACAATTCAAAATTTAATCTAAAGCAAACTTAGATCTTAGAATTATGTACAGAAATATACATACATAAAAAGGTAATTCACATACACACAAAAAACTCAGAAAAAAAACCCCAAGCTGCAATGTTAACCAGATCTTTTATTACTGGTCTCCATGACAAGTTTCACACCTTCGCTCAGGTTAGCAAAAATGCCTATCCTAATGAAAAGGAGGAAGGGATGTTACATTCACAGCAACAAATGCCAAGGCATTTTCCATTTGTTTGGTAAAAAGAGATCATGCCAATCACATAGCTAGACTGTTGAGTACTTGCAAACATCTTTCAGCTGTTAGGGGCAACTGAGAACTGAAGAACCATCTCAAGTGCCCAAAGTAAAAAGATACACACCAAAGTCATATAAACGATACACTCACTAAGGAATAAAAAGCCAAAACTGACAAGAGCCCAAATTGAGAAGGGCGTTTTCCCAATAATTCATTTTATAACTGATAAAGTGGCTCAACACACAAAAGACTGAATACAACCTCAGAGTCACAAGTTTCCAACCCTGAGTTCGTGTGTTCACCTATCTCCTTCTGAATGATAGGCAGCTGGGAAAAGCCTACACAAGAAACATCTCAAATGGATATTCCTTGTGGCCACATCCAACATACATGTTTTGCCTGTCAGGATTGTGCCAGAGACTTTAACATGGGGAAGCAGTAATCCTCTCTTCCAAACTTTTGAGTATGCCACTTAAAAACACATAATGCAGCTCAAAATATTGGGATAAAGTCATACAAACCAAGCCATTGCTGGCTTGCAGTCCAACATTACTACCTTAAAAAGCATCCTTAAATCAAGTGCTGTAAAGTGGAACCAAGACTTACATTACTGTCAGAAAACTGAATGTACTGTATATTAAAATACTGAGATCCAACCAAAAAAAAAAAAACCCACACCATCTTAAGTGAAAAAGCAGATGAGTACTATGTCAGGATATGATACACTGCCTTAGAAACAAAATTAACTTCACCCATACTAACTAGAAAAATATGTGATAGCAAAAATGTTCTCATTCCCTACTCTTACAAGTGGGATATCAGCAAGGTTTTCCAAGTCATATTTCAAAGCTATGGAAAATATGTAACATACATTAATCATAAGCATGTTCATCATATGGGCAATACACCCCGCTTTTACTGTAAGCTCTGCCTGTTGTAAGATATCACTACCACTTTCCTAACCCTTCCTTGTTAAGTGTGCTACTTATGCATTTGCAACGCTTTACTGTGAAAATGACCAACCTTCCTTCCACTTGCATTCGTTCCCTGCACAGACTACATTTGGCTGCAACTCAGCTATAAATCCCTATCTCACAATGAACTACTCATTAGAGAAATACAGAATACACTGCCTAAAAAAACCCACAACTTCCGTTTCACAGACAAGATATAACAGCAGTCTCATTATCCCGCAAATGTTTTTAAGAAACTATCAGTACTTAACCAACTACCAAAAATTAAGTCTATTCTAGCATCTCCAGAGAAGCCCCTGCCCTTGTAAATTTTCAGAAAATATAGTTATTTTAATATGCTCTTAAATATGAACAAGAAATTGAATCAAAAGTAATATCAAAAGCACAAATAAAGACTTGGACAAAAGAAACACCATTTATAAATTAATGAGACACAGTCTGAAGTACAAAAAAAAATAATTTACTATTCAATTCTAAACATGGCACTAAACAGAAAGAAAGAAAATTCATTAATGAGTCATTAAGTATTAAATCAAGACCCAGTGTGGTCTCATTAGCCAAGTAGGTTAGACCTAATTAAAACTTAGTGCAAGATACACATACAAAGACTAAACTGGCTGTTGCAGACTGTCAGGATTTTGAGTGGGGCCTGACCACTGAACCTGCACAACTCTCGAGAAACTCTTGCTAGATACCTCCCACTCTAAACACAATTTTAAAAAGCATGTCAGTGCTGTATACCCTTTAAGTTATTATATTCTCTAAAGATGATGGGAAAAAAATCCAAACTAATTCCTGCTTGATATCCACCTTCTGAATCATCACATCACCTGGTGCTTCAGCTGGCCATGCAGTACATACAGCATCTTCCACCTGCACTGCTGCTGGGCATGGCTGTATAGAAACACAGGGAGAGAGAGAGCAGGGAAGGACAGATACCACATTCCAAGCACTCTCCTAAGGCAAACTATGTAACATTGCCCACACTAAAATACCCCCAAAATGATAGAATTTTAACACCTAGACCTAAAATGAAATGCCTCCAGTGGCGAAATACCATTCCAAAAGCACCAAGCAACAACACAGCATGATTTTCAATCTGTTTGCTTTATTCTCTGGACTAAGAAGGTTGAAGCAATTCAAACAAGACAGACTTTTAACAAGACAGACTTAAAACTGAAGGAACCAGAATAGTAGAAGTCTGCATGTCTTCTGTTTGGGGAAGAACACTACTACTCTACAAGTCTTGCTTTTCATTCTTTTAATTTACTCTTCTCCTAGCCCTCAAAACACACATGCTCAATCATTAAAAAAGTAACTGAAGAACAATCCAAATAAAACCAAGGCCTAAAATGAAAAAAAAAAAATCTCTTTAACATTCAGCCTACCATACTCTAAATGGCATGAGAAAGTACTAAAACCATAAAAGGTTAAAAAAAGCTCACAATTAAGAACTTCCTATTATTGCTGGCCTCCCTAATCCATGGGTGTCAAGGAGTCAAACATCTACTCCTCTACAGCAAAACCAGAATCAAGCAATACACAAAATATGTGCATAGAATGTTTCTATAAGCAAAAGGCATAGCTGAGTTAAATAAGCAACTACTTATAGTATTTAAATACAAATTAAAATCCCTCATCATCGCAACTTGCAAACATGCTTTTCAATTAAGTGTAACTTTAAATCCAGCAGAGCAGACTATCACATGAAGAAGAGGTCCAGAAAGAGCCACCCTGTTAGCATACATACCTTTGTCCTTCTTGAAGTCCAAAGCATCTTCCTTATCCGTCACTATTTCCTTCATGTTGATAATGCTTTGATGATTAAGCTGTCGAAGAATCTTAATCTCTCGAATAGCTGTAATTGGAAACCCTTCCTTTTCATTATCCAGACGTACTTTCTTCAGTGCTACCATTTCCCCTAAGAGAAAATTTAAACAAAACCCATTAAGATTAGCAGCCAAACCACAGGATTTAACATTGACTTGTACGTTTGTTTTTTAAAACCCTGATGCTCGCACCAAGCACTATGCTGAACAGAAATCAGCACCACATAGAGAAGCAAAACTACAGATGAGAATTTTCAGCTACACACTATAAGGGGCTATCATCCATCTTCCTCCTGTACAACTCGCATATCCCAATATTCCACACCATGTCTACCAGTAAAGAGTGATCAGCAGCAGCAGCTTTAGAGACAGAGGCCTGTGACTGCTCTGGATTTCTTAATACTACATCACCACAGGTCAGAACACATGTATCTAGCCAGAAATACTACACATTTCAAGATAAAAGGCAGATGTCTAAAGAGTTCTCAAATTAATCAGCATACCCTCTACAAGCATAAATGGCACTGCCATTTTTACAGCGACGAGATTTTCCCTTATTATTTTACTGCAGGGTGGTCTGGTTCAAATGGGATTCTACAAAATGGCAGGAACATGATCCACTCATGATGGAGGATGTCTACAGACTATATATGCTAGTTCAATCATTTTGTTCTTGGAAGTTTATTGGTATGTCTGGAAGTTTACTGACACCCAGCTATCTTTGTTAGTCCTCAAAACGACTTACCCTAGACTAACTTACATGATACACTCACAGTAGATCACATTCTGGCATGACACAACAGCCACTTGCTCAAGGGCCATAATGCCACCCTCCACACAGGATTTGAATCTAAAGCTATCAAATTTGCTTGCTGTATCTGTATGGACCCATTCAATGTAGAAAGCAACAACTTCTATGGGAGGTTAAGAGATCACTGCAACACACAATCTGAAGTTTGCCAAAGAGGAAATATGGTTATGGCAGGATTAAAATGCAAATGTGCAGAGAATCCCAGGAAATCCTAACAATGATTTACAAAGGTTCTCAAGGTAGAGGTAAAAACCTGTGACAGTTCAACTGGAACTAAAGTTTGCAAACCAAGACAAGGACAGGTAAAGAATGAAGAAGGAATTATAATTACACTGCTTATTCTTCTGGAGATCAGAAAGAAGGAGCTGAGGTTGGTATGTGGTCCTATGGGATTCAGTTACTGCTGAAGTAGAAAACTGTCCAGCATTCAAAGCATGCACAAGTAAGCCAGAAGGGCAAGCAGTCATAGAAAGAGCTACTAACTGAGCATAAAACAATCACACAGCATACTGCATATATAAAGAATCTGGATCATCTATTTAGATGTAGTGATGATAATATGTATCCTAGCAGTGACCGCTCACTCATTTCATCAGCAGTTTAACACGAAATTAAAAAATAATGTCACCATTGTAAAGTCAGTTATATTGCAAGAATCCCCCACAATCAACTCTTCAGGGCTGTGTTGCACAGAAGCAGACTCTCTTCCTACTATGAACTAGTGACCACTGGAGTACAAACACCAATGACCAAGTTTTATGCATAACTTCTTTCACAGTTATATCCCTTTACAAACTTCATTACTGTTTGCCATCCTCTCTTGGGTGACATTTAGTTTCCCCAGGATATTTAGCCTCGCTTCTTTACTAGTTCAACTTTATATAGAGCATCAAAACGCAAGAAGTAAAAATTAGAATTTAAGACTATTTGTATTGATTTCAGCCACAGCTTTACAGACAAACAATTTCCCAATGCAGCAAACAATTTCTGATTTAAACAAAAGCTAGACTTAAACTGAACACAGCAACAACTAAAATCCTTCCAAATATGAGAGGGCAGAATACCACAGATTTTACTCAAAAAACCAAAAAAAAAAAACCATCCTGTTCATTTAAAATTGTAGGATTATATTTACTTTTTTTGAACTTACCTGTATCTTTATCTCTGGCTTTGTAAACTTGCCCATAAGTGCCTTCACCAATAATACCAATGATATCAAATTTATCCACACAGCGCTTTCCCCAGTCTATTTCTTTTTCTTTTGTTTCACCATGACGTGGTCCACATATTCTAGAAAGCAACAAACATTTTTAAGAATACAGCTAGTGTATCTCAGCACTGTCTTAACTTTGAAGACACCCTCAACACTATTTGAGACATTATTAGTTAATTGTCTTATTACCATTAAGTGACAATAAACCATGCTGTTTGAGTCAAGCAACATTAATATTAAAAATGTCATTAAAAAGCAGAACTCTTTTGACAAGAATATATTTTAAAGAAACCATTATCATTCCTACTTGCTTGATAAGCTTTTAAAAAAGTTTAAAAAACATACTTTGGTCTTCTCTTGCTATGTAACTGAACTGCTGGTTTCTTTTCTTCAGGACTTTTGGGTACCTCAGCTCCTCCAGGCAACTCAGGTGGAAGTGGCAAGTCTGCAAGCAGATGGCGAAGTTTCTTCTCTGTTTCTTTAACTGACTTCACTGAAAGATTCTCTCTCAAACTATTAAAAAAACCCACAATTTGTTAGTAAGTTGAAGATAGTGGAATATTAACAAAAAAGGAAAACTTATTAGAATTATTTTTCTTTAAAAATACATTCTAGACTGTCAATACACCAACATTTGAAATCTCTGCTCTTAAATTTGCAGGACTTGGATAAATGACTCACAAATAGCTCTTTGGAAGATGCACAGTTAACTACTGCAATTCTACAGAACCGTGAAATCAGAGCTTTCTGGTGAAAGCTGAGGTCACATGACACAGGGAGCCTTACCAGGCCAGACTTCTTTTGCCACATAAGCTTCTTTCCAAGCTTATGGCCTAGACTATTAAAAACATTTAGAGCTCAAGTGCTGCCAGACATCAAAAGTAAAGTGGTAAAATTTGTACTCTGACTTCTCACATAAGAGAGAAGATCTAACTAATCCAGTTCTCTCTAAAACTGGTCTCCACAGATAACGAGCTTCATGCTTACATTAACATGTCCACATCACCTCATTTACAAATTCTAATTGCATACTGCTTCAGAAACACTCCAGATTCAACACATTTCTAGTAATCAGCATGCATATCAAGTGGGAAAAAAAAAATCACATTAAAAATGACAATGTTTTTCTGACATGGGTTACTGGTATCTGACTGATTTTTAACCAACCATAATTAGATAACAAATACTAACTGTCCATCTCCGTCTTGAGAAAAATCCCCAAACACATGGCATGTACAGCAATGAATTCTTTCAACAATTACTCAATGATCTTAGCAATGCTCTTCCTATTCTAATGGGAAAAACTGATGCAGGATTTTTTTAAGTACATGGTTCCATTTTATCAGATCTTTTAGTTTAGCTAGATTTGTTCAGCTACTGCATATCCAGTAATTTTAAAGCCATTACGTAATTGTTTCTCCTCTACAGCACTCTCACACAGAATTCGCTCTTTTAATTTCGGTCACTGTATTGATAAAACTTAAATCATGCTTTGAGGGGACATTTTCCAAATTAGCTGCATTTGCCAAATCACACTATTCATCCCTCTCTGTGAAAGTTTTTCGACCTCTTACCAGCTCAGTTTCGTAGATAAAGCAGGAACTTCTCTATATGGAAAGATATTGCCAACGCCCATAATGGAGAATGCATACACATTTTTCTTGCTTTTCTTGCAATTAGTAATCCTTACATATTCAAATAAAGCATTCCAGTGTTTTGCATATGTTTATGCTTCTCTGTGAAAACTGAACACTTTTATATCTTTTACCACTTCCCAAATTGCCACTGCCCCATTTTAAAGAAGCGTCACAAGGAAGCATAGACTGCCCTCATCACAAACATAATGGTTAGCAAGCTATAAAGAATAAACCACCTTAGTGCAGTGCATGTAACTGTCATGGCAATAAAAAACTCTTGTTGTGAAGTTCATGTATTAGTATTTCTCTCATAATTCTTTCCCAAAATTTTCAATATGAATGAAAGCATAACACATGAAAGGTTCTGAAACAGATTTTAAAAGTGGCACATGAAAATAGAGGCAGCCAAGAGCAGCCTTTTTTTTCAGGTCTGCTAAATCACACATCATTGACAACCAGGGCAATTCTCCCTTTCCACTGACCTCCACTGTGCAACACCTATGTTCCCTTAGGTCACTTATCTGGGGGTTTATGAGATTCTTACTGAAGGAACCAGAGAGTTCTGCACAGCATCAAGCTCAAGCCTTCTTTGTTGACAAAATTTCCCCATAGTAACTCTGAGTCCAAGGCAAACACTTTTGCCTTCCTCTGCCCTTAAAAACATTGATCTTCCTTTGATGACTTAAGCTTTATCATGACTTGTAATTTCTGATCTGGAGTTTGTAACACCCTATAGGCAAAACTAAGCAAAGCATAAAAGACACTATATTACTTCTCATTAATCTTTCTAATGCAGCTGTTTGCAAGCAGTGGGTTTTTTGTTTCGAAAGGAGAATGAGCCCAGTGCTGAAAGAACCACAACTTAATTGTAGCTTAACTCCACAGTTTAACTAACTTAAAACAGGTGATCCATTAAAATATAATAATAATAATCAGAAGCAAATCAGCCAGCTTCAATATGAAATCTCATTTCATTTTGCTGCAATTAATACTGCAATGCCAGTCATATTTAGTTAAACTAGTTAGACTAGTTTTTAGTTACAACAGTAAATCTTGCTGACAGTATCAGGGCTCTCATTTACCTAGAGAGGATGGCTTTGTCATCAACGTAAATGCAATCATACCTTTGCAACACCATTATTACATTTGCTAGAGTTCAATGCTGAAGGGCAAGAAACAATTTCTTTTTTACTAGTAAAAAAAAAATATGTAACTGTCTAATATTATGTTAGGTTGTATTTATTTCCCAAAGCCTCCTATGCACTGTCAGTGTCTAATACCTAATACAAACTTAAATTACTAGCAAACACAAGAGAAATGTTTACACCTCTAGCTAAAAATTTCTGGCTTACTTGAGAAGCGTTTTCTTGCATACATGTGAGAGGCAAGCAACACCTTCAGTAAAACCAAAACCAACTTCTCTAACAGCATAATTTTCTAATACAAATCACAGCACATATTCTCCATTAGGACTACGAACAGACTTAACATAGTCTAAATTCAGATAACACTTGGAACACAGAAATTAATTTCTTCACTACAGACCAATTTTTACACATCAATTAACACAAATGACAAGCCATAAACCTCACTTCTACTATACATATTCAAAATAATTCTGACCTTTGAAATAAAATACACTAAAATAATGCCAAGCTATAAAACAATTGCCTTTCAAAATGAAGAGAATCTTTACTTCAAAACCCAGCTAAATACAGAATTTTTACACACTGCTACTGAATTCTACTTTTCCCCAGAAGTATGTGCTCACACCAAACTTGAAATCTTGAATTATTGAATGCATCCTTTCATTAGTACCAAAGCTATCATGTACCAGCAATTTTTCGAAAATTTCTTTAGTAGACTTTTTAGTGAAAGATTTCTCTTACACTAAATTCTTCTTTTTTCAAGAACTAATTATTTTTAAGATCCAATTCCTTCACTAATAACCACCAGTTAAAAGCTGAAAAGCAACAACAAATTAAATAATCCATTAGCCTGATCTAGCATATAGTTTTATATTTATTTTCTGAAGGAAATAACAATAACCACTATATAAAAAGGAACAAACAACCCCAAAAGTAAATCTCCATCACAACTCACCTATCAGTTTCTTTATCTTCAGGCAGCGTGGGAGGCAAAGGCAAGGGTGGCAGTGTGGAGGTCGGTAGTGCAACAGTTCGATCCTTCTCCTTGGCTACTACACCTGGTGTACTCGGTTTGCTTTTCTCCTTTACAGGGACCGGCGGCTGTTTCACAACAGCCAATTTATTCTCTTTGACTGCTGCAGGCTTCTGTTTAGTAATTTTGTCAGCAATTAAATTATTTTCAGCTTTTGTTTCAGGAAGCGAGACCTTTGCTTTTGCCTTGTCGTTTTTCAGATTTGTACTGCTAGTAGGAGAAGGTGTATGCTCGGTTTTGATTTTCTTCAGGTCCTTAACATTGTTCACTTGAGGTGCGCTTACAGCAGCGTCAGCATTGCCCTTAGTAGGTGTCGAAGTATTGGAAGCTTTTGCACTCGCTTTTGCTGCCTCAGCAGCTCTTGCCTTTTTGTTTTTGTTCAGCTCAGCAGCCAGGCTACTCTTCAGGGTCAGAGTACTAGGAGAAATGCTTGAATGACGACTTCTGGATCTAGACAATCTATGTCTGCTACGAGACCTGGAGTGTCTCGATGAATATGGACTTCTGCTTCGAGATTTTGCTGATCTCCTGTTTCAAAAAAGTGAAGATTTACCCAGGTAAAATTAATTCTAGCTGCTTTCCTAGCATATCTACTTTTTCGACAAACTACGTATTTTAAACCAACCATTATCACCATACTCACAGAAAAAACAGAAGTCTACAAAATAGGAGAGACCATACATTAAAAACATACAAATCAACAATTAATCAATGAAGATTCTACACCTTTTTGTTGCAAAACATGAAAACTCTTAGATGTAGTTTCTCCTTTCACAGAACTGCAGAATACAATACTTAAATAAGGCAAGAAATGCTCTACTTTCCTCACTACTTAGAGATTTTTCTCTTTAAAGAAAATCTCAACATATGCAACTTGTATAAACACCTTTAGCATGTACAGTATTTGAGAAAAACTCAATTGACTACATAGTCAGAATTCAACTAAATGAAATTTAAATTACAAGAGAGACAAGAGAAATCTAAACAACACTGAAGCATTAATTGCAGGAACTTCTGGATTTTCACTTCCATAAATATCATTAAAATAAGTTAACTGAGAAAAAAATTTCAATAATAAAGACTGCAATGTAGCCAACCGAAAGACAACTTTCCTTTTTTGAAATCTAAATATACAACTTCAAAAAAACCCAAAACAAACAACCTCCCCACCCTCCCAAAAAGTTCAAGTACCCAATATTTGCTACAGCTATTGACAAACAAACATAACCCACAAATGGGCCCATTCTATAACTACATCTGAATACAGACACTAATAGAAAGGAAAAGAAAAAAATCGAAGCCATCTACAAAATCATAGCAAGAAAATTACCTTAGAATGAGGAAGGGGAGAGGCAATCTTAAACTTCTACTGTACAACAATACCATTTAATATGAATGAGTGTTCATTCAAAATTTCAAAGGGATATTCTAATTTGCCTACTACTAGTTTTGAGTCAGTTCTTCAACAAGAAGGGAAAAAATTAACTGAGCTGAAAGGCAAGGAATAAGTAAAGTAGCCTAATCCACTGCTATCACACAGTAATGTTATGAAATAAATTAAATTAAATGTAAGGATTTTAATCCATTTTACAATACCAAGAATAACAAGGGTATTCATCAGATTTACAAGTATTTTCTTGATTAAAATTTGATGAAAATCTATTTTGCTTATTGTTTGAAAGGGAGGAAAAAGTATACTCAGGATTAAAAACACCCAGTATTAATCAGCTGGACAAAGAAAATTGTACCAGGCAATAGCCAAAATAAGACTTCCTGAAGATACAAGAACTTCTGAGTTCAAAAGGTAACATCAGTGCATGGAAGTTGTCAAAACAAAAAGAAAACAAAAATCCCAGACCAAACCAACAAAAGAATGAATCCCAATAAACAAACAAAAAGAATGCCAACTACAATCCCTATGATCAGGACTACCCATCCCACATCAAATTTAATTTTACTGACAATTAAATCAATTCAGTTTTAATTATCAACACAAGAAATTACATCTCAATGCTTCAACTGAACAAATATTCAATCTAGTACAGTAACGTTTCTTTTGCATGTGATTTTGACTAATTTCTAAATTTACACTCTTTTCTTTTTATAATGCAGGAACTCTTACCCGATAAAAAGTCACTGAGGTCAATCAAAAAGTGGCTGAAAACAATGTGTATGTACACTGTATAGTACAGCACAAGCTTCAAAATTCTACAGGGGAAATTGAAATGGAACCAAATGGCTAGAGAATCATGAAATTTAAAAAAAAAAAAAAATCAAATTTCAGATGAAGAGAACTCTTGGAAACTAGCACAGTTCAATTCTATGCCAGGAAGCAGATTTTATAGGATTTTCTGGCACAGCAGGGTAACAATGACAGTAATAATAATAATAACAACGATAAAAACAATAATCCTAAAAGTTTTTTACACTTTTATCAAAAGCCTTTAATTTTAAAAAAGCCTCACAATTCTCTTCTAACAATTTTCAACTGAAATCTGATGTTTCGTTCACTCAGCAAAGAGATATTAATGTTCTTATCTAACAAACACCAAATAAAATCAAAATATTGGGCACAAAAATTGCATTAAAAACTCACTTCTGCTCCATTATGAATCCTGTTGCTGAAGTAGTTTTTGCCATTATTATTTTGAAAATCTAAGTACTAAATCCCACAGAAATTTTTCAGAGGTTTGGCCAAACAGGAGTAAAAATAAAAAGGTTCAAAGCTCCATTATACAGTTAAGATGGTGTAGCAGGAAGGGAGAAAACCTAGAAAATACACACACTTTAAATGCTAGACCAGAGCTCTCCTCACACAGCTGTTTCACTTTTGGATAGGAATTACTATCTCAAACCAGAGGTGTCACTGCTGCAGATCTGCACCCACTCTGCAATCAGCATAATCACATTTCTCCAGCATCAGGCACAAGCCCCCCACTAGGCCTAAACTGACTTCTATAAATGGTGCATCACTTGCAACGATGTCACTGACCTGGCATCTTGTTCATAAATCAGCTATTTCAAACTGACACTCTCTCCAATTACCTGTAGAACATAACCTCCATCCCAAGTACTTCACAGTAATCTGTACTAAATTTAAAACATGTCCTAAAGGTCTCAAAATGAGCCCTATTTCTTTCATAAATATGATTGGGGGTTTCTTGTTTGTTCTCATCAAGACCTACCAAAGAAAGTAATCACGTAACTAACAGAAATACGGACATGATTTCATATGCACTACAAAAGAGAAGTAGTGGCTCAAAACAGCACAGCTGGGGAGAGACCATGGCTTAAGACACCTTAAGACTGGTTCTGTTCCATTTTGTTACAAAATAAAACAGCTTCGTTCAGCTCACTACTAAGGATAAAATGAAAAAATCTGTTCAAGTCAGTGACAACAAATTTGATCAGCGACCATAACTAAGTAAGGAAGACGCAGTTTTGAAAACCCAGGGCAAAAATAACCTGAACTTCTATATTTTCTTCAAAAACAAACAAGAACTGACAGTGGATTGATGTCTGTACCAATACTAGCCAAGAGTTTGGGACATGAACATGAATTTAGCTCAGCTAAAAAAAAAAACCAAGCCCAACCACCGTCCATCCTAGGTTTCACACTCCACATGTCAACTGCATACCTTTTTCATGTGGGAGACAGCAGATATGCCTGCAGGCAAATAGTTAAGTTTCAGTCCCAGTACCTATTACAGCCCGTAGTAGCAGGTCAAAACGATAGCAGTCTAGTCATGAAATATGTTGACTGATTATAATCTCTGCACTGGTTAAATTTTTCCAGAAATCTTTCATTTTTTTATGTCAGAAAAAGCTATTATATTACCTATATATATGCTAGCATCTCAAAAGCCTTAGCAAGAACTCCTTGCTGTACCTGAACCACTGACCTAGACTCTAGAGAATACAACAAAAACATCAACATTTTCAGCTAAACAGACAAATCCTGAATTTTAAGTAAAAAGCAGATTTGTCAAAGTGCTAGTTATTCAAGGGACAATGATAAAATCTGCTGTTTTCATAAGCCTTTTCATCTTTTCAAACACTCAGCTGTCACTTTCTTTCATCTGTGTAGTTCAGGAGTCCCAACAGACCAGACAACTTATGTACAAGTTTTCACCTATAAAAATAGCACAAACCCAAAAATACAGAGACATTTACAAGCTTTCCCTCAAAAGCTTATACAGCACTCAGAGCGGGGAAATATTGCCTTATACATAGTAAAACTAGCCAACTCACTCTGTTCAGACCTAATATTTGACATAAAAGATCAAGTCACAGCAGCACAGAAATGGACTCACACAACAGCCAGTGTCTGCCAGTTAGCAGGACACTGATCACTTAGTGAGAACCTGAAAAAACACCAGGAGAGACATCAGAAGTGCACAGTCTAAATCTTCCAGCAGCTTCTAGTAAATGTGTGTGCATGCACACACATATATATAAAATGCCTTATCTGACATCTGACACCTGTTTCAGATGTAGTCAGCAGCTTGTTTTTAACGCAGTAAAAAGGAACAAAAGAACGGTGGCTGCAACTGCACAGACCTGCACTGCAAACAGCAAACGCACTCAACAATGCAATTCAAATTTCTCTTCCTGAAGTAAGGAGAGATCAGGAAGTTTACTAAACCTAAAGACTACATTTCACTCCCTTAAACAAAAGCACCAGCATGTGCTGGTAACACACAAGGGGAGAGGCTATTAAGAAGCCTAAGTTACTAAGAAGGTAACTTTCCTTCGATGCTTCTCCCCGTTTTCATCCCGAAGTTCTGCCCCTTTATGAGCACCTTTAACCACTAAAGGCAGTAAGTCTTCTATCAGCATCTTGAATTCACTTCACACAAGTGCAGATCCCTACAGAGAGGACCACTGCCATACTTCATGATACTTGTAAAATCCCTTCTGAGCCATATACAGATTTCAGTAAGTTTTTATATATGGAGAGGAGAAAAAAGAAAACTAATGTGCCTGAAGACCGCAAGTGTCAATAGGATAAGTTCTAAAGCTGCTTTGCTTCTTCCCTAGAGACAGCAACAAAGAAGTCTGGGAGCACAACTAGATTAGCTGCAAAGGGACATGGAAGAAATTACATTTTAGCTATAGCTACAAAATAAAAGCAGGGAAAAAAAAAAAAAGTTAAGACATTATCTACAAATCACGTAGGAGAAGAGACAGATTTAAAGAAAGTGATAGAGGAAGAAAGCACTAGTAAGGAAGTCATCCTGAAACCAAAACTCCATTTTTCAGAACAAGCAAAACAATACCTTTTCCCCCCCACCCCTCAAGCACAGGGAAAAAAAAAAAAAAAAAAAAAAAAAAAAAGCTGGTTCAGGTATCACTGTTCTTTCTTTTAAATTTTTTGGTTTTGCTTAGTAGCCAACATTTCATAAAACAAACAAGTATTCATTGTTTCTCTGCTTCATACAATGTACTTAGTCACTTTATAAAAAACTACTTAAGAGATCAAAATGTTATGAATTACAGGTTTCAAACCTGTTACAATATTTCTCCTTCCTGAAAGGCAACATTCTACTGCACTTCACTAGCTCACTAATAAATTACCAAGCAGTAAATTTGCTTATCAATTTAACAAAGAAAAAAGTCTACTGGTATAATACTAATTATATTTTCAATCAGAGAATGAAAGAACTTCAAATAGTAGCTTAGAGTGCTATTGTTTACTTCCTTGATATTTGAAACCAGAGAGGAAAGAAAACTGTTACCCATGTCAGATTTCCAGGAATATGTTTCATTCAGCTTACATGTAGCATTCTTGCCATGCTACTTTTCTAGGTGTTTTCTTCCTGTCCCCTTTTCAATATCCCCTTAATACAAAATAACAGGTACATTCTATTGACAAATCAGAATGATCATGTGTTAACGTCTTGTGTTTCTGAACTTGAAAACCTCTTCTCTTCTTAACTGCTTTAAGAGCAAGCTAAATCCATCATGATGATGGCCAGCTACACATTACCTAAGTGCAAACAATTTTATAGTCGAAATACATAATAAGGGTCTGTGAGCTGTACAAGTGAATTAACTTTGTCAGTAACTTTTTGACAAGGCATAACACAAAGGGATTAATGAGAACACGATGGCAAAACCAAAAAACCTAACACTCCAAAGGAGGTTAAAACAAACACTGTAGCCCAGCCCTTTCTTTAACCAGCAGGTAATGCTGGACCACTGACTAAGCGCTGACATCCTTACCTGCACAGGAAGGTCATAGTGCATTTGAAAACAGAGACCTAAATTGAATCAACTGGCTTCACTGCAAACCTTCCAAGACAGCTACAATCCTGTGGGAACATAACCCACCTTGACAAAACATTTTAGTTCATAGTATAGCTTTTCCATGTTGTTCTAGCAGGCAAACATATAGTTCATTTCTTTAAGTCATTACAGTAATAGCATTCTTTCACTTGATACCTTATTCATTAATTTATTTCTTCTAGCCCCTAGTTCAAGGTCACATTCTATGCAACTCTGCAACCAACTACCTACTCAGCTGCTTTGTATATGAAGACTACATAAACCTGCCTTACTGCTTCAAACTGCAAATCTTTAAAAGGATCTCCAACACATACTGGAAAGCTCTGAGCTTGGCTTTAATTTGTTTCTTGAATCTGCTTTATAACCCTCTATTTTCATATGAGAACTTGGCCTACAAAGAAATCAACCAACAAAAGGTCAAGTCAACTCAAAATCCGTGTTCTAAACACATTCAAAGTTAAATTTTTCAAATAAGGAAAGAAGCAGCAGCAACAAGGAAAAGGAAAGGTACATGAGCAAAAGGCAAAGGCCAGCAACATGCACGGAAAAAATTAGCTATTCCAAACAGTGAAAACCTAGAGTGGTCCACTTTAAATTCTGCAAAATACAGTTTTACTAAACAAAATTAGAGAGCTTTAAATTTAAAAAATAATAAAATCAATTTTCACCAATCGGGGGGGGGGGGAAGTCAAACTCTCTTAATCCTTTCAATTCAAAAGCAGTGGAATTACTGAAATCAAAGTTATTTTCGTATCAGTGTATGGCACCATGGTTTCTCTCTTTACCAGCTAAATATATATTTTACTGTTTTCCTATGCTTGTTGTGATTTTGCACATAAATTATCCATATTTTGCAGAGCCTCACCGCTACAGACTAGCTACCAATACAGACTGAGATGACTCTACAGTACCAAAAAGAAAAGAAATCTTGCATCTTTCCTATAAGCAACATCCATACACATAGTAGTACTATGCTAGTAGTGCCCTACCCACTTTAATCCAAGCAGATGGGTAGGTGTATCCATATTTGGAAAAATGCAATTACTCATCTATACTGCTAACTGACTTAAATGTGTGATCACAAAACATATGACCTGACTCAAGTTACAAAAAATAGTTCTCTGGAAACTAGTTTAGCATGAAATTGTAGGAAGCAAGAGACTGTCTGCTTATTTTGTCAACCATGGGGTTTGGTTGAGAATTTTTTTTTTTCAATCTAGTCATTTCACTAGTAGAGAAAGAAATATCTCATACTTTTGGAAGAATTTCCATTCTGAAAATATGCATATGCTACTTTAGAACAGCTGTGTTACCCCATACACAAGAAAATACAGCAATACAAATCCACTAGCAGCAAGTGAAGAAGATTTGTCCAACAAGTGAATACAGCTCAATCAGTTTATCCAAAACACAATTTTTTCCTGCTATTATAATGGAAAAGGCAATTAGTCTACCATTCAAAGAGAAAACACCAAGTGTGGAACACATATCCTGTGTCTTTGCTTGCCCCCAGAACCCACAGCCAAACAACATCACCTAAAAACAGCAAAGTCAGTACTGTAGTTCAAACCCCACAGCAACGCATTGCTGCTGCTTCAAACGAGCAAAGCTGACTTCACTTCTCTCTCTTCAGCTGTTTACTAGAAGTTTCTCCCTAAGCAGCTCAGATATCTAGATTAAAAAACCACCACTGGACACATGGGCTTTCCAATCATGCTAGAACTGCTTTGTAATCATTTTCTACATACCAAAATAACTGGGTAAGTCACATAACATTACAGAAGACATATATATGAAACATAACACAAAAAGAGCAAAAAGACTTGCAGGCTGAAATACTCAGTCACATACAAAGTTCCTACTGTCTGAACATCATTACAGCTGGATGCAAGCCCAGAATTAAGCCTTTAAATCATCCAGATGAAGAACACAGGTGCTGTAAGAAGCTGCTGCCTTCATGAAACTGTTAATATTCTATCAAGTCTAAGGCCACTACATCATTATCAAACAGGACATCAAAAATGTTCAGCATTTTGATTGTAATACTACAGAGTCAGGCAAAAAGTGATTATGACATCGTTTTGAATGGTTAAAAAAAAAAGTACAAAGCCCTTTATTTCTATTTCCCCACTGCCATTGCAATACACACAATGATCAACAGCTGTCTGGAAGGAAAAAAACACTGGCTTTCATTTCTTCACAACAGGTAAACATCACGAACAACTGATTTTATCTTCACACTTTAGGTTTCTTTAGTTTTCCAAGAAAGTGGCATTTCTGCAACAATGCCCCTTTAGGACAGACATTTCTTTCCACTTATAGACACCTCTCCTTTTCACTCAGCCATTCCAATTCCTCTCCTGTAAACCTGATAGTCTGCAGTTATTTGTCAGTAAGCAGCTAAAAACTGAACGAAAATTACAATTCAACTGCAGGGAGGAAGAAAGGCAGGGAGTCACAAGGCTAACTCGTAGAAACAGATCTGTAGGCTCAAGAAAGACCTACCACAGAGAAAGTATCAAAATCAGGAGATTTAAACTCTCATGCTTCAAATCATAGGCCCACTACCAACAGAAAAAACCCCACTCCTATAAAACTCTACTACAGCTCAGTCAGTCAGTGCATAAGACAGTACCCTGAACTTAACTGGGCTGTCAATCTGACTATTCCTAAATGCTGAGCTATTCCAAAATGCAAACCTCATATATGTAATTCTGTGCATCATTACTAGCTTTCTTATCCCAGGATAAAAGCAACTACAGAAAATAATCTGATTCCTAGGGTGTTTAAATCCAACTATGCACATAATAATTCCTGCTATGCTATTATTCAAATAATTTTGAAAGTATATTTTAACCACTTGTAACAGACTTGCAAAAGAACAGCATGATGTTTTCAGAGTAATTTCAGTGTTTTCCACTTGAAACACCCTGCTGTTTACAAAATTATTCCATACAACCACACCTCTAGACAATCACTATTTTTATCCCAAAGGCACTTTGGCTTTATCTCTCTGCACAAAGTAGGACACAGCTTTGTTACTTTCTTCTTTAAACAGCATTTGATGCTCACCCAGGACAGCAGACTCTATCATGAGCCAGTGAAACACACAACAGCTTCATCATGTTCCCTGGATACACTACAGGACATCCCAAAGGGTGATCAACACAAAGTGCTTATTAAAAGCACCAGAGAACAGCTTTCAGGCAACCCACCAGGTAATGCCTTGTACACAAAATTCTTGCCAGTGGAACAGCCCATTGCTGGATACACTTAAAATTAAAGTCCGACATGAACTTAAATAGGTCTATAAACAATGAGGCAATAGTAAGATTACAAGACAGGAAATAAAAATCTTCAGTTATAAACACATACTAAGAAAATACTTTTAAATTTCCAGTGTACTTTTCTGCAGGTTCAAATATTCTGAAGAGCTTTGGTTCCACAACACGGTTTGCGTCTGATTAGAAAGACACAGCCCACGCTTCCTCTCCACATAGAATTCAACACATCACGCAATGCTGACCTTTACACTCTGCACTCCCAATAACACTGAAAAAAAATTATCTGTAAGCATACATTAACTATAAACACATGCACAACCTTACTAGGAAAAGAGCCTATGTTTTTCATCAGTTATGTAAAGCACATCACAACTTATCAAAACTTGACACTGACTCAATTTTCTAGCAAAACAGAAAGCCCAGGTCCTTCTATAGTCCTTTAAAAAGAACAAGAAAACACTTGCAAACACAAACTGCCTGTCAGCTTGTTTTCTCTTTAGATTAGCACAAATTAAACCAAACCCAAATATATTAAATATGCATCCTATTTTATCTGGCAAAAGGATACATAAAAATACATCTCAGAACGTCTGTACTTTTCAAGCAAAAATTTAAAAATCAAAACTGGTCCTTCAGAAAACCTGTCCTCCAAGGAGCACCTTCCTTCAGTCACTCTCATCTGAAAATGTTCTCGTGCCCATTTAAAAGCTTTCTTCCATCCAGGTAGTCTCCCACGGAGAAAAACTAGCCATAGAAGTGTTACAGACACCCACGTCTCCCTTTCTACCCCCCAGAGAAACAGGACAGGAAGATCTTTGTACTTGTCCCTCTCCCCTTCTCCCCTCTCCCCCCCCACAAACCTTCTGGCAGCAAAATGGCAAGAGGAAGGGATTGCTGCTGGACGCAAACCTCTCCGGCCTCTCCTGCATTCCTGCCCCAGCCATTACTACCCTCCTCCACACACCATGCCCCATCCCACCTTCGCCCCCGGACGCGGACTCACCGGATAACGGGGCTGTAGGGGCTCCGCGACCGGCGCCAGCTGCTGTAGGGGCTGGGTGACACATCCCCGCCGCGCTCGTACGAGCTGTGCCGGCTGTAGCTGGGGGATCGGCGGCGGCTGTACGGGCTGAGTGGCGAGCGGGCGCCCACAGGGCTGAGAGACTTGCGGCTGCGCTGGCTCTGCGAGGAGCGGTGCAGAGGAGGGCTGTCATCCCGGCCAGGGCTGGGCGACGAGCGCTGCCGCCGGTACGCCTTGGGCTCGGGCTTGTCATCCCGGTAAGCTTTCGGAGGGTCCTTATAAGCCGACGGCGGCTCTTTGGCCGCTTTAGTCCGGCTCCGGTGCG
>VYXG01005376.1:108716-145137 GCA_013397235.1 Lanius ludovicianus | reverse complement strand
TTTAAATATATTTATATATATATTTACAATTCCTCGCCCTGCTGATGAGTTTAATGGCTAGATGGAAAAAGAACATGTTGTCAGCAGATTGTTACCCCCAGGGCTTGGGGGAAGAGGGATTTTACTGGCTGAAGCTAATTGGCAGAATAAGCCGCCTTAAAGCCCATCAAATCCCATTACAGATGCAGTTAGGGACAGGGAGCATGAATCCTGCTACTAATGGTCTGCCCTGCCAGGGCTTCCCAACCCCGGGGGTAGGCACAAAGTCCATCCGTGCTGTGGTCCTCTGTGCCTTGGCCTTCCCAGGGTAGAGGAGCAAAAGCTGCCCAATGGTTCATGCCCTGACACTCAGCCTCTCCCGTGCCCTGACACAAAACCTCCCGGCAGGAGATCCATGCAGATGCCAGGGGGCATTGGAGGGCTGAGAGGGGGATGGATTCCTGGTGGTCCTGCTTCCTGTGCCCCACCGTCCCTGCAGCACCTTACCACAAGCCCTGCATTTTGAGAGGGTGAGTTGTAAGCTGCAAGATCACACAGAGAAGCAATTAAATCATGTATTCACATACCCTTGAGCAAGAATGTTCACTGCATAGCTGGCCCAGCCTCTCTTCTGCCCAGTCCCTCAAGTCTGCCTCTACCTCAAGCCCTGTTTTTCCAGGAGTGGTGGCTGTGGATGTTGCGGGGTGGACATGATGGAGTGGGAGAGGAATCCTGTGAGAGGAGAAAAAGAGCAAGTTATATCAGGGTCTTGCTCTGCATCCACTGCATTTTTCCTGGATGCGGTTGTGGAGGGTGACTCTCCTGCTCCCTGCTCCTCGTGGTAGGTGCTGTGGTGAGGAGCTCTGTTCAGGTGCTGAGTGTGTGTGAGCTCTTCTCCCAGTATAAGCAGCAAGACCCTTCCCCTGGTGCTTTGTGCCAGGTAATTCAGCACTGCCCAGACAGTTCCCCCAGCACAGAGCCTCATTCACCAGCATTTCCCAGGGCACTGCCTTGGCTGAGACCAAGGCATCCAACATAGAGCCCTGAAGGCAGGATCCCTGCACAGCATCACACCAGATGCTGGGCTTGGCAGGTGCTTGAAACTGTGCAGACTTGACCACTGGGGCTCCATGGAGTGTGTTGTCAGAGGCAAGAACATGTGTGAAATGGGTAGGGGGCAGTTAGAGACCCCTGTCCTTCAGTCCTCTGCCTGCCTCTAATTTAGAGTCATCTGCCTGAACATCCCTGTGCCTACAACCCTAGGAGTCATCGGGATGGGTGACTAGAAGGACACATTAGCATGTGGTAATTAGAATTGACCACGGTGCTTTCCAACCAGGGGAAATGTTGTTCTTGCATTTTTCTGCTCTCTTTTCCTTGGGAGCAAGGAAGGCTTTCAGCTGTGTTTGCAGCAAGGCTGGATACAGCCCCAGCATCTGCATCTGCACTGGGAGGTTCCTGCCTCAGGGCCACCACCAGCTTGTGTATAATAGTGGGTGTGCATCCCAGTGAGGCACCACCAGCTGCCCCACCAGGCAAGGAGCAGGAATGTCTTCAAGGGCTCATGGCACATGTTGCTCTTCCTCTCCTCCAGCCAAGGGAAAACCTTGTCAGACAGCTTGGGCACTGTGGGAGGGGGCCAGCCAGCAGCTCTTCAGGTGGCTTTCCCCAACAACAGTGTGTGTTTGGAAGCCTCAGCCAAACAGGTGTCTGCCAGAGTGCAAGGGAATGAGGGAGCCGAGGCACGGCACTGTCCTGCTGTAGTGCCACGAGTTGCCCAGGGAGGATTGTCCAACCTCATCCGTATTTGTGAGCACATCTGAAAGGACACCTCCCTGCCGTGCCAGCCTCCTGCTCTGGGCACCAGCAGGAGCTGCCATGCCCCCGACTCGTGTGTCAAGACCAGGGATTTCCTTGCAATGCCCCCAGTTCTGCCCTGCTGACACCCCGCTGCCCACCTCCTGCTCCCGCTGTGGCTGTGTCCCAGCCCCACAGCCCTGCCCTAAGGAGGGTATTCTGACGTCTCAACAAGAAGAGGTGAGGAAACATGGCTCTGCCTTTCCCCCTGGCTGCACAGAGACATATGAGAACTGGCTGTCCTCTGTCACCAAGCCAGTCACTGTGTGCCTGGAGATGGAGCCGCCAGGCCAGCAAGTGTTCACAGCACGTTGGGGATCTCTGCAGGTCTGCAGTGTGACATTTCCATTAGCAGCTGGAGGGGGGATGCACATGTCACCTTAATGCCTCTTCTCTGCAATTGATCTTGGGCTCTTCCCTTCTCAATTTAAAAGTGGGGCCACCGAGAAGAGAGACTGGGGAGGAGGCAAGGGCTTGCATAGGGTGGCATGAGGGTCACACAGCAAAGGGTGGTGTGTGCCTGTGTGCTCATAGACACTCAGAAAAAGCACATTTTCTCCAGCAAAAGCTGGCTTGCTTATGCTAAGATGGCTTAGTGTGGTTTAGTCGGCTGGGATTAGCTGCATTAGCAAAAAGCATATTTTTGGTAGTGTCCCTGCATCTATAATAGGGATGTGACTCCCTGGAAATGCTACCCCAAGTCTTGGGGTGTTAACCAGTGACACTAAATGGGGGAAACCAGAAGACTGAGAGCAGAGTAAGCAGCCGGGGTTTGCTCAGCCGCCAAAGGGGTGTTTCAGACTCTGGTGTAGCCTTACATCCTGGAGGAACGGGATTTTTGGCAGGGCAGGGGGACGCGCAGAGTTCAGTGCCGGCAGGGCAAGTGACTTCAAGTAAGGTCAGGGGAACACGGAGAAAAGGTTTCGGTGTTGCTCTTCCCCCTTTGCCAGAGGCAGCCCCCGTCCCCCAAAGCACCGGCAGCAAGGGACGAGCATTTAGGATTGCTTTCCCTTGCCCTAAGCTGCGCTGCCGGAACGGGTCCCTCCTTGCTTCTCACGGGAGTGGGGCCAGCCCCCGATTTCAGCCCTGTGCAGCTTTGGGGTGGGCTTTGGGGTGGGCTTTGGGGTGGGTCCCCTGTGCCTCCCGCAGCTGCTGGGTGATGCAGAGCTCCCTGCTCGGCTGCGCTTCGGAGGCAGCGCCTCAGCGAGAGCCCGGAGAGAGCCCTGGCTGGCGCTGCTCGGATGGGGAAGCGCATCCTGACAGCGTTGCTTAACACTCCTTAAGCATCGTTAGAAAGTGCAGCGCAATCAGACAGGAAACAAGGAGCTGATGTACCAACACCTAATGTGCGGCGGCAGGCAGCCAGCTGCGCGCAGCCCAGCCCTTGGCGGGGGACACGTCCCGGCGCCTGAGAGCTGAGGAGATGCAAAGAGTTTTAAAGCGATTGCGAAAGCGAGTTTTGTCTGGGGTTTTAAAAGAGGAGCGTCTGATAAATCGGCCGCAACGTGTCGATTTAATGCTTTCTCGCCCCCTCCAAGTGCCTGGCCGGGCGCTGGAGGGGGATGTGCATCCGTGGTGCCTGGCTGCGCCTCGGAGCTGCGAGGTTCCAGCTGGGAAGTGTCAATAGGGTGGCAGCTCCCGCTGCGAGACCCTTGCTGTCGCTGGGGCAGGTGACACGCTGACATGGCAGACGTCGAGGGGGGTGTGCCAGCGGTGGGAGGGCTCGGCATCCTCGCCCACCTATGGCTGTGTCACTCCGGGGACAGCCGTGTGAATGAGCTGCCCAGAGCAGCGGCAGGTGGTTAGAATTTCCCGGGCGGCTGCGTGCACCTAATCTAATTAGACGGTTTAGGAAAACTCCTTTAGGAAAAGGGAGGAGTACAGAAGGTTTAGAGAGGGCAGATCTGAAAGGCAGTGAGAGAAGCTGTTGCTAAGTGGATCATGTCCAAAGGAGGATGGATATGAGCTTTCCCTGCCGGCCTTGGAATTGGGAGATGGGGAAGATGGGACATCTTTAAATGGGAGCTCACGCCACAGGCTGGGGAGGAAGGGTTGGTGAGTGCAAGGAATGGGTTGTGGCAGGTCTTGGCCTGGAGACAGAGGAGTTTGCATAAGGCTTTTATTTCCAAGGATCTGTGCAGGGCAGATGGCTGGATTCCTGGCATGTCAGACGTGCAGGAGGCCTGCACAGTTGTGTTAGGACCTCTTTTCTCTGAAACGCATTTATTGCAAATGCCTTGCTCCCCAAAAACACTGTTTTGTCACTGTCTCCTTCCTCAGAGGAAGCCTGCTTCAGGTGTCAGCAGCAGGCAGAGTAGTGGAAGTATCTGAGGTTAACAGGCAGGAGCTGCTGGCAGAGAGAGTGGGATGAGCAGGAAGGCAGGGAAAGCAGGGACAGGCTCCCACGGGGATGAGCAGTGTGCCTCCAAAGGAAGCTAAGGAGGAGGTGGAACACCCCATGCCTGCTGGTGGCAAGGCCCCTGCATGCCTGGTGACCCTGAAGCGAGCAAAGGTGCCAGGTGAGTTGTGGCTTCTTAGCAGTGTGTGAGGAAATCTCCGAGCTCCTTATGCCCTGCCTTTTATCCAAGCTGCATCCTCCTCCTTTGGTGTCTCTGAAACACAGCTGTGCCCCTGCTCCCAGGCAGTGCCAGAGAGCTGCCACAGCCAAGTCTCTGCCCTTTGCCTCTCCTCTCCAGGTGTGAGAGCACAGAGGAATACGATGACGATTACCTCAGCATCAACAAAACCTGGGTCCTCACCCCCAAGGCACAGGAGACTGATGCCACACAGATCCTCAACTCGCTGCTCAAGAACTATGACAACAAGCTGAGGCCTGACATTGGCAGTAAGTGTCCCCTGAAGCTCCCTGTGGCCACGGGTGGTGACCTGGCCTGGCTGTGTCTTGTGCTTCCCGTGCTTTGGTGACTGCTGTAGTTGGGAGTTTTGTTGCAGTAGAGCCATGCTCATCCCAGATGCTCCCCTTGTCTTCATCCCCCCACGCATACTCCTGGCTCCAGCTTATTGGTACCTGTTTTCTTGTCTTTGCAGTCAAGCCCACGTTCATTGATGTGGATATCTACGTGAACAGCATCGGGCCGGTGTCTGTCATCCAGATGGTGAGTGCTGGCGTGGCTGCAGGGTCACACTGTCCCCTGCCCGTGGCAGGGGCTGGCCCAGCGCTGTTGGCAGGTTGGCATGCTGGCTAGACATGGTGTGAAGGTGGTGTTGGCATGAGAGGAGGTCTCCTTTCCCTTCCCCAGAGCAAGAGGTGCTCTGACCTGCTGGGAGCTGGAGTTAGAGAGACTTGACCACCATCCCTGGTTAGAAGCAAGGTCCTCAAGCACCCTCGGAGAGCTCAGCAACCCTTCCCTGCTCGAGGGCTCAGGAGTGGGATGATGGTGCTCTTTGGTCTCTACTGACAATGAGTGGGCAGGCCCTTCTGCCTGGTGGCTTTGCCCTCTCCTCTCTGGGAGGTGTGTGGGCACCAGGATACTTGGGGCAGAGTTGAACCGGGGCAACGTGTCCCAGGAGGACTGAGAGAGGTACCTGGAGATGGTTTCCATGGCACTGTGCAACTTGGATGCCCAGGCCTGGCCTGTGGTGGTGCTGAGCAAGGGGAAAGCAGGGGGGCCTCAGGTCCAACATTTCTTCTTCATAACTTAGCACCTTAGAGGGATGCCACCAGCACTGTGACAATTTCTCCTCAGGACCCAGCAGTACCCAGATGTACCATGAGCTGTGAAAACACTTAACAGAGACATTCTTTGATCTGGAGAGCAATTGTTGACTATTTATTTTTCACAGGAAACTTCCATTGCTGTTATTATTATTATTATTATTATTTTCCCTGCAAAGTCGTTTTCTTTCTCTTCCCTAGCAAGCAACAAACCTGTCTGCTGTCAGGTTTGGAAAGACTTCTGTCCACTGGGCAGTGGGGTGAGAGGATAAGGGTGAGGTACAGCCAGGACAATTTGGCTTTTCTTGTTTCTGTCAATGCAAAACAGAGCAGGAACATAACCAGCCCCCTTAAACTGAAAAAAAAAAAAAAAAAAAAAGCAAGTTCCTAGGATGGGCACATTATTTTTAGTTTCCAAAGTACAACATTTCCAAGGAACAAACCCCTCTGGGGATGGAGGGATGGTACAGTAGCTGTAGTACCAGCTCCACTCCAAGGAGCATTTTGAAGCAGCCCTTCTGGCTGAGGATGTGCCCCCAAGCAGCTCCTGCTCACGAGCCACCAGATGGGCACCAGGTCGGGCACTCGCTCACACGATGAGGGCACCATCAGGAGGCCCAGCAGGGACGGCCTCGAGGCTCAAAATTTCCTTGCATTGTTCCAGCGTGCCCAGTCTCGAGGAGAAGAACCCCAGCCCGAGCCATGTGGATGTCACCCCTGGCTGCCAGCACATGCCACAAGCCCCTCCAGCCCATGGGGTTGTGTGGCAGTGAAGCCAAAGTGACACCAGAGCAGCAGTGCAGGGGCTGGGTGTGCTGTGCCTGAAGGTAGAGCACAAGGGTCATGTTATAGCTGGTTGTTTTACCTGCTTTGCACAGCCCAAGGAGGTGCCACAAAAATCCCAGAGAACATCCTCACTCCTTCTCTTTCCCTCTCATCCATCTCCTTCACACCTTTCCAGCCCTGCTGGGAGCTCTGCTCCCCTCACTGTCACGGGAGAGCTGCAGAACTGTGCAGGTGGTAGCAGCAGAGAGTGGTTTCTGCAATCCAGTCTGCATCCAGAGTTCATCTTTCCTCCCAAACAGGCATGCTGCTGCTAGGCTGGTTTCCTAAGAAACACAGCTTATGCCATGGTGATGGGGATGTGAGAACATACCTACGTCCATCCCAGTCTTTCAGGATTTGGGATGTACTGGGCTAACACCGGCCATAAATGGCTGCAGATACAGGAACTTTGGGTATGTTCAGCATCTTCAGTATTTTTGGGAAAAAGATGCCTGGCAGTGACAACAGCCACCCCCACCAAGGGGAAAAGCTGTTGTGTGAACTCAGCCCTTACTAGAGAGCAGGGAATCTCGTGGGAGAGCTCAACCCATGTGTTCAGCTCTTTCTAAGAGTCAGCAGAAGCTTTTTTTCTTCATGATATGGGGCCCCACCAGTGCACAGGACCCCCAGGGGTCCCAGCACACAGGAGTGTGAAGGCAGCTGGCACTTGGAACTGCCAACATCTGCAGGGCTGCGCTGGGGAAACTGATCCACCCATCTGCCACCTTCCCACCTGAGGAAGGGATTGCTGTTTGTGGGAATGGCACGGCCAGGAGCTGCTCGGGCAGGGAGGGAACTGCTCAGTGTGGACAATTTTGTGGGGTTTTGTCACAACAGGCTGTGCTGCCTCTCTGAAGTGCCTTGGTGCTGCCAGTCCAGGGGTCCCTGCGGGGTCCCAACAGTCACCTGTCATCTGGAGACACCTCCATATGACACCCCAAATGGACTCTCTAGGGGTATCTCTCCTTCCTTTTTCCCCTTAGGTAACTTCTTAAGCTTGAATCTGTGATGCCCTTGAACTTTAAAGCCTTTTCCCATGAGATTCTGAGGTGACATTAAAGGTACTGAGGGCAGCTAGACCCAGGTCTCAAAGCCTCAGATTTCTGTATCCTTAATCCCTGCTCATGGGAGTGGCTGCATCCTGCTATGTTGTCTCCTGAAGCAAGAGGAAAGGGCAGTGACAAAGCTGCCACAGTGTCACCTCTAGACTTGGCTGCTTCCCCCAGTTGTTTTCTGTTCATTTGCTTTTCCATGCTGATGCAGTGAAATAAGTTATTCTGTGGGTCGTGCCAGCCCCTGGCAGGCTGGCATCAAACCTATGAGAGATGGTCTTTGCTGGGGACATGTTATTCCCACTCTGTCCCCATCAACACAGCTTCTCCCTGCCCGAGAACCTCTCCCCTCTCCCAGCTGCCGGGCCCATCCCACGGGCCTCATCTTGCCTTTTTTCCCCACACACAACCTGAGGAAATGCACATTCCTGAAGGAGGGGAACTCAGATTTGTCTCAGAGCCAGATCTCTCTTGAGCCCATGGTGACATTTCCCTCTGCCACAGACAGAGAGGCTTGTGTAGGCTGGAAGGGCCACTGGAGGGGAAATGTCCCATTGATCTCTTTTAGGTGCATTGCCATGACAGCGTCTTACGCAAATATTTCTCTCTCACATAGGCTGTGCAGATGACAAAAAAGTTCTGCTTTTAAGAGCTACAGCAGCATTACTGTGGCTGTTAGCTTGGACCACTGTGGCCCATAAATCTGCAGCTGAACTCTGTAGGGTGGCCTTACATGCTGCTGGAGTAGAAGTCTCCAACTTCAGCAATCTGGTTTAAGTACTGGTCTCCTGTGATCTTCTGCTCACCCTCAAAGGGTTAATGACTCACTGCTGTCTTCATCCTGCTGGTGCTCTGTCAGGGATTGGAAGCAGGCCCTGCGTAGCCACTGCTCAGCCTCCAAATGATAAATCATGTCAGGATACAAAACTGATTCCGGTCCTTAAAAATGAATAGGTGATTTGAAAATGCCCTGTGCTGCGTGTGAATTCTGCGTCTCCCTCATCAATCACTTGTCATAAATAACATTAACATTCAGGAGTCAGCAGAAGGTGGGCAGGTTTGGAGTGGGAAGAAATGCAAAGTGATTTCCTGATATCTTTTGTACACCAGAATGGCAGCTTTGTTTCCCTTTTAAGGGGCTGAGCAGGTTTTTCATCCTCTCCGGGAAAAGGACCCTCTGTGCTCTCCAAGCCAAAGTTCTGGCAGTGACCAGAAAGACAGCTAGAAGATGGTTCAATGATGAGAAGTGGGACAGGGCTTGGCTGAGGGGGAAAAGTGGGACCATCAAGTCCCACAGCTGTTGACTCCAGTCACTGCATGGACTGGGATTTCCTCCCCAACCCCATGAATCTTTGGGTGGGATTGGGGCACTTGGCGCTCCTCAGGGTGGTGGGAAGCTGCATTTATACCATCAGGGGAAGGATGCACTGGGCCACGAGCCCCTCCAGAGCTCTGGCTGCTGCTGAGTGCTGGCTAGCAGCCCCTGGAGCCAAATGAGTTATCACCCATAGTGCTGCAGCTTTCCAAGCTGTCTCGTGGAGCTGGATGCCCACTTAGATTCCCATTCACACAGTGTTGAGGTGTCCTTAGCTTATCAGAAGCTCAGCCTGGTGCAAAGATCCACCACAGTTCTCCAGGCATGTTTGTGGGAAGAGGTGCCAGGGAGGGCTGCGGCAGCGTGGAGAGAGGGAGGAGACTCTGGGTTCAAATTTTTCGCTGACTGGTTGTTTGCTGGAGGGATTTGCTCCTGGTTTTGTTTTGTAATGGCTTTATTGCTATAGATTACAGCTTTAACTGGTGTCAAGGGCACCTAGAGCTCTGGATCACCTTCCTTTAGGGATGCTTAACTCTCAGGAAATGATGCTGTAGAAGTAAAGCAGGTGCCAGCTATTGGGGCTGAGCGTCTTTCAGTCCTGAGGATGTCCCTGAAGTGTCCATGAGAGACAGCATGGCTGAGAGTGGGAAAAGTGCTTCTGTTCTGAGCTTGGGGATGGAGTAAGTCTTGCCCAGAGCTTCTCAGATTCCTCCCAGAGGACAGAGCTGAATGTCCTTTTCTTCCTTTGTTACACAAAACGAAGCGTGAGGCTCGAGGAGTCGAAAACTGAGAGCATGGTCCAGACACTGTGGTAGCCTCCTGGCAAAGGTGAATGGAGGTGTTTCAGTCATCCAGGGACCTGCCTTGGTTACCTGCTTCAGGTGTCTGGGATCAGAGGCACTGCAGCAAGGGCTGGTTTAGATTCTGAGGACTCCTTTGTTTGCTGTGTGTGAGGAGATGCCCTTGTGTGCCAAATTTTGTAGCAAAACAGGATGACAGCTCTTCTGCTGGAGTTGTACACCACCTCAATCTCATTACTTAATGATAATAAAGATGGAAAGAGCAAAATTGGCCTCCATCATTCACCAGGGGCCCGATTCTGCTTTCTCAGAACTGCCTGTGATTTCCAGCAGGATTTCTAAGCTCCTATCTCAGTTGTTACAGCAAATTGTTTTCTTATCTCTGCCTGTGAGTGAGGGGCTGGAACCTGAAGAGGGTGATATGTCCAAATACAAGTGTTGACTATTCATTCCCCCCTTCCCTCTCTAGGAAAGAAATGCTGCACACTATTAAATTCATAATGCTCTGCTTGGCCACATTAGTTACCATGCAACACACTCACAAAATTGAGGGTGAAGAACGTATTTTCCTACATCTGGAGTACTGCAGAAAACATTTAACAGATTTGCATGTATGGTGCATTTGTGAAAACACCAGGGGGAAAAAAAGGGGGGAGGCAGGGAAGAGGGAAATGTTTATTCGCTATCAGCTGATGAATAATTAATTTACAAACATTGTCTTGTTAAATATAAATTAAATCCTCATTTGACACACTTTATGATTTAGAAGTATAAGCCCAGCATGAATGAAGAGAACTCCCCACTGACTTCCTTCACGTTAATCCCGAGGAGGCAGGGAGGGAGGCTTGGCTTGCAGAGTTAAAGCCGACAAGGGGTGGCGGTCAGGACGGGGGCTGATGTGCCAAAGAGAGCTTGGGGACCTCGGGCACTTCATCTGTGCTGGCGGGGAGATGGCTGAGCGGGGCAGGGAGGCAGCGGGTGTCTGCAGAGCCCTCTGCCAAGGATTGCGGGTGGCTCCTGGAGCGAAACCCGCGCCGATGCCGCCTTAGCAGAGAGCGCAGCGAGGCAGCGGCCGCTTGCGAGCGGCTGAGCTGCCCCAGCAGCAGGGGCAGAGACCCCCGAGAGGGGAGCAGGGCTCTGCGGGAGCCCCCCGGGGCTCAGCCACCCTTGCACCCGAGGCTGGGGAAGCGCAGCCGCATCCCGGGCGGTGGTGGCTGCGCTGGGAGGCAGCTCGTGTGCCAACCCCGGCTTACAGCCCCGCTGTCCCGCTGCAAGGCTTGGGTTAATTCCTGCGCTCCTTCCTGATAGACGGGGAAACCAAGACCGGGAATAATTGTCTGGCTCCGAGGAACACTTAAGTCTTGATTATACTTAGCTTTGGCTGCTTTGGAATAAGTAGGAAGGAAATGAATTGAAAATGGCACGCTGTTTAAAATGCTTGACTATGTTCCTCTGGAGCACAAGATAAGCCCATAGGTAAAGGAAATTTGCTACCTCCCCCTTCCTTTCCTGATAATAATAGACTCCAGCGGTTGCACAGCACTTCTCAACTGAAAGAACTTAAAAATCCTTCACAAATCATCTGTCTGGGAGGCAATAGCCCAGATGCACCCACTTTAGGGTGGATTGCAATGCCTAAAGCACACTGCAGTGCTCTGCCGAGGATTCTCCACTCTCCTTGGCCTGCCCGGTGTGCAGCGAGAGTTGGTCATCAGCATAAATTCAGTGATGTTCTGCAGGACACGCTCACGTAATGGGCTAGGCTGGGATTTGGTCCCCGAGAACGATGGATATCACAGAAATTTAAAGTGTTGGGAAATGGGTATTGCTCACTAACGGCCCCAGTGCTTTTTCTGGCTGTTATTTTCCGTGCCTGAGTGATGGCTCCGTGCTGCCGAAGCGGGTGCTGCATTTATCGCATCCTCACAAATACTCGTGTGCTTGGAGAGTGCTCACATCTCCTGATTCCTTGATGTTCAGGAGCGGTCACTGTCCCTCACGCTGCTGTTCACACAGCAGTGAGGTCAGGTACAGGAAGGGCAGCAGCTCTCCTTACAAAAAGTTTGTCCTTCCTTATGAAAACCTCCCTCGAGGCCACTGAGGAGTGACACCAATCACGTGGGACTTGTGGGACAAACCATGGGCTGCAACAAAAGGTCTAATGAAATAAATAAGTTGCTCCCATCCTAAACATATCCCAAGAGCTTCCAGAAGTGTCAAAGTTTGCTTCCAAAACGGAAAAGAGCTGATTTATTCACTATGAATAATTCAGCCAGCTCCTTTTATTATCCAGAACATACACTAATCCCCTCCAGATATTTTCTGTGTGACATCCATGTTGGTATTTTATTTACAGGCTGTGCAGAAAACTCAAGGAGTCTGTTATCAGGGAAGATGAGTGAAAAGCTGCAGGTTTGCATCTGCAATTTGGAGCTAAATAAAATATGAAAATCTGGACAGTGGCCTCCTGGGGGCGGGGAAAGTGCTTTTCCTCAGAGGCATTTCTGGAGAGCAAAGCCCTAAAGTTAATTAACATCTGTGCTCGCAGCCTGGTGCTGAATGGGGAATGTGGCTGTACTTAAAGGTTTCCTAAACTGCAGCATCAGTCCTGGCTCACAGGTGCCTCCCGCAGCCCGCAGCTCGGGCAGCCTCTGTCCCTCGGGCAACACGGGATAAATCAACATCCATAATGAAGTAAGCGGCCCTTGTAAATTCCTTCACAGATCCCATTTCCGCCCTTCTGCTGGCAGGAATGACTCAATCCCTCATTCATTTTGTGCCAGCCTTTGGAGAAAACTCACATTTCTTCAGCTGGGCTGAATGCAGACGGGATTTGTTCGCCCTGAACCTTTGCAGGCAGCCTGGGAAGGATGCTTCCAGTAGATGCTTCCCTCGGAGCTGCTGTGCTCTCTGTACCTGACCTGAGAGCATTAATTCCTCACCCTTACCCACAGAAAACCTTTCCTACAGTCTGGGGCCACAGCAGCTGCCGCTGGTCCCCCTTTCCAGAGCCAGCAATGGGGCTTCCTGCTTGTTGAAGGGCCACGGTGACACTTTTCCAGTGACCAGGGGAGTCTCCTTACTGGGGTCTGGCCCAGGCTGGAGGGATGTCTCTGCCCTGGCCCCCCTGGCTGATGGCCCTCAGTTTGGCAGGGCATTAAAAGAGGCTTTGCTGTGAGCCAGAGGCTGCACTGCTGGGTGGTGGAGATGCAAAGCATGGCTGATTCCACCACAATCAGCTCCTAAAGCTCCTGAAGGAGCCCTGAGGATCCCCAGCGTGTGCTCATGGACAGGGCAGGAGGCCTGTGTGTGATCCAGGTACTGCTCTGTGCTCTGACCCTCATTAAACTGATTCTTCCAAGTCAAAGGGAGAGCACCGCTGTGTCAAATTTAAAAGATATATTGACTCTGAGCTGTACCAAGAGTTGTCACTCGATGGGCTGAATTATTTTTAAGGCAGGGTTGATTTATCTGAACTGAAGGCTTTAGATGTCTCTGCAGGAGAGGATGGGAAATTTCAGGGGTGTGAGAACCAAGTCAAAGAGCTGGTCAGAGGCCAAGGATTGAGGCCAAGGTTGCTGGTGTAGGGCAAACAGCAGCATCACAGGGGAGGTAGGCTTATTCTCCCCTCCCACTTGGGTGGGACAAATAGCCAGAATTCTTCAGCATTTCCAAGGAGAAACGGGTTCAGGGACAATCAAAACATTTACATTTAGTTTCATCAGATTGTTTTGATTTGCTCTTCATATGGTGATAAATTCTGTCCTGTGTAAGTAAAGCAAGAAAATGAGTATTTGAAAATAAACGTCAAAATGAAGAGCATCAACTGGATAAGGGTAAAACAAAATATTTTGTTAGCTTACTGAAGAAAAAGAAGTTTTTGAATGAAATTATAAGGTTGAAGTAATTCATTTTAGGGTTTGACAATTTTAATTTATTTTGAGCAAAACTTCACTTTTTTTTTTTTCCAGTAGAAATCAGTTCTATTTATTTCCTGCATTCCCAGATGAAGCCATCCTACCATTTCCCTTAAAAGGCTGTTGTGAAATCTGCCTGCTATAAATGTGCTAAAAAATGGAGACCATTTCTCAGAATTCAGTGGTTGTGGGTGACCACAATCAATATGCTTCAAGGACCTCTTCATGCCTCGGTGCTAGAGGCAGAATATTCAGATTACTGCATCCCATCTCTGTGCACAGGAAGGATTTAATTGCCCGTGGTACAAATTGGATGAGAGCAGCCAGCATGAGCCTTCCTGTGGCTTTGCTTCTCCTCACATCTCCTCCAAGCCCCCACACACTGCCTTGGTGCCTCTGTGGCTCCAGCTTGGTGTCCTTTGTAGGAGATATGGCCTTATGGTCAGTGAGTGGGCAGGTGGACACTGCAGCCATTTCACACCAGCGCTGCTGACCGCACCACCAACTCCCAGTTGCCAGTTCCCGGCTTTTCAAAGTCCCAGAGGGATCATGCTGGCTGCTTGGGGCACTCTGGGTGGGGGAAGAAGGGGGCATGATAGCTGGGGACCCTGGCATAAGCTTTGTGTGTCCATCTCCACATGCAGAGCACTTTGTGGTGAGGATTTGCGTGCTTGTTCCCTGACCTGCAGCTGGCCAGGAATGGCTCCAACCATCTGATCAGCTTTGCTCAACAGGGAAATTGCAGGTGGTGGCAGTGGCTCCCCCCAGGCAGATGCACGTGGGAGGTGGGAACCAAAACACTCAGGAGTGTGGGCGGGGGAACACCTTGTCTCCATGTGGCTGGGGAGCAGGGGAGGTCAGAGCAGGGATCCTCCAAATGTTGGGAGCTTTGTTTCTGACAGCTCCCCTCAATCAGCTTCTCTCTCCATCCAGCTTTGCCACCTGTGAGTCCTCCCACACCAGACTGTGGCCCTTAGTCTGCCATTCTCCTCCACAGACACCCAAAGCCACCTTAGTAGTGTAAGGAAGACAAGGAGAGGAAGCAGAGCAGCAGGGTAGAGGAGTGGGAAAAACTTGAGGGGGTTAGGTTTGTTGTTCCTACAGCCACAGGGGTGAAGTTAAGATGGTATCAGGCTGATCTCTTCATTTGCTCTTGAAAAGAAAAGCTGAAGGCAGAGAGACAATTGTTCAAGATAAACAATTTCCTTCCATGATCTGGCATGTCCAGGGCTTGCAGCCTTAGTTTGTCACATGAAACTGCACCTTGTGAGAAGGCACAATGGACCCTGGTTCCTCCCTCTGGATCAGCAAAAGGAGGGGTGAAAATACCTCGGCATTGTTGCTCTCACAAAAACCCAAAGCCAAGTCCAAGTGCTGGGATTTGGTAAGGAGCAGTTAGAGATGTGCTGTCCAGCTCCCAGGAACTTTGGATTAAGCTGAAGAGCCAAAATTGTTTGGTTTCTTTCAGTGTATGATTCTGGGATATCCAGGCTCTGCTAGTGTATTTCTTACACTACTGTGCAGAAAACAGAGCCTTTATCTTCTTCACCACTTCCCAAAGATGTTCTAAAGCTGTCAAGGGGAGCTGGGGAAGGTTGAGTGGTTGAGTCTCAAAGGAGGCATCTTCAGTAGGCAGAGATTGTACAAAACAGTTGGGAGCTGGAAAAAAAAGATTGGGAATCCCTCGCTTTGAGGAGAGTCCTTTGCACCCACCAGGTGCCATGGGAAGTGAGCAGTCCACAGGAGCAGAGCTCAGCAGGTCCTGTTTGCCCAGGGGCTGGTGACCTGACTGCCAAATGACCTCCACACTTGGCCTGAAGTGTGGATGTCTGCCTGGAGAGGAGAATCACCTGGCCTGGTAACCCTTCTGCAGCTGCTCTCCAGCTGCTTTGCCCTCCCAGTGTCCAACAGGGGAGGCAGAGAGCAATTGTTCCTTTTCAGGAACCTGATTCGTTTCTCCCAGCTGCTTTCCACAGCCTGGTGCTCCCTTGAAATCTCCTTAGGGCTGGGCTGTGGTTGTGGGGTGGCTTGAAAAGAAGAACCACGAAAGGAAAAACAAAATGAGGCAGGGAGAAGGAACATCCAGGAACTGCCAGGGCAGGAAGAGAGAGGTGGTAAGCACAGCAAAGGGGCATGAGAGACAACATGAAACAGATTTCCTTGAAAGAGTTGGTGAAGCAGACTGTTCCCATCTCCTTCTTCAATCGAGGGCCAGGAGAGAACAGGGTAAGGAGTGAGGTTCTCAGCAGAGGGCACAAACTGCTCCCCTTTTGCGAAACCAGAAGTTTCTCAGATGTTTTGAATGTTCTTTTTTTTACTTTGAGGGTGAGAATTAGAAGGGGATTTATACAGATGGGTTTTCTCCTGGCCAATGCAGGCATTTCCATACAATGGGTGGCATCTGTGCTTTCTCAGACCCAGTTCTGGGCTCTGCTGGTTCCTCCACCCTCTCACAACGTGCTGCCAACAAAGGTGGTTTGACAGAGCTCAGTGCTTGTCGGTAGTGAGAGGTTCTCACAGAGCAGGGCTGCAGCAGCTGCTTCCCCAGGCCTGGGCAGTACTGGACTGCCCATCCCAGTCACGCTGGGTGGCACAGGAAGGGGAAATGCAATTAAAGAAATTCCAGCTTCTCATCTGAATCTTGTCAAACTGTTCTGGAGGAGCGATCCCAGGGAGTTAATGGTATGCAGTGAGAAGGTCTGTCTTCCAGCCCTTCCAAAGGAAATTTCTTTTGTCTCCCCAAACACTCCATGAACCAGAGGGACAAACAAACTAGAGCACCTGCCTGAAGTGCTAAATCTTCTCCTCCAGTTTTCCTGTATGCTTCTCTCCTCACCTGTTCTCTTTCCCCACTTCTCTTCTTCCTGCACAAAGTTCCTTCAATCCCAAACATTGTAGGGAGCAGTTAAGCATTTAGCAGCGAAGTGAAATGTGGCTCTGCTCTGCCCAGGTATTTTCCAGAGACTGTGGTAACTGGGCTGCACCTCTGTTTGCATCAGAAGGTGCTTCCACTTGACTTTACACCCAGGGCATGTCCTGTCCTGAGAGTGGAGGAAAAAAAAAATCAAGCTAAAAGGAGGTGGCTCCTTCCCTGAGGTGCTTTGCATAATGCTTCAGTGAAGTGTTCAGTTCCTTCCTCTTTAATCAGTTCTGCCCCATCTGCAGAGAGCATCCCGTGTCCACAGCTCTGCCTTTTCCGTACCAGCCTCGTCGGGGACAGCGCAGACAGACTTGTGCTTGGGCAAAGCAGAGTCTGGCTGATGTCATGTCTCGCCTCAAGGACTTTTCCTGGTCCTCTGGGTAATGGCTGTTAACAGATGCTAAAACACACACGTGTAGGTCTTGTGCCCCTCGGGCTCACAGGGAGAGGCTCCCTGTGCCAGACCGTGTTGCTGTAGAAAGAGGAACAGGCACCCTGGGGCTGCATGGGAGGAGATAACATCACTGCAGGGCAGGAAGTGGTGGCACAAGGGAACATCTCAGAAGAAAGGGCTTGGGGACAAAGAAACAGTCTGGGATGGTTGGCTGTCAGGAGTGTAAAAGCTGCCTTTTAGGGGTCCCTACCTGCACTTCCATGGCAGCAGGAGCGAGCAGAGGTGTGGGGGAACAGGCAGGTAGGGATCTCAGAAGCCAGCACTGTTTTGAAAATCCTGTCCTGTTCCCATCTGCCAGCTCCAGGGGTGAGCAAGCCACGGCTGGGGCAGTTTGCAGTCGGCAGAGCAGCATTTATAGCATGACTTGTTTGACAGCTCCTGGCACGAGCACAGGACATGGAGATGGTTTTTAATAGCATGTTTGTATTATAAAAAGAACACTGCTTCAGCTGAGATTCCCTGGACAGAGGCAAAAGACATTCAGGCAAGGACAGCACTGCCGGTGTTGCTGCAGAAGTGAAACAGATGGGAAGTTCAGTGTGTCACCTTGAAAACACAGATCATCACAGCTCTGCTCCTGCTGTCCTTGAGAGCTCCCCTAGTCACTCCAGCACCATGTCCAGAAATCTCTCTAGGGTCTGATTTGGAGGGAGGAGGACCTTGGAAATGGAATTAAACTCATATTCACGTTCTTTTGGTCTTTGTATTGGAGAGACAGAACTTGCCCAGAGTAGAGACATGGAGGTGGCCGCAAATGAGGTGTCCCACACCACTAATGGGAGAACTGGGAGAAGCCTGATGCTGCCCAGCCAGCCCCTGAAGTGGTCAGTGTCAGGCACAGCCCATGCTCTTGGTGCCTGTCCCCTCAGAGGGTGCTCGCATGAGCCATGTTTAGAATCACATTCCTGCCCACCAGCTGTGGGGACAACGAGTTGTGCCTTCAGATGTCAAGATTATTCTAAAACACAGTTATTTTATTTAGGTTTATTCAGTCTTGAAGGTATCTCCAGGCTTTTCACTATTTTTGAGTGTGTTCCTTGGGACGTGGAGACAGATGTGGGGCTCAATGCAGGATTTGTCTGAGACGTTTGCAGGCTGGGAGGGTGAGTGGGGTGTCACAGAGAGGAAAATGTTCACCTGGGCAGGGCTGTAGGAGTGTGGACAGGCTGAGCACAGCTGTGCCTGAAGGAGGGACCCTATTTTGCAGAAGAGGGAGACTGGAAGAGAGGCTTCCTGGCTTGCCTTGACCTGCACAGAGTGTCCTACCAGCCCCTGAAAGAAAAACACCCCATTCCTGGGTCTCCTTCAGGAAAGAATTTCAGAGAATTCCCTGGATTGCAGCATCCCTAAGAGTTTGCCTGTGACATTTGCTTTGCTTGGCTGTGGGATTGACAGTATGGACACATCATATCCACGTCAGACCACCTGAAATGCTGTCCCTTCTTGCCAGGAAAGCAGCCTGCTTTATTGGATTGTAGTGAGGGATTTGCTTGGAGGTGAAGAGGGAAGGGAGCTCTATGAGTAAAAACAAATATCAGAACAATAAAAGCTAGAAAGTTACTGTCTAGGATATTAATCTCTCAGCCATACTGTTATTTAGGATTTCTCACAGAGTTTTCTGAGTTGGAAGAGACTAAACTATCTCTCCAGCAGAGGAAAATTGAGGAACTTTTTTCCAGGTCTCTGAGCCCTCTGTTCAGAGGTTTTCTTGTTGCTGCTGTTGAATACAAGCAAAGTTGCAAACCCCACATTTAAATCCTTCATTTTATCCTAATTTAGGAGGCCATCTAAGACATGTTCCTCTCATGGCTTTGCTCCTCTCTTTGGCATTTGGCAGAAAGCTGAGCTCTTAACTCAGAGGAAGAAGCTCCCAGATGGAACAGAGGGACCGTGGGGTCCCAGCCCCTCTGGATGCCATTAATTGCATCCTTGAGAGGGGTCAGCTGGACTGAACACACAAACTTGATTAAAGCCATTTGAAAAGGATGTTTTGGCAAGGCTCAGCTGTGTTTATTTGGTGTATAAGGTAACCTGAAAACACACACTGCTCATTTCAAGTCGTGTCATGCAAACCCTGTGAGTTTAAGCTGTTAGTGTGAAATCCAGCAGCCCTAACTCATATCTGCTCTGAAGCCAGGGTGGAACTCTCCAGAACAGAGTTCCTAGAGCCAGTCTGACTGGAAATATGGACTGACTTCCCATCTGTGAGGGCAGAGCAGCAGAGATAACCCAAGGAGCAGACCTCAGGGTAGCACACAGGGCCAGCTCCCAGCTCTCCCATGCTGGGGACAGGCTGATTTCTGTACAAGTCTCTCTTCTTTTGTATTGAAAATGTTTGGGGTTTTCTCAAAATGACTTTTCATGCAGCAAACTCGTAGCTTTTGAAAAATGAAAGGGTTTGAGAGTGCAGTAAAATATTTTTGTTGTTTTATTTTTTCTTCCTATATGAAATACAGCTCCCTGTCAGCTCCCCATCCTTTCATTTCTCACAAATGTTCTCTTACTGAGCACCACTCTTTCCACTAAATGCTTTTAGGTTGTGCCATTCTGGGTTTCCAGCAGCATCTGTGCTGCCCACATGAGGAAAACCAGGGCTGATCAGGGAAGTGCTGCAGTGCCAGGTGATGACAGTGACCCAGGGCCAGCAGGGACATGCTGAAAGGCTGGGTTGGACATGAGCACACTCAGCCAGCAGAGGCAATGCTGCAGGGCATCCCTTAGCATGGGATAAACTCACGTGACAGTATTTAGGGTAGGCAGCCCTCAGGGTTTGCTCGTGGGGAGTTTGATTTATCGTTTTGTGACTGAAATTCGATGTGATATTGCATGCATGCCAACATGTGTGTGCTACCCCACGTGTGATCCAAATGGTGTGGCCAAACTGTTAAAGCAATTCCTCCTTACTTCGTTAGCTCCTTCTGTTAAAAACACTAAAAATGCCTGTGCTTTCACAGAGCAGTTAACAACCTCCATGTGCTGCACAGCAGATGGTACAGTAATGGTGGAGGCGTATTTTACAATAACCCTTTTCCACATGGGGAAATCGAGGCACTGAGAAGTTTCCTTCTGATGGCTGAGAAAGAGTCAGGGGCAGAGAAAAACTACAGAGGTGCAGGAGATCAAGAAACAGTGCCCTGAGTTTTAGGGGCTGAGCTCATCCTGCCAAAGTTCAGCTACTCAGTTTTGATCAGGAGACTCTTCCAAGGTCAGGAAGAGCAAGAGGTATTTCCAGAAGACAACACGGACTGCTTCATATTGAGATCTCCCTCCAGAAGTCCCTACCCCTTTCTAAGGGCTGCAGGAAACCCATTGTCAGTCACCTCCTGTTTTAATCACCTTGGCATATGCCTCCAGCTAAGTGGGACCAGAATAATGCCCAGGGAAGGGTCTGAGCTCTGTCCCAGTGCTGCCATGTCCCAGCCATGCAAGGTTCCTCAGCATCAGGGCAGGGATTCCTGATGGGAGCAGGTGCTGAAGTCTTCAGGAGCTGTTGTGGTTTAACCCCACTCAGCAGCTCAGCCAGGCAGGGCTGCTCACTCACTCTGCAGGGTGGGGGACGAAGTTGGAAGGGTGAAAGTCCTCTCAAAGGCCAGAGCACTTTTATATAAATCTTGCCTCAGGTAATTCTGAAAGAAAATACATTTGTAAATCCCAAAATTTCCCAATGGGCTCCCTACAGAGAGGCAAGGGAGCCAGCTCAGCTACTAAGGTCTGCCTCGTGAATAGTTGTGCTAATAATAGCCACTGAAATTAGATCAAACCACAGGACAGTGACAATAACAGCTCGGATTTTTTCAGAAGAGCTGAATGACTCGTGCACCACACCTTTCCCACAGGCTGGCTATGAATGGCACAAGAGGAGCTCTTTAAAGCTGATCCTTCCTGAAAATCTGGGCTCGACAACAAATGCTAAGCCTGTGGGACAGCTGACCCTCCACTCTTTCAAATCATTAGCATTGATTAACCCAGACTTGAGTGCTGAACTTTACAGCAGGACTTAACTGAGCAGCCAGCCCAGAAGTGAGATGTCACCAGTGACTCCAGTTGGGAGTTAAACACTGATAGTGGCATCTGACGTGGATTTATCACTGCGTTTTTGGTCGCTTTCTCCTACACCAGAGATATTGCTTAGGAGGAGCTATGTAAACTCACATGAACTCAAACGGGGTGTGCAGTGATGGGGGAGAATATGTCAAATATTGTGCTATTTTGGCCCCAACACTGTGCCAGTGCTGCCTTCATTTCATAGTTCCACAGCCTGATCCATGTCTCCATCACCACATACCCTGCATCCAAGCAGTACCCAGTGGGATCCAGAACATTCAGATGCTGGGATGGGCCCTCCCAACCCCCTGGGTTTGGGCAGTGGCCCCTCCTGTGCCCTTGGCTGTGAGGGCTGCTGCTGTCCTTGCTCCAGGTCTGCTCGTGTCTGTTTTGAATGAACTGTACAGGCAAAGCCACCCCTTTGAACGTGCTGCACTTGCCCCCATTCTCCCCACTTAGAGATCCATTAGGACCCTGTTCCTGTCACCTCTGCTCATCCTCGTGTCTAACCAGGGTGAAGCATCAGCCCGGAGAGAGGCAAAAGCTCTTCCCTCATGATCTCATTCCTATGCAAGGGACGTGTTGGGGACCCATCACTCCTCACTGTGGGCTGCCAGGGGAGCAAGGGCGAGGAAGATGAAGGGGGCCCCGTGCTCTGCCCTGCTCTGCCCGCCCCCGGCAGGACACGCTGTCCGAGGGAGTGCTCTCGGAGCTGCAGCTATTTTAGCAGCACGGCTGGAGGAGCCGGCTCTGAACCAGCAGCGAGGGCAGCGCAGGGAGGATGTGCTGCAGTCATAAAAATTCCACCGAGATAAATCGATAGAGGGAGGAGGAGAACCAGAGGGAGGGATGGCAAAGTCAGACTTTCTTTCTTTGTCTGTGCACACAAAAGAGAGGGGGACAACGGGGGTTGTGCAGGTTCAACAGGAGTGAAAGGGACCAAAGGTCGTGTCAGGAGCTATCAGGAGGGGGTGACTGAGTATGGACTGGTGGAACTGGATTTGGGGTCTGGTTCAGACAGTTGCTGAGTGCCAGACTTGTTCCTGCATGGCATTAATTAGCATCTTCTCAGGCAGGCTGCAAAAGAGTTTAAGGAGCAAATTGACTTGCAGCAGCGAGCAGCAGAGTGGTGGGCTAATGGCGTGGGCTACTGCCAGTCCAATCCAGGCAGGAGCTGCCTCCCAGAACTGCCAGTTATCTGTGAGCTAGGACACACTCTCTCACCAAAACTGAAGGTCCTAATTATGGTGGAAAATCTCTTTTCTACCAGCAAAAGACTCAGGATTTTTAACTGGTTGCACCCAGAGCTGGGACCATGCAGCCCCAGCTTTCTCTTCTAATCTCCAGCAAGGGATATCTGCCCAAGGACCCAAAGTGCTCTTGGTTTTCATATGAACCCTTTGCAGTGTAAGTCCTGCAGCAGGGGGTGGATTCTCACTAGATTTGTGCACAGCACTATTATTGCTCTATGTACAAATTAGGTGTGTGGAACAGGGCCAGGCTGTATCCAAATAAATAACAGAAAGGTCTGCCTGCCTTCTCTGCTAAGCTGGTGAGCAGCTTTCCTTGCCTGTGAATGAAAGGTGTAGCTGAACTTAGGGCTGGATTCAGCCAACATCCACCCTGCCCCTTCATGCCTGGGCTTAAAAGAAGTATTGAGTTGTCTGCCAAGAGGAAGCCCAAGGTCTTGTTTGTATGGTCCTGGTTTTCCAGGCTCAGCCCACCAGTGAACACAGAGTCTTTGGCTCCTTCTAAGCGTGCCATGGATGTCCTGGCCACGAGCTAAAGGTGAGCCTGGAAAGGCGTCACTGGCCACCAACACCTGCTCCCAGACTGAGAAAATAAATGTTCTGGCTGTGACTGCCTGCAGACCAGAGGAGCAGGCTCTGCTTGGCCTGAATCCTTCTCAGAACATCCCATTCCTCCTTGCCTTTCCCAGGAATACACCATTGACATCTTCTTTGCTCAGACGTGGTACGACCGGCGCCTGCGGTTCAACAGCACCTTGAAGGCGCTCACGCTGAACACCAACATGGTGAGCCGCATCTGGATCCCTGACACCTTCTTCAGGAACTCCAAGCGGGCTGACTCCCACTGGATAACCACTCCCAATCAGCTCCTCCGCATCTGGAATGACGGAAAAGTGCTCTACACTCTCAGGTACATCCAGCAGGCTCTTAGCTCTGCTGAGGGGAGGGAACGAGGAGACAAGTGGTTTCCTAAATTAAAATCCTTCAGAATGTTGTCTTGGTCAGTCCAGCTGTTTTATTCTGTGAATAAACATTTGGCTTTTTGATCCCATAACCTGTCACTTCCATAAATGAATCTGAAAAGTTGACTAAACAGAAGGGCTTTTTGAAGGTGAAACTTAGATATTTTTTCCTCACCTTGAAAAATAGCCAAACATATATTTTTGGTTTGGAATGTTCCTGCAAACAGACTGATCTTCAGCAAATTAGTTCTCAAGGAAGTGAGAATGCCTCTGTCATATTTAGGTGTTGGAATAAAACCATCTTCACCAGCTCAAACTCTTTCTCTCTCTTCCTGTCTCAGGCTGACAATCGAGGCTGAATGTCTGCTCCAGCTGCAGAATTTCCCAATGGACACTCACTCCTGCCCTTTGGTTTTTTCCAGTTGTGAGTATACATATTTTTAAGACAGCTTTAGAAGGCAAGCAGAGAAACCTCAGAAGATTGATACATTTCTGGGGAAACCATGCTCCCTTTTAGATACATTTTTTTCACCTAATTTCTATGGCACACTTCCTGAGCCATTACCCTTCATGGCCTGAAGCATCCTCCCACTGTTGGGCTAGCAAAGGTCATCAGGGACAGAATCACAGCATCTCTGAGTTTCTCCTTAATTTGGGTGGATGGTTGGAGGAGATTGTTTCACTGACCTTCTGGTCACTCCAGACAGAACATGGATATATTCTGGTGGACAAATAGCACCCGTCCTGCCTTGAATCTTCACCCTTCTCCCACTCCCTGAGTGAGGTCTGGGAACTTTCTGCTCCAAAGAAGGCTTACTCAGACCTCCCCTCTCAGACTCTTCAGCAGAGAGGGCTGCTGATGTTATCACATGTCCTCTGGTAATTTTGCAGGGAGCCTTTCTGCACCAAGAGATCCCTGTCCTCGTGCGTGGGTGGCAAATCTGATTTAATCATCTGAGCCCAGGTTCTCCTGCTTCCCCTGCTGCTGAAGAGCTGCAGCTCAGAGCTCTGAGGTGCTTCAGAGGGAGGCAGCATGCTGAGGAGATCTCATCCCTTCATCTCCCACCACCCCTCACTCTTTGCTAATTAACAGTGCATGCCATACACACTTGATAATTAGAAACACACTGTTAGTTTGCTGCCAAGCTCTTACTCCATCCTCCTCTGAGAGACTTTCCCCTAGGTCTCTGCTTCTGAGCAGGCTTGTTTCTTTGTCAAGAAAGCCAGAGGCAGCAGAAGCCATGCTGCAGCCTGCAGGGCCAGATTTTCTTCTCCATGGAGAGTGCACCCCCTCTTTTCCATAGATCAGCTGCCAGGGCAAGAGGTACAGGGAGCACACGAGCAGCCAGAACCATGCTGGCAGCTTTGTATTCCTGGTGCACTCATGCCTGGGATGGCACTCAGGGGGTGCCAGCTGCCCCAGGGAGCTAAAACCCTTAAAGATTTCAGGTGGGTGGAGTCACAATCACAGAACAGTCTGGGTTGGAAGGGGCCTTTGGACAGGCCCACTGACAAGGCAGGATCACCTACAGCAGGTTACCCAGGAATGCAGCCAGGTGGGGTTTGGAATCCATAGTTTTGAATCCAGTATTGTGGAAGGGAGACTCCACAACCTCCCTGGGCAGACTGTGCCATTGCTCTGCCACCCTCAAAGAAGTTCTTCCTCAAGCCAGCAGAATCCTCTTGGACCAAGCCACATCTCGTTGCCAGCAGTGCAGTCCTTAGAAAGGCTCTGTTCCTGGCAGTGGTTTTTTTCTGGCAGTGCTTTTCCCATCCCCAGGATGTGAAACAGCCCACGAGGGGGGATGCAGTCCCTATTCTGCGTGGGAATGCCTCAGGGAATCTAAACAAAAGGCACCTGCCCCAAGGGCTCCTGTTTACACAACAGCCCTGGTGAGATGCCAGTGCTTTTGCAGTCAGCCTGGTTGCCAAGGTGGGGGTACATGGCACACTCTTCCATTGATGCCCGTGCCCCTTTCCCAGATGGATACCCTCGGGAGGAGATCGTCTATCGCTGGAGACGCTACTCCATCGAGGTCTCTGACCAGCGCACCTGGAGGCTCTACCAGTTCGACTTCACGGGGCTGAGGAACACCTCGGAAGTGCTCAGGACTGGGGCAGGTGAGGCAAAGGAAGGCAGCCCACAGGAGCAGCACGGTGCTGGAGACCTGGGGGGGAGGCAAAGGAGTCGTCAGACCGCTCCACAGGGGTGGGGAAGGAAGGTCACTACAGCACAGTCGGAGGAAAAAGCTAAAAGTGAAGGGATGGACCTTGGCTAGAGGGAGCAGAAGAGATGGAGATGAGTGGTGAGGAGAAGACAAAGCAGGGAGAGGCCAGAACCACTGACATCTGTGAACTATGGGGTGACAATGCTGATGTGAATGAAGCTATCCCTAACTAAAGGGTCAGGAAGGAGAGGAGAGGGAACTTAAATCCCCTCTTGCCGCAGTGTGTGCACTCTGTGTGATCTCAGGGTGATGCTTATGTTTGGGACGGGGGTGGAGAAATCAGAACTTGCAGGTCTTGATCTTTCCTTCTGTAAACTCATGTCAGGCTGAGGAACCTCTGAACTGTGCTGTAAGAGACAGGGACAAGGCTGCTTGTGTGAAGAAACTAAGTAATGGAAGCTCCTCAGCTCCTCCTCCTCCTCATAATAGCTCAGACAACTGAGGAAAGCCTCTGGATTCCTGAAGGTGGGGTGAGCTCATACTTCTAAGCCCCCTGAAACAGCAAGGAGCAGTGCTTCTCACACTCTGCAGGAAGCTGCTGCTCTCAACAGTGGCAGCCAGGGTAGAAAGGCAGCACAAACTGGGACAAGAAGTGAAAGTGTCTTGAATGCACCAGTGGCCCTCTGATGTTTGTAATTCTCTTTTTTTGGTAATTGCTTGCAAGCTCCATCTTAACCCCAGAGCTGTCAGGTGGCTTTCTTCCAATACTCACTGTGAGCCTCTGGAAAAAAGAAAGAACCTCCACCGTAAGTTGCCAAATGAGCAATTAGGATGTGCAGCACCACATGCCTTCTCCAGAGGCAGAGCCAGCCTCTCAGTGGAAGCAATTGAAGGACACCTCCTTTGTCACAGCTCAGGTGGTTCGTTAGCAAGCCAGGCCATGCAGCCTGTTACAGCCAAAGAGCTTCTATAGAAAAGAAACCCTTGCAGCAATCAGCTGAAGATAAATGCTCTCTGCAGTTTCTTCCCTGAAACTTTTCCAAACCATGTGCTCTTCGGTGTCCTTAGCCAGGCCAGTACAAACGCAGCCTGGTGGCCATATGGACAGCCAGGCAAGCAGCCAGTTGGGCAACCACAAAGTCAGCTCTTCAATTAGTCACAAAGACACCCAGCAGGACAGCTACAGGGCCAGCCAGGTAGGCACAGAGTCCACCAGCCACAAACGCAGTGAGTCTCCAAACCTACTCAGCCAGCCACTTGAAGTTAACAACTGGGCAGCTACAAAAGCAGATGGACAGGCACTTAAAACAACAAGAAAATGTCATCAGAAACTCTGAATTCTGAAACTTTGCTGCTTTTTCTGCTTTAAGAAGCCCCATGTTATGATTCCAATGTCTCTGTTGCTCTTTCCTAGGGGAGTACATGGTGATGACAGTTTCTTTTGACCTAAGTAGACGTATGGGTTACTTTGCCATTCAGACCTACATTCCCTGCATCCTGACTGTTGTTCTTTCCTGGGTTTCCTTCTGGATCAAGAGAGACTCTACGCCAGCCAGGACATCTCTGGGTAAGAGACAGGATGATGCATGTCTGATGCTTGTCAAACTCTGCCAGGCAAGCAGACTGGCAGTGTTGGAGTACAAAATCTCCCGAAGCGCTTTGCCATTTTCTGGCATTTTTGAGCTTACCAGAGAATATTCCCCTCCTTCAGCTTCCTGTGTGTAACACTCCACAGCTCAACCAAATCTCCAGCTGTGCTGGCTTGGGCTGCTGGATTATCTCAGGAGAACATCTCGCTCTCATGTCTTGATCTGAAACCCAAGCACAGCCTTTTCCAAGCTGGCAGTGGGGTATTCTCATGCACCAAAAGGGAGAGGGAGGGGCTGAGCTGTGGCATTGCAGTGCTGCCCAAAGGCCTCCTGTCACATCCACGTTTTCTACATTTCCTCACAACTTTTCAAGGCCTCTGTGTAGGGCCGGTGACAGAAGGGTTGTAGGGTTAGTGGGCAGAGTTGCTTGGCTCCATCCACAGAGCCCCAGGCTCTGGCAGGAGCTGGAAGCCCTGTGGGTACAACCTTTTTCTGTCTGTCACCCCACAGAACCCAGAGAGTGACAACAGCTCTGCCTATGGTTTAGATTTTCTCAGCAAACTGCAGTGGCTTCCTTGAGGCAGGAGAAAAGCTTCTGTTGATTGAATGCTGCTCTGATGGGTGCTGGGGAGATCTTTGTGAGTCTTTAATACGCTTTGGCTGTATCTGTGTTTTGCAGCAAGCTGTGATTCCCAGCGCTGTCCTTCCTATCAGCCCCACTGACTTTGCCTTTAATTGGAGGTAGCATTCCCAGCCCTGCCTGCAGGTCTCAGTGGGGATGGAGAGGAAAGGAGGGCCCATCAGCTATTCAGAGCCCATCCATGATGGCCATGTCTCCCCACCTCCCTATCAAAATTAATTTGTTTGGTGCCCATGGAGAGAGGAGGAGGAGGAGGGTGTCATTTCCAATGAAGGTGAGGGTGTACCGTAATCTGTGGCTGGTAAAGGAATGAACAGCAAGAGGAAAATGTTGTGCATGGCTCTTGTGGCTGTCTCAAAAAACAAAGGCAAGCTCCCCCAGGAGAGGGGCCCCTCTCTATGGGAAAGAACCTCAGCACGTGAAGAATAATGTATTCTCTCCACAGCCCCTGTTGTACTTAATACAAATGATCCCCAGCACATTTTGAGCCTGCCAGCCTGCATTAGGGGGATGTGAACTGGACCAGTTCCACTGGCACTTCAGAAATATGGGAAGTCACATCACATCTGCTAATGCAAGTACAGCAGCAAAACATGAAAATCTTCTGCCGTGCTCACCCCTAGAGCCACTGGAGTGACCCCAGGAAAGGGTGGCAGGTGGATTTAGGTGGATGCTAGAGAAGGAGAAACAGGTGGACTTGCTGCTTCTTCCCCACATCCTAAAAACCAGTGGATGAGATCACAATACCAACTCCTGCAGCTGATCCTTTGTTGACTCCTGACACTTTGTCTCTGGAAGCAGAAACGTGAGCATTGCTGCTTCTGCAAAAACAACTCCGAGTCAAAAGAAATTCCTTATCACCTCCCACACGCTTGCCCTCTGCATCAAGGAATGGATAGATTGTGAAGAGCTGTCTCTGAAGAATAGCCACGAGCAGATTGAAAATTAATGGGTAGGAATCAGAGCAAGGAAATAAAGGGAACCTTGAGATTGGTGTCTACAACAGAGAAACCCATTGACCAGGGAGCAAAACAGCACTGGCAGATCTTTCAGGACATTTTCCAAAGAGCACAAGGGCTCTCAATCCTCAGGTGTAACAAATCAGGAAAGCAAGGCAAGAGACCAGCATGGATGGATGAGTCAAGCGCTTCTGGTCAGACTAAAGGGCAAGAAGGAAATGCACAGGCAGTGGAAGCAGGGACAGACATCCTGGGAGGAGAGTAGGGACACTGCCCAGTTATGGAGGGATGGGGTTAGGGATGCATAGGACACTAACAGGGGCTTCCCCAGGTTTGTCAGCCAGACACAGAAGGTCAAAGAAAGTTGAATACAACTGTCAAACAGGTAAAAATGGATGAAAAGGAGGCTGAGGTCATTTTTTGGCTCAGTCTTCACTGATAGCCTCTCTCTCCACATTCCACAGTGGATGGACTGCAAGACGGACTGGGGCAGCAAAGTCCCTCTCACTGCAAGAGAAGATCAGTTTTGAGACCACCTGAAGAACCTGAACATCCATAAGTCCATGGGACCTGACAAGAGGCATCCCAGAGCATGGCTGATGTGGTTTCCAAGCCACTCTCCACGATACTTGAAAAGTCTCATGGAAATATTGCACCCATTTTTTCAAAGGGTAGAAAGGAGGACCCTGGGGACTACAAACCTGTCAGCCTCCCCTCTCTACCTGGGAGGATCATGGAAGAGATCCTTCTAGAAACTGTGCTGAGGCACATGGAGGACAGGAGGTACCACACAGCCAGCACGTCTGCACCAAGGGCAAGCCCTGCCTCACCAACTCAGCCTCACACAGAGTTTACCAGTACACATTGTGCCATATCCCAGTTTTGAACATCTCTCTTTCTCACAGAGCATTGTTAGAGGGTTCCTCAAGACCAGAGTCTGGCTGAGCAGAGCAAAAATGGAGCCAGACAACCAGAGTAGCAGGAAAATGGGGGTATTTTGAGGGCTGGATGCATGTAGAAGACAGAAGCGCTCCCTGTCAGTACTGAAGCTCTTTTCTCTCCTAGGTATCACGACTGTGCTCACCATGACCACCCTGAGCACCATCTCCCGCAAGCACCTCCCCCGTGTTTCCTACATCACAGCCATGGACCTCTTTGTCTCTGTGTGCTTCATCTTCGTCTTCGCCGCTCTCATGGAGTACGCCACGCTCAACTACCTGGTGGGAAACAAGAAACCACTGGAGCACAGCCACAGGAAAGCCAGGCTGGTAGGTCAGAGGGGCCAGCAGAGGTGGATGCTGTTACAACCCCAAGCTATTTTAAAAATATCCTTCCTGAGCTGCACTGGAAACTGCTGATGTGGTTTAGTGCCTGACCCGTACTGTGTTCATGCAGTCCTCAGACCACTCTGTGTGCTGGGTCTGAGAGGTGAGACACAACCAGATAAAGCAGCTGAGGCTCCCTTAAAACAAGGAAGCCCCTGTCAGAGCCAGGCACCCTGGGCTCTCCTCAGAACCCATGGAGAGCTTATCAGAACAGCTGAGAATGACTCACATGACTGAATGTGAATGCCACTTTAAGACACCTGTATCAGTTTGATCTCTGGATTACAGAGATATCTTGGTTCACAGAGGTGCAGGAACCTCCTTTCTTTTGTGGTCTTCCATCAGAAGACCTCCTGAGTGTGAGGATAGTGAACCCAGGGTGATCATCATTGCCTTCATCTTCATCCTCATCCTCTATCCAGAGATCTGCCCAAGCTCATGGCAGGTACTTGTGACACATGAACTGAAAGAGACCTCTGAACTGGGACAGAACTGAAGCAGAAAAAGATGTATCCCTTCTGGGCCAGACTCATTTCCCAGCACATCCCCCATATCCCTCATATCCCCCTGCCCTCATATCCCAGGGTGGACAGAGCTCTTCCACGAGGCTCGCAGTGGGCCAAGAGGAGCCACACACAGCCTTTTCCCAGCTTCTCTCCAGTAACTGGCAGCAACCCCCAGACACATCTGGGCTGTGTGCTGCGTCCTCAGAGACAGCTGAGCTCAGGGGAATGAGGGGAGAGGCTAGAACAGATCAAACAGGTTGTGTTTCTGCACTCTCATTGGCACAGATGGGGAATCAGAGCAATCAGACCTCTGCTGAGTAGGGCTGTGCCCTGGGGTGCCAGGAAGGACACTCACAGTCATGCAGGGAGCTGCCAGTTCCCCCAGTGTGCAAACACGGTGATTCACAGCCAGGTGCAGAGGCTGGGGATGATCAGTCACCCCTCTCCATCGAAGTGCACCCATGATGATCTGATCTGTTGCCAGCTGGGTGGGGGTTGGTGTCTAGAACAGATTTTGTTGCCTTTTCCTCCCCTTTAACCTGCCCCCCTTCTCCCCCTCCCAGCCACCTGCCGGTGCACAGGTGATGCCAACCTTCACCACCATCAACATCAACCACATCATGCACTGGCCCCCAGAGATCGAGGAGGATGAGGATGACGACCCCGGCTCCCCGTGCCTGGAGGGAAAGGAATGCGAGAGGTTCTTTTGCTGCATCGAGGACTGTCAGACAGGAATGTGGCGGGAGGGGAGGGTCCGCATCCACATATCCCGCCTGGACTCCTACTCCCGCGTCTTCTTCCCCACCGCCTTCCTGCTCTTCAACATCGTCTACTGGATTGCCTATCTCTATCTCTAGCCCTTCTTTGTCCTCAGCTGGAGCAGACTGGACACCAGCGAGAGGGGCTTCTCAAGGGGCATAGAGAACAGCGTCCCTTCTGTTGTAGTCAGCTGTCAGAACAACCCAGCCTGGTGATTCCCTCTTCCTGCTCTCTCATCTCTTCTGAGAAGAACCAAACAGCTTTTTTTTTAGCCTTCTAACATATCTTTTTAGAGAATCTACCCTTCCCCAGACAACCCTCTCTCCAACACCACCAGCATTGTACTCCTTGTAAGATTACCCAAAAACATCTTATTGCCATCTCAAGCATTGGGGATTTTGTCAAAAACAAAAACCTTAATGCATTTCATTTTTCCATCCAATCCTACTCTGAAATTTCAAGGAAGTGATGGGAAATGGAGTTTTCTGCACAGTTATTAAGACTACAAAGGAAATAAAATACATCTCATGACTTCTGCAGCATTTCCACCAGAACAGACTTTGTGGGGTGCTGGAAGCTCAGAAAGGTCAGAAGGAAACAGTGTGGAAAAGGACAGCAGAGCAGCTTTCCCACAGTAGCTGGGCTTGGTGAAAGTGCTCTGGGCCTGCCCAGACATCTGATGGTGGCACTGACAAGGATGGAGCTGCTGCAAGCCTCCCCCAGCTCCCCGCAGAGTCTCTAGGAAGCATTCCTCACGGATCACTCCAGGACACCCACCCACTGAGGCGCTGCTGATTCCCATCAGACAGTGGTGAAAAGCTCTTCACAAGTTGGAAGGGCCCACCTGCCTTACTGAAGCAGACTCTTCAGGGCCCACGGTGACATTTCTGCTGTGTGACCGGGACTCGGAGCAGGCTCTGCAGTTGGGCATAGCCAAAAGAGGGAGGAAGTCCTTGTGAGAAAGGCCAGAAGGAGCCTCCTGAGCCTCTTGTGAGGTACTTTTCTTTGGCCTGTCTCACGTGGGCTGTGGATCACAGAGGGGCAGTGCTGCCCCACGCAGTGACAGGCGTTGATGCCATCAGATCTGTGCTGGGTAGTAGGTGCCAACGTGAGGAAGGGGCAGAGGAAAGGGAAAACAGCCACCAGTGCACTCCGGCAGCTCAGATGTGTTGCCTTTCTTTATTTCTTTCATAATTGCATAAAACAAGAGTTTTCCCTGTAACTGGATGACCCGTCCCAGTTGCCATCAGTACTTGGCCTGTTTCCTCACAAAATCAGGAAATGGAGTGAGTTGTCCTTGGTGTCGAGAAGAACAAACGCAGTGAGATGGATCCATCATAAAGGGATGGAGAAATGCAAAACACACTTTCAGCTGGGGAGAAACTGCATAAGATAGAGGAGGAAACTCAGGCCCAGGGTCCATAATGTGTCAGCTGGCTGCCTCCCCATCTACACCAGCCGTGATGTGGCCCACAGCACGATTGTGAAAAGCAGTGGGCTGTTAATAGTTACTCACTGTGTAAATTAGAAACAAAAAAAGACCTTTTTTTAAAAACAGCATGTTTTAGAAAAAAATTAGATCTTAAAAGGCTTGTCAGGAGAAGAAAGCCGGCATGGCTGCAGAGGGAAAGTTAGGAAAGGCTGGCTCACAGGACAGCTAACAGGGGCAGGAGGTTTCTCATATTCTTGGAGATCAATTTGATCTGGTTTAAAGACGGATTTTGACACTGTTAAATCTGATCTGAATAATGAAGTGTCATGTTTAATTCATTCACAAATACAGCCTTACCTGGGTTCCAGATGAACAGCAAGAGCATCTTATTAAGTATACAATAGTACAACACTCAGCTAAGTATAACCTAATGGGGTCAGACCAGCAGAGCTGTGAAAGGGGAAATTGCGCCTGTCTAACCTGTTACAGTTCTTTTAAAATACCAAGTAAGAGATAAAGGTTACTCAGAAGCATAATTTGCTTAGCTACTCCGACAGCTTTTGAAAGAGTGGAAAGAAATTGTGGCGGGCGGTTCTAACTGAGGAAATTGATTTAGCAAAAGAATTATTAAGGAGGTTCTAATTAGAGGAAATTAACTGAGGAGAGGGGGGAAAAAAGAATTGTTAAGGAGGCTCTAATTAGAGGAAATTAATGTTTTAGAGAGAAAGACACAGAGAGGGAGAAGTCTAAGAAAAGAATCAAAACAACTTGCAGACAAGGGAAGCTGCTGGGTGACAGTGCCGACTCCCAGCCAAGCTGGTTGATGTTCTGCTCCCGGTAGCAAAGCATTATTAGATGTAGCAACAGAAAAACCTCCTATGACTCAGCCCTACACCAACAGGGAGCTGGATTAAACAGGGTCCTGTGATCTCTGTGGGGAGCCAAAAGGAAAGAGCATCCTAGATTAAATCTGGCTCACACGACAGACTCTGAGTGAAGCACGTCCTCACATTTGGGGAGGCAGCTGTCGGGGGGTGTGTGGGAGGGGACGCCCCGGTGGCAAACCAGGGTCTGTGCCAAGTATCTCAACAGGATGGTGGCTTGAAAGGTGTGCAGGCAGTGGAGGCTGCACTGAACTCGGGGAGAGAAATGTGGAAGGGGAGCAGCTGAGAAAGGGAGGGTGGAAGGGAAAATTGAACAGCCCTGTGCAAAGGAGGACGAACAGCTGCGATTTGCTGGAGCTTCGAAGCTCTTGGTGAACACATATGATTATCATGGGCACTGGAGAACAGCCCTGAGAGCAGCAACGTGTTGAAATTAGACTTTTTACAAAATCAGCCACGAGAGAAAGAGGGTGCCCAAAAACCTAAGAGGGTGACAGGGACTCGGACAAATTAGACTTGAAAGATTGTAAGATTTCACCAAAAAAAGATAAAGCCGACACACACCCAGGTAATTTAACCAATGATGGAGGATTTGACAGAGGAAAATAGTCTAGCGTGGGCTGGAGCCCAAGGAAGCTGATTACTAAGGCTGGGGAAGGAGGAGGGAGGGGGCTTTTTGGCTTAGGGAAATCTGTGCCCATCATCCATAGCACAATAAATAAAGGCATGCACAAATTCAATCATGCTTTTAAGTTTCTATAGTATCTCAAAAAAAAAATATATATATATGAAACCAACATAAAACCAGAAAGCTAAGAAAAGCTAAACAGAAAAATCTGCCATTCTTTTGGAATTACTTTGCAAGGCTCCAGTTTCCTTATAAAAAGGTTTTCCAGCTATCAGGAGGGAACCCAGGGCTCAGAGCCATGCAGCAGCTGTGAGTTGCCCTGCTCAGCATGGCCGTGGGATTTGAGCCTCTCTGTGCCCTCCTAGGCTTGCATTAGACACAGCCCAAAACCACGGGGCTGAGCTGTGCTGCTCTGGGCAGGGAGGACAGAGGCACCAGGGCTGCTGCAAAGCACTTGGGCTGCTTCAAACACTTGTGCTGCCTCCTCCTCTCATGGAGGTTTCAACGTTCTCCCCATCCCAGGAATTTGGTGGAGGAACTTCTGCCTGTCAGCATCAGCAGCCAGATGGGCACTGGGCTTCCCTCACCTCCTACCTCCCCTTCCCAAGGACCAGCAAGTCCCATTCCCACCTCTGCACATCCCCCTGCCATGGTGAAGACAAACACATGCACAGCCAGCAGGCCCAGGGCAGTGACCTGTCCGTCTGTGCTGGGCACTGGGGAGGCCACACCTCAACTCCTGGGATCAGTTTTGGAACAGAGCTGGGGAAGGGTCTGAGCACAAGCCTGATGAGGGGAAGCTGAGGGAGCTGGGGAGACTCAACCTGGGGGAAAGGAGGCTCAGGAGAGACCTTATCACTCTCTACAACTCCCTGACAGGAGGGTGTGGTGAGGGGTGGGTCAATCTCTTCTCTCAGATAACGAGGAACAGAGAAAACATGCTCAAGTTGTGCCAGGGCAGGTTTAGGTTGGATATTGGGGAAAATTTCCTCACTGGAAGGGTGGTCAGGCTGTGGAACAGGCTGCCCAGGGAATGGTGGAATCACCATCCCTGGAGGGGTTTAAAAGACGTGGAGATGGTTTAGTGGAGTGCTTGGCAGTGTTGGATTTACATTTGGTCTCAATGGTCATAAAAGGTCTTTTCCAACCTAAATGATTCTGTGATTCTGTCACTCTACTATCCTAGTATCTAATGATGGGGACTGGAAATTATGATCTCAGCATTTATGTCTTATGGCCTTTGTTTGGAATATGAAAGGAAATCAGGAAAAGGTTGATTTTTCATTTCTCTGCCTCCAATTCCTATCCTTCCCTTCCAAATTATGCCGCCTAAGGAACCATTTTTAGCCTGTGTGCTCTTCAGGGCAGGGACTCTGTTACTGTGTGTTTGTACAGGGACTGGAACTCTGGGGCTTGGTCCTCAACTGGGATTTCTGGATGCTACTTATTAAACATAATAAACAACATTATTCACTGCCCATCCTCGCCACTGTCTGTCTACACCTTGTAAGAAGGGTAAAAATTGTCCCCTGTGCCCCTCCTGATGGGGGTTACTGGAGCTGGTAAATTTATTTATTTCCCTGGGGAAAACTGTCTTGTTGGAAAGTAGGGGAAAAGGTCACTCTGATATTTTTGATGAGTGGTGGATATGTTTCAGTTTGTTGTTTTCCTTTAAGGAAGGCAGAAGTTGTTTTCCTTGAGAAAGGCTCCAAATCAGCACTGCTCAGAAGCAGTCTCAGCCATTTAAAGTCATTATTTGTAATGCAAGAGAAGCCCTTTCTTGTTCCCCTCAGCCTGTTGCTGTTGTAAATAAAACAACTGCTATTTCCCCAAGTGTTTTGGGGTGGATGGGGTTTGGAAGTAATATTTGGTGGATTTTATTTCAGCCTTTCTGTTCCCTTTCTGTACCCCTACTCATGCTGGTGACTTTTGGAGGGATCATAACCCAAAGGACAAGCCCAGCTCTGGAGAAGATACCTCCACCTCTCCCTGGCACATTGTGTATCCCTCCAAGATTTAACAGTTCCCAAAATGTTAAAAACATGAGGTCATGAAGAGGAAGGGAGGGGAGAGAAGAGAAAGTTATATCAAGTCATTAATTTTTATATTCCAAATATACATTCATTACAAATTGTCTTCCTCTTAATGCCTCAGATTTGTAGGCTCTGGGAAGATTGAATTGAAGGAGAATGAGAGTGGCCAAAAATGTTTTGAGCTGTGTGTCCCAGGGCAAGGAGGGAGACACAAACACTCCTGCCTGCATGGGATGGGAGCTGCCATCACCCAACAGCACCACACAACCTCTGGCAGCCCACGAGGGGCAGGAGGAACCTGCTGGGAAGGGCTGGGGTAGAAAAAGGCTTGGCTCCCAGTGTTCCCATCAGACTGTGTGAAGAAACCCAGGAACCCAGGGGAAATGCCCTATTGCCTGCAGACCTTCAATTGAAACAAAACAAAAAAAAAAACCAAAACAAAAAAAA
>VYXG01005376.1:82598-108603 GCA_013397235.1 Lanius ludovicianus | reverse complement strand
ACAAAAAAAACCAAAACAAAACAAAAAAAAAAAAAAGGAAAATAATATATTTTTTTTTTTTTTAATTTTTTTTAAAGGATAGTGCACGAAAAAATTTACTCCATTTTCTGTCGGAAGGACTCTCAGGTCTTTCAGGTTGTTTTTTTTATTGTTGTTGATGCTTGACACGATTTTAACCCTCTCTACTTGTTTTCTCCCCTTCTCCCCCCACCTTCCAAATAAAGTAAATAACAGAGTCTGGGCCTTCTCTGTCCCAGCCACCTTTCTGGCACCATCTGAGCCTCTGTGACAGAAAGAACAATGCAGGATGGAGGAGAGCTGGGAAGCCTCAGCAGTTGCTCTGAGCAGGTCGGCATAGCAACCTCTCCAGGGAGAGCACTCCATGGGGTGATTTCCATTCACTTTAAAGCCCACTTGGGCTGCTGGAGTGGTATAAAAGGGACTCAGAAAGCCTGTTAATAATTAGGATTAGCATAGCAGCTTCAGGAGCACCAAGCCACAGTGCTCTGAGCTGAGCCATTTACCTGAGAGAACTCAAGGCTCTCGACCACCTCCTGAACGAGGACACCACGTGGGGAGACAGCTTTGAAATCTGGTGGCAGAGCCATCCATGAGGGAAGGGTCCTACCCTGGCTGCTGGGTGGCACTGCAGCCCCTCTGCCAGGCTCAGGAGGCACAGACCCATCTTATCCACACAAGTTGTATGGTGTGAAACCCACAGGGCATGTGCTGGGTGCCCCTGGGTGAGGTTTTGGGATGGCATCCACGCCATTGGTGCCTTGATGGGGCTGCCTAAAAACAGAGGGGAGATAAAATGGAGAGAATTAAATGAGTATATTTATTGAAGGGCCTTCAAGTGCTCTTTGGGCAGCCAAAACCCCAGGGCCTACACCCAAAATGGACACCTGGGTCAGGGGTTTTTCTACATTTTTAAGTTTGGTCTGTTTGCATATCGGGGTTAATTTTCCAATTTACAGCTGCAGGTAATGAAGTTATTTACCTCAAATTTGCTCCCTCCCAACTCACTATTGTTTACATTTCTCAGGGCTGAGATAGGAAGGTATCCTTGAATTTCAGGCCTAGAGAGGAATTGTTTTGTCTGACCAAAATGGGAGAACAGCAGTTAACGGGCTATATGGAGTTTAGAACACAGGATATAGAAATTATTTAAAATATGAATATAAATATAAATATAAATATAAATATTAAAAAAACTATGGAATTACAGGATATGAGAAATAGAAAAGATAAAATCCTAAGGCATCACCATGAATGTCTGCAAAGCCCCAAGAGAAAGCAGCCACTGTGAGCAGGAGGTGGCAGCCATGGGTGTCACCACGTTTTCTCAAGGCCAGACATGTGCTCCTTGGAAAACCAAGGCAGGGACACTTTCTCAGCTGCTGGGATATGACTTTTATTCAGCTGCCATAAGGTTCCTGCCTTTCATCAGCCTGCTGCATGAAAGGCCCAAGGAAGGTGATAAGTCTGTATCTTTTCTCGCTGTAACTAAAAAGGCTCTTTGTTTCCCCAAGAGGGGCCTGGAGGGAGATTGTGCTACCTCCTTATCTCCAGGCCTCCCTGCCAGGGCAGGGGCCTGTCTGATCCCACATCTGGAGATGCTGCAGTTCCCTCCATCTAAACAGGGGCTTCCTGCCAGGACAGGGGCCTGTCAGACCCTACAGGATATGACTTTTATTCAGCTGCCATAAGGTTCCTGCCTTTCATCAGCCTGCTGCATGAAAGGCCCAAGGAAGGTGATAAGTCTGTAAAAATGAAACCCATCTTTGCAGCAGCTTTATCACACACATGGGCAAATCCAGGCTGCAGGGAAAGGTTGAGTCATTGCCAGGCTGCCATTGGGCTGATTTGCATCTCTCAAGTGTTGCTGACCCTGACAAACCTCCTCAGGAACCTTTGCTGACACCTCCCCTTGCCAAATGTGTGGTGAAACACAGATGTCTCCTTCACATTATTCTGCTTCTCTGGGTGTTTTCGCCTCCTCAGGGTAAAACACTACCTGAATCAGAGATGAGCTGAAGGCAAAGCTTCCCATCTGGGACTGGAGTACCAGTTTCCTGGTATACTTAGCTCTTCCTGGAGAAATAACATTAGGTCTGGTCAAAAAATACCCATGGCAGCAATTCAGTCCTTCACACTGCAGTCTGTTTTTCAAGATCACACAGTCCAGGGCTGCTGGCAGCCCTGCTTTCAGCTGTGCCCACCACAAAGGAAAAAGGCCTTTGCCATATTGGCAGCTGGACCAGGTTCAGGCAGCTCTGAAATACATTTTAAGGCAGAGAGGGCCCTATGCTCTCCTCCCATTTTAGCCACAGAAAACTCCCAGTAGCCTCAAACAATATATATAGCAGTAGAAACTCACCAGGCTGGAAAAAAACCAAGAATCCCTGCCCAAACATTTACAGTCAGCATCTCCAAAATGCCCAGGTCCTGCTGTGGTCCTTGCCACGAGGGCATTCCATGAGGAAAATCCTTCACCAACCAACCCTTCTGTCACAGCCAGCCCCCCCAGCATCCTACAGAGATCAGCAGCTCAGGGAAGGAAGTCAAGGCAAGGTGTGAGAAGGAAAAGCTGTGGTGAGGACTTTTAGACAGCCAGGACTGTGACACCTCAACAGGTACAATGACAATTCCAGGTGACTGAATTTCAGAGTAAGACCCCACATTGGCCAACCAGATAGAATCATAGAATTGAAGAATAGTTTGGGTGAGGAGGAATCTCTAAATTCCATGCAGTCCAGCCCCCCTGCAATGAGCATCTAGATCAGGTTGCTCAGAGCCTCAGAACCCAACCTTGGATGTTTTCAGGAATGGGGCTTCTACCTGAGCAACCTGTGCCAAGTTTTCACCACTCTCACTATAAAAGAAACAAAAAATTCTCCTTTTATCTAGTCTGAATTTACCACCTTTTAGTTTAAAATCATTATCCCTTGTCCCATTTTGGCACTGAACCAGAGAGCAAAAGGAGCTGCACAGCCCCTGTACCCCCTGTGCTCAGCACCACTGGGATATTAAAGCCTAAGAGCGGAGTGGAGGAACATGCTGAGCTCATTCAGGCATTTCTCATTAGTTTCCCATGATTTCTCAATATCCTGCTACTCAATATATTCATCTGCCAGCAAATTAGAGATGAGGGAAAAGTGTCTCTTCCTAAATCATCCAGAGAACAGAAAGCAACGAAGGAAAATCATAACAGATAGGGAAACTTCTTGTGAGTCATCTTCCCTCCTTCCCCTCTCCCTTTGCAGCATTGCTGATAGCCCCAGGATTGTTCCATGAAGCCTGGAACCAGAAGGTACCAATTCCTTTTTTTTTGCTTTCATTTCTCATAAGTAAAGGAAGAAAGCAGCAATTACATCTTTGTGTCTCTCTACTTCAGGCACCTTGTACATGCTCTGCTGAGATTGATGGCCCAGTTATGCCAAATCCATGACATAAATTACATATCCCTTTCCCATCATGTCCAATAAAATCCTACCCACCCACCACCCCCAAAAAAGAAACACCAAAAAAAACAAAACAAAAAAAGCCCAACAAAAGATACCAAACAAGTGGATTCATCAAAGAGAACACCAGAGCAGTTGTGATCAATGCAAAACAATCCAGGGGTGCTACACATATGAGGAAGGGAAATGGTCTCATGTCTGTAGAACAAAGAAAATATTTTTGTCAAATCTTCAGATCCGTGTGTTCAAACTGCAAGGCAATTTCAGTGGCATTGGTTTTGCTGAATCCTACCACATATTTCAAATTATGGCTTGATCATCAACTTTCACTGCTCAAAAAGGAAGATAAAAACTTGCTCTAGGCTGCTGAATTTTAAAGAATCATTTCTGATTTCTTTGGCCAAATTTTCAGAACAAATACATATGTCCTTGAGATAGGTTCTATTTGATCTGCATTGATATTCACAAAGTAACCCACTTCTCCCTGGCTGAAGGGACCGAAATGCTTGCTACAGAGACTTCAGAAAAGCCATTAATAAATGTTGCTGGGTTTAGGGGTTATAGGGTCACCATTCCATGTGGGCCTATAGGTAGCCAGCATTCCTACAGTGTTTAGGACCTGAATTCAAATTCAGTGCTAGTATATATGTATACATTAGGGGAAAACTTGGCAGGTTGGAACCATCCCCTTCTTTCATCAGCTAAAGTAACAGAAATATCTAGTTTGGAACTGCTGGGATCCAAAAGTGCAGAAAACTGAGTCCACACACACCATCCCATTTGTGAAAAGAGGGAGGAAAAGCAGTGAGGTCTTGGCATGGCACTCTAGAAAGGGAATGCCGTGAACTCAGCTCGTCCCTGGTGTCTGCCACCTCCTTTCTGCTCTGTGACTCCTTACACTGAGGCTACTGCCCTTGCAAATGGGAAAATCTATATTAAGTGATGTGCAAAAACCATCCAAGACACAGGAGGTTGCTCACCCTGTTTGTTCCCTCACACACAGGAACAGTTTTTGACACCAAGTACCTCTTGCAGTGACAGCTTCCACCTGCTGATTGTCCCAGCTCCTCTCCAGGGAAGAGTTTGTCTCAGTGACTTTTGAAAATACCAAGTCAGGAGGCGAGACCTGGAGTGCTGGAGCTCTGGAGTGTGTGGACCATGCTGCTTTTACCATCTTGGGCTAGCCAGAGGTCCAGGCTCTCCAGGAACAGGGTCCTAAGGGAGCAGAAATTCATTTGGCTGGTATCTGCACTTACAGGAAGAAGGAAGAAAAGCAAGATGTGACTTTAGAAGAGGTTTTACTCCAAAAGGCAGCTGATGAATGCAGGTAAGTCAACTGCCCTCACATGGAGTTCAGGACTTTAGATGGAACAAGCACAGAAGGGAAAAGGAAAAAAAAAAAAGAAAAAAAATCCAAAAATAATATAGATTTTTGGCCACCTAAAAATGTATCGGAACAGAAACAACTTCTCACTGTGATCAGATTCCAGAGCAAAGCCAGAGCTCTTCTCAGAAGAGAAGATTCTTTGTTGGTGGCCTTAAACAGCCTCTGTGAGGATAAAGCACAAGGACCTCTCTTTCAAGCAATTAAAAAGCCTCCTGACCCCAAGCCACCCCTAGCAGCTTGCTGTAACATTTCCCAGACCCAGGCCTGGCCCTACACGGCCCCACTGCATGGAGAGAGTTGCAAATTGCTCCAGAAAACCCCAGTCCTGGGAGCAGGTCTCCTTCCCCAGAAATCCTGCTGTTCTCCCTCACTGGGCCCCAGAAAATGACATTGTTCCTATGTCCACTCAGATATCCTGCTACAGGTGACCCTTTAGGGTCTCAAGTAATGAGGAAATAAAGAGATTGAGGCACTGAGACCCTGCATTAGAACTGCATTCCCCTTTCCTCCACCCAGTCCAGGGCAGCCAGGATACAGCCAAGCTTTTCCTGCACCCTGAAATGGGAGGGAGTCCCTAGCAGGTCCTGCTCCCTGCCTCATCTCCTCATCTCAGGGGCTGCTCATTGTATGGGCAGATTATTTCACTGCAGATTTTATTTTAGCTATAACTGGGAAAAGTAATCAAAGCAAATGCAACAGCTCGGAAGGAATCAGAGTAGGATTAGACATTTATATGAATAAGAATAGCTTCTGCACTTTGACTTGATGTGATAAAAATAATAAGAACCTCACTTTTCACACTTCAGGGCAGAAAACTGATCTCTGAACAAGGTGTTAGAAATAGATTTCCTCTCACAACAGTAGTCTTCAACTGCCCAGGCCACAGCACAGGGTCTGGGGATGTCAAGTAGTCACTGCTAGAGACAAAGCTGGCTGGAAACCTGTGGGCTTGTTCAGGAGCTGCTGCAGGCAGGAGATCATGAGATGAGTTGCAGTGAATCAGACCTAAACGAGACAAGTCCATCACTCCCTTTTCTCTTTGCATTTCCTTGCTAATTCCCTGGTCCACGCCAAATGAAGATCAGTGATTTTGTGTACTGGATTCCAGGGATCTCCTCACTTTCCTGTGGCTTGTTTCTCTGCAGAGATGGATCACTGCCACCCCTCACCTCCTCTTTCCCCCCCAAGCTGAACCTTTAAGTGGTAATGGCCTTAGCCCCAGCTGATTAATAAACTGGCTTGAGACTGCTGATCTCTTTGGACCATTAAACCCTTCCCCAGCTACTAGTCATTAATCCCTCCAAAAGCCCTCCTGGATGAGGTTGTTGTTAGTACCATCAATCCTTTTTAAGGCCTCAATTTGCAGTGGAAAGGAGCAGGGAAGTGCTGGAAAGGGTGCATTTGTCAGGCAGTGCCGTCTGCTCCCTGGGTTACAGGCAGCTAAGGCAGAGCTCAGCCCTTGCCCCCAGGTGAGGGCTGTCCCTGTGCAGCACAGACCATCCACCACAGGGCAGAACAGCACTGCACCAGGCATCTGGGGATTAAGGAAGGCCAGGAGAAAAAGCTGACATTTTTTTCCTTAGTTGCAGCACCTTTGGCTGCAGCCAGAAGGCTCCAGTACGTGTGGTTAGCAGTGAATACCTGCTGGTATCTGCAGAGAAGCTTTCAAATAAACAGGTCTGGGACATGAACCACCCACAGCTTTGCTGCCTGTAGACCCCAGCAAGTCCCCTTGTCTTAGCTCCTCTTCCTAATTCAAATGTCTGCATTATTAAAACTGCCACATCTTCAGAGAGATCTGATTTGCCTTGATGTTGACTCTGGGAAGTGGAATTTCTGCTGCCCAGTCCATAGCCCCTCTGGCCATTTTCAGCCTCTTTCCCCATTGTCAGCACACTAGCCCTGATTATCTTTCCTTAGCTCTTCCAGGACTTTCTCACATCCTTAAATCTCATTACCTTGAGCCATGCTCAGGGGCTTGGAAGGAGGGTGGTGGCAGCAGAGATGCTGAACTGTACCCACCACTGATGGTGGCAGCATGGAAATCACATCTGCAAAACCACAGTCCAATGTTTCTGCATTTTAACCTAAAACATCACAGCTATTTTTTCCCTCTCCTGTGTCTGAAAAGTTGCAGCTTTTGAACTCTGGGTTTTACATCCATGTGAGGTTTTCAAATGAATGTTTAAGAAGAGGTTTTATGGATATGAGGTCATATAAGCCTGTCAGCTGGAACCAAGTTACAATTGTGGCTGCACACAGAACAAACTGTGCCCCAGTCTGGTCTGTGCTCCTGCACATTGCACTGCTGTGAAGGATCTTCTGGAGCAGTCACAGAAGGGAAGGGAGGGAGGGATGATGCTGGTACACAACTTCAGGACAGCAGTTTCCTTCTGGTGTCAGCTCTGTGAGGGATGGCTGCCCAATGGTCAGGCAACATCAGAGAAAACAGCTTCAAAGTTTAAAGTTGGTAGCTTGACTTAACCATGATATCATTGCTCCCAAGGCATGTCCAAGAGGGGCAATGAGAGGGAAAACCCCTGGCACTAGCACAGCTTGGAAAAGGATATCTGAATGCTTGGCCAAAGAGCTGATCAGTTCAATGCTCTTGATTAGACTTCCCATGTCTCTGTGCTTCATTTGCCAGCTGTAATTAGGAAATGATGGTGTCAGTTCTGTCCTTTCAGTCTGAGACTTCTTCTGCCATGGAACACATCTTACCATTAACAAGCAAAACTTCTCCACATTCTCACCAGAGGTGCTGGTGTGTTTCTTCATGAGCAGCACAGCCCAAGTCCTGCATGAAAGGATCACCAGATTAATGTGGACAGGAGTTTTCAGAAGTCGCTGTGGCTTTGGCAAGGGTTTGGTTGGTGCTGAGCACACCACATATAGGCAGCAACAGCTGGACTCCACAGGGAGAGGAGGAAAAAGAAAACAACCACACACACATGCAAAAATCATCAGTCAGGCTCCTTCTAAATGATTAATGCAGTACACAGAGAAAGATTTTTGAGCTCTCAAATCTTCACACGATTGTAGAAACCTTAACTCATTGCAGCTACCGAGGACCTGTGTTTGTTTGTGGGCATTAACAGCTGCTGTGGTGTTATAATTAGAGCAGAGAGTGAGGAGTCCCACGGGGAGACAGAGGAAACCCCAAATTGCTCGAGTCATATAAACATTCAGGGAGATAAAACACTGCAGAGAGGTTCTGGAGTGAGCAGTGCTCGAGGGACAGAGGGGTTACAGCCACCACAAAAGTTGTTTCTGCTCTCTTGGGTCCGTACTATTAATTATGGTTATTAATTATTTAGGATGCTACAGTAATAATTGGTGCAATAATCACCTCACCCACTGAAATCACAAAATCACAGAATTATTTGCTCTGGGAGGGACCTTTAAGATGATCTAGTCCAACTCTCCTGCCATGGGCAGGGACATCTTCCACTATCCCAGGTTGCTCCAAGCCCCATCCAACCTGGCCTTGGACACTCCAGGGCTGGGGCAGCCACAGCTTCTCTGGGCACCCTGTGCCAGTGCTCTGCCACCCTCACAGAGAAGAAATTCTTCCAAAGATCTAATCTAAACCTGCCCTCAGTCAGTGTAAAGCCGTTACTTCCTGTCCCATCACTAGATATCCTTGTCCAAAGTCCCTCTCCAGCTCTTTTGGAGACCCTTTAGTCTCCCTTGAGCCTTCCCTTCTCCAGGATGAACAGCGTGGTCCTACTGCCTCGTTCCCCAGCCCTCTCTTGGACATCTGTCCAGGAGGAACTTCCATGTGACCCCAAATTCATCCCTACAGAATGGCTTTCCCCAAATCCATCTCCCCTTTCTGTGCTGGTGACTCCCAAGGGCTGTCCCAGGAGTGCTCACATTTGCAGCACAATGCTGTGATTTCTCCCTCTGTTCTCCCCTGCCATGGACATTACAGCCCAAGAGACATCTGAGAGGGGAGGATAGTGCCTGGATCTCAGAGGTTTTGCTTCATTTTAGGGCCTTGCAATCAATTACCTTCCTCAGTGAGGAGTGACCACACAGAGGTCACTTCCCATCCCACAGCCTGCCACCTCCATCCACCCATCAGGTGACTCAGGAGGACAGGAATGCCCCAACTCCCCTCCAGCCCTTCTCCCATCCATCTCATCAACTGCCACTTCATCCATGAAGATCCACCTCAACCAAAAATTACCACATTTTGCAATGCCCACACCCTGAAGAAACACCAGGCGACTCACACCATCAAAGAAATAACACTGAAACCCAAGAGTCAGCTCTTCTTCTCCATACCCAGCCTCTCCTTCCCCCCCCCAGGCAGATCCCAAGTGCTGCTCACAACATCCAGGCCCTGGTGGTGACCCAGCAGGTGACATCACCCAGCCTCCTGGGGACTTGCATAATGGGGAAGTGTCAGAGATTAGAGACAAGAGAGCAGCGGCTGCAATATAAAAGCAAACTGAATAATTAAAGAGAGGAGCTGTTCCTTGCAGAGAACAAAATGAAAGAGTTGTGTGATTTGAGCAGAAGTGACCTTTACACTTCATTACAAGGAGGTGGCGTCCTTATAGGGTTATTAATATTTCCAGCTGAATTAGCCTGGGTTAAAAATGGCTCAAAGGAATGAAGAAGGAGAGGGAGAGTGAACAAAAATATATCATTCTGTCTCTTTCTCCTCCTCTTTGCTTTTTACTTTTTTTTTTTTTTTTTTTTTGTAATTTGTTGACTTGAAAGCAGAAGGGGCTGAGTGGCCATCAGGAACGAGGCTTCATTAGAAACAAGGAGAGCTGCAGGGTGACCTGGCTGAGGGATCTTCCCTCCACCCTGGCTGTGCTTCAGAAGAAGCCTGTGGTACCTCTGTGGCTGTTTCCACGTTGTCACCCAGGGCACAGAGGGAGTTATCACTCACCAAGCTGCAGAGACATCACAGGACTCACCTTCAGGTGGTTCTGAGCCAGTGGTGCAGCTCAGTGCTGCTGCTGCTGGGTCCACACGGAGTCTGTAGGATCTCCTAGGGCAGACATGCTCCTGTGGTTGCTGTTCACCACCCTGTGGGCCAGCTGATTCTCCTTCCCACAAAACATCGGTGTGGAGAGGGACAACTCTTCTCAGCACATTTTAACCCCCTCCCAACACAAGGGACAGACAAACACCCTCCCTCCCAAACAGACACAAAGCCAAGGCCTTCACTAAGGCTATTTTAAATGCAGAGGGCAGACCACAGAAACCCTACAGGAAATAGAGCTGCTTCAGTTCTGTAGTTCCATCCTGAAATTCATACACACAGAGGAAAGGACCTTCCCCTCAGCCTGTCCCAGCAGGTGCAGCCCCACACAGCCCCACAAAACCATGACTGCCAATAAAGTCCCAAAGCAGTGGGTGAATTAAATGAGCAAAGTTGAGCTCAGTGACCCGAACCTAAATCCAAGCTACAATTTTGCTGCTCAGAGCCTCGATGTGAACACAGTTGTGCTTTTTGCTCCAATCACTCAGTCTCATACTAGTCCCATCTCTGACTCTGAGATGCAGAAGCGTTGCTACCTTGATAACACAGCCAGACACCTGCTTGCTTCCCCACAAGCCTGGCCTGAACAATTTCTTTTACTGCCTCTCTCTACCCAGCAATAACAGGCATCAGAAAAAAACCCACTAGAGCAAATAGAAGAGGAGAGAAACATAAAAGCAGGTGCACATCAATAAGGAAGGTGGGTGCTGTGGGGGAGCCTGCAATCACTCCCAGGGGCTGCATTGGTACCACAGAGGTTCCTTCCACACCGTCCTTCCCACCCTCCCAGAGGCACAGCCAGCCTTCTGGCCCTGCTCCACTGGTGGAGGGGCCTCTTGCAAATTTAATGCTAAAACACAAATCAGATAAAGACCCGAGGCTTTTGAAGTGATCATGAAATGGACACGGTGGCAGCTGCCTCTCCTCCAGTGGCTGCTGAATCACAGCCCCTCACTTATTTATAGGCCTCCCCAGGGTGCTTGCAGGCGAGTCGATGACAAATGCCAATGAACATCCACCCTCACCCCCACAAGGTGTTGTTACCCTGGCTGCAAAGGAGATGCAGAGCGAGCAAACAACACCCTGTCAGCTGTGCCAGACGGGTGGAACGGAGGCAGGCAGAGCACCCAAAACACCTCACCCACCAGCCAGTGCCTCCAGCAGCATCACCTGAGTGCTGCTCCCAGCAAATGCTCTCGCCCTCCAAGATGTAGCTCGTGTCCATTACTAATTCCCACAGTTTTTGATGCCATCTTCACTTTGACAAAGGGGCAACGCTCTTGTGGCCACCATAAAGAGGATGCTGGTGTGCAGAGCAGGCTTATCTGGATTCTGAACTGATTGCAGGGATTCCACAGGCCAAGACACTGATACTCCAGAGGGAGAAGCAGAAGTAGATGCTGAGACCCAAAGTTTTCCCCTTATTGCTGGAAGCTATTGCACATGGGCCAGGCATTGAACAGTTCCAAGGGCAAGAGAGGGGAAAATTCAGACTTAATATGGCCTTGTTGGTGGGAGAGGGCATGAATGTGAAGGGAGAGGAAGGAAAAGGCTGAATCTTCCCCAGAATGGGTCAGAGAGGTAGGAACAGGGAAAGAAAAGGTGAAAAGTACCACCTTGTTCTGTCCTGAAGAGCATCCCTCCCAGGTGATCTCCACTGGGGCTGTGCTCCAGAGAGAAGACACCATCTCCCTTGCCATAGTGGCAGGGAGCTCTCTCTGAGTGCGTCCACAAACTCTGGTGCTGTACAGCTGACAAAAGTAGGAGTCAGGCAGCAGGATCTCCATTATCAGAGATGATTCACAGGCCAGAGAGATCATAGCTTGCCTTGTAGATGTCACTGGGACCTGGAGGTCCAGGAAAAGCATCTTATTTATAAACTGGGATGAATTACAACTGCTGAGGTATAGCCCACACGGGAGCTGCTGCCTGCTTTCCGGAATAGAATGACTCTTTAAATGATACATGAGGCTGCAGGGCCCCTCCCCAAGGCTCTGTAACTGGGAAAGGGCCACTTGGGCAGGTGTGTAGAGCCCTGTCACTCACAGCCAGACCAGGGCTTCCATAGGCTTCCTGGTGTTAGTGGCACTGGGCTGCTGTAGCTGGTCTTTAATTCAAGCCATCATTCATAGATTAAATCTGAAGCTGCTGTTTGGACTAGACTTGTTTTCTGTGAAAGCTGTCACATGGGCTGAGAAAGCAATGGGATTTACAGGGAACACCCAGGGACTTGTTCGGGTGCAGTTCCAGGTGGCCCCAGGAAAGGCAGCGAGCTGCTCTGCGAGGCAAGCTGGGATTGCTGTGGAGTTTTTAGGCTGAAAGTCTCTGAGGTTTGATTTAGGGCTGAGCTCACAGTAAGGCCAACAAGAACCACTGATAAAGCCTCTCCCTCGACTCTTCAGTTTCACGATGCTTTTAAGTACACAGTTCCAGGTCTAGGTGGAGTTAGCTGATGGCATAAAATGTTATTGAAGCATGAGCTGGAGTCAGGGAGACATAAAGGTCATCTATGTTTTGTTTTCTTTGTTTCAACTTTCTTTAGCCAAACCCATGACTGATCTGAAAGGACTGGAGGCAGCAGCAGTCCCACACACCTGGCTGAGATCCACTGGGAAATGCAACTGTGGAGCAGTGGGGAGAAAAAGAGGGAAGAGTAAGGAAGAGGAGAGAAGAGGTGCGGAAGACTCCCTGCTAATCTCAACAAGCAAGTCCCACTTTAACTCCACTAACACAGAAAGCAGTAACAGCAGTAGCTCATCATCTGAAGACTGTGACATGAAATTTATCTTTTTTCATTGCTTTCACAGCAATTTTGCACTGTGTTTGATAGCTGATGTGCATATCCAAATTCATGCAGCCCTACCACCCCTCTCCCTCTGCCTACTCGCACTCACCCACGCTCTTCTGCGTGTGACTCAGGATGAAAAGGGGTTTAGAAAGATGCAGGGAACGTTTACAAGCCACCCACCATTTCACCCCCAGCCTGGATGGCCACGTTAGCATGTCCAGGTTGCATTCTGAGGCAAATCCCTGGGACAGGCTTTTCTTCTGTCCCCTGCACAGCCAGGCAAAAAGCAAAGCTGCACCAGCTCTGCCTCACTGTTTACTGCTGGCTGAGCATTGCAAGGCTGGGTTTGCTTTAAGACAAGGCAAATTTCCCAAATTCTTGCTCAATACTTTGTCCACATCTCAGTCCAAGAGTGGTCACTGCAGCAGACCCCAGAGACCTCCCGCATATGGCCCCACAACAAGGAGGTCACTCGGTCACACTGGGCAGTGTAGGAGGGTGGGAGACGTTTGCAAAACAGCCACAGCCTGTCCCATTCAGCAGCACCAGCAAAAACATGGTTGTGTGAAAGTCTGTGGCTTTTTCTGGGCTGGTTTGAGTTTGGTGTGGAGGCTTGAGCCTGTGAATTCTCCAGCAAAATCTTAGCAGCATGGGGGAGCAAAACGAGCAGCACAAAAATCCCCCAGCAGCAGCTGTCAGGGACTGACAGGGGACAAACTAACCAGGTTTGGGTGACAAACCAAAGCCAGTCTCCCCCCTTTACACGGCTGCTGAGAAGCCACTTAGGGGAGTGTGTCACCACTAACATCATCCTGTTTCCATGGAGACCAGATTAACAGAACTGTCGAGAGGAGCTGCACTCCTAATCTCTCCTGGAGAAAAGAGCTCGCTGATATACAAGAGACTTTTAAACATCTTTAATCCAAATTCAGGGTTTTCTTTTCCATGTTCTCTCTAATCCTTCTAGAGGTTACCAGCCTCTCTTCGGCCCTGAGCCCAGCACAAAAGCATCAAACAGTGCAGTCACCCACAGCCTCTGCAGTCCTTTGCTAATATAAAATTTGCTCTCTCTCTCTCCAAAAGTTTGGTTGTCTTAAAAATAACAATTTTCCCAGTCCAACATGTGCAAGGGTCCCAAAAGATTATGTCTTCATTGGTGCATTCAGCCTATTTTCTGGAGAGGGAATTAGGCCCTGAGGACAGAGATGGAGGCACCTTCCTCCATCAACAAAAAGATGCAGGTCCTGCTTTCTGCATTGCAGCAGACACTTTCCATTGGCTTTTTTCTCCTGAGCTTTTGCCTTTCCTGTGTTACATCCCAAATAAGAGCAGATCCCACAAAAACACTGGATAATTTGCCCAGTGGAATGGTGCACTGCAATTGAACAGTTTAACCTAAGGATTTATGGAATCTCAGACTGGTTTGGGTTGGAAGGGACCTTAAAGACCATCTGGTCTACCACACCTGCCATGGGCAGGGACACTTTCCACTACCCCAGGTTCCTCCAAGCCCTAGTGTCCAACCTGGCCTTGGACACTTCCAGGGATCCAGGGGCAGCCACAGCTTCTCTGGACAATCTGTGCCAGGGTCTCCCCACCCTTACAGGGAAGGATTTCTTCCCAATATCTGATCTACATCTACCCTCCTTCACCTTAATGTTATTCCTTGTCAAAAATCCCTCTCCAGATCTCTTTCTCTCTCCCTCCAGACCCCAAATTTACTTCTATTTTGGGAAGCAGGAGCACAGTTACCCTGTTCTCTACTTCTACCAGCCCTGCTACGGGAGAACAAGGTTGGCTTCCCCTCCAGACCTTTTTGGCTTGGTCTGTCCTTTTCCTGATAGACGATTCATATCTCCAAATGCCCCAGGAGTTCCCATGCCCTCGCTGCCCATCCAAGGCAGGCACCCACATTTTCAAACAACCAGTCAGGGCCTTTACCAAACAGCTTTAGTTGACTTTTTGGTTTTTCCAGTGGGATTCTCCTTGATTAAGTCTCGTGTACCTCTCCAAGCCTCCAGGCAGGTGAGACACTGCATACAACCCTTTGTGCTCTCCATTGAGGGCCACACTGAGCACTCCACACTGTGGCTCACAGAGCACTCCAGCTGTGCTGAGTCAGAGCCATTTGGAACATCTCTGCCTGCTAAGCTGAGCAAGGCATCAAAGGCTCTGCCGCCTTCCTGTTGCTTCCAGAAGTCAAAAGAAATTTCACTGCTTGCTTTTCCTTGCCTTTACCCCAAAAGCTTATCAGGAGGATCATGACAAGGTTTGACAGTGCCAGAATGATGGAGAAGGAGTCAGTGTGACTGGGAAAGTACAACTCAATCTCAATTTTGTTCCTGCTCCCCTTGCCGGAGGGGATGGTGATGTTCTGCACATCTGGAGAACAAAATTTGCACAGCCTTGCCCCAGAGGCCTGAGCTTGTAAATCAGCTGTACTACAACATCCCACCTACATCAGCCCCCTGGCCCTTCCCTGGGTTCCTGCATGTGCTGCTGCCTTGGCACACAACACACATTCAAGCCTGAAGCTTCCCAGAAGCTCTAAAACAGGCACAGCATGGATCTGGGACAGGCCAGGCTGAGGCACATTTATGTCCTACAGCTGTGGGCAATGAAGGGTTAGTTTCTCTCCAGGCTCTGAAGGCACATCTCTGAAGCATCAGGCTATTTCTGCTCAGCACGTCTGATTTCAGATGAGAGCTCTGCTGTGGGATAGAGCTGGCATGTGGGATAAGAGGGAATAAAATTATGCACAGGATATTTTGGTGCAGGGTTTCCTACACCTACTTCTATTGTCCTCCTCTGACTGAAGGCTCCATCTGGTTTGTTCATGGCTGGGCACAGGGGCTGGAGGGCAGCAGAAGGGGGAACAAGTGATAAGTTAAAGCAGGGTGCTGCAAAGGCTGTCTTTATAATATCTGCAGCTACAAGTTACTGATTTTGGGGGAGTCTTTTTTTTTTGGTTGGGTTTGGGGTTTTTTTGTTGGGGTGGTGGGGTGATTTGGGGTTTTTTTTGTTTGTTTGATTGGGGTTTTTTTTTGCTGGGGGTTTTGCTTGGCTGGTTTTGTTTGGGGGTGGGGTTTTGGATTTTTTTGTTGTTGTTGTTTTTTTGGGGTTTTGGGGGGTTTTTTCGTTTGTTTGAGTTTTGGGGATTTTGATGGTGGTTTGGGGGATTTTATTGTTTGTTTGTTTTGGGTTTTTTGTTGTTGCTGGTGATTGGCCAGAGATCAGCCCCTGGGCTCTGCCTCGTATCCACAGCAACTCTGGGCCAGGACTTTAATCTCTTCCATCCCACCCCTTGGGCCTGTCTCTCTGAACATCTGATGCCCAGAACAGAAGACAAAACTGCAGAACGTTATTACTGTTGCTGTTATTACTATTATTATTCACATTTGGAGCAATCAGGCTGTTCTTTCCCCACCAAGACCATGTGCGGAGGCCCAGTGACCACAAGTAGGGACTTACAGGAAGGATGACCTGCGGTGTCTGTTGAGGCCAGCACTGCCCTGGGGGTGTCAGAAGGGCATGGGTGGCAGGAAGGGGTTGGGCAGGAGCTGTCCTGAGCACATGTCATAGGTTACAAGGTAAAATGTAACCAAAAGCATGTATTCTACCATCTTCATAAGCTGTTAAAACCAGGTGGGACAGTGTTCTTTATCTCTTCCATGACTCATCCCTGATAACTCCCTCCGGAGCAATATCTTCTGTTAATGAGCCAGCTGTTAAAGCCAGGTAGGGCAGTGTTCTTTATCTGATAACTCTCTCCAGGCGATATCTTCTGTTAATGGGACATCAAGGCCTCACTGCCTGACTCATCATCAATTATATCATCCTATTGTGAGATGCTCCGCCCAGGGGGAGGAACCAAGTGTTCCTAACTGGATATAATCTGAGGTTTGGAACAGCACAGCCAGCCTTGCCTACTGGACTCCCAGAGGACAAGAGCTACATAACCACCACTGGACCTTCAGAGGAACACCAGACCCTTCCACAGGATCACCACTTCAACAGGATTGCAGCCACCATTCAATGGGAGTGCTACCACTCCCCTGCCTGGCAGGGGGTCAGGTTGTATCCTGACTCTGGCAGTTTAGGACAGCGTTTCTGTATTTTTACCTTTATCTTAATTTTCCTATTAAACTGTAATTTTGACTTGGGATCTCCCCCTGCTTTGCTTTCAAACTAGTACAGCACACCACATGGCTGAAGGGGATGGCCCTGCCTTCCTCCCCACACCTTTCGGACCTGGCAGAGCAGGAGCAGCGATGTCCAAGGTGCTGGGGCCCCTTCCTCTCACAGCCAGGCTGGATGCAGGGGACAGCGAGCGGGGACTCTGCTGAGTCGGCCCCAGCTGTCGGGATGATGTGGCTCCAGCGGGATCTGTCACGCTCCGCCACCGTGCCTTGTTTTTGCTGGCGGGCAGGAGCTCAGCCACGGACAGGCAAACCAGGGGGAGGGAAGCGGGGAGGAGAGGGGCCAGCGGAGATAAATAGGTAGCATGAGGATAATAAAGGAGGACAGCTGGCTTAGAAAACTCGGGAGATAAATTGGCAAGGGTGGGGAGGGGGAGGACGGAAATACCTTGAAATTAATTCCAAAGTGTGAGGTTCCTGCCGAGCCCGTAGGAGAGAGGCACCTGGTGGCACCCACTGCCTCTGTGACTCCCTGGGGCCAAGCATTCCTGTGCCCAGCACAGCTACAGTGGGCAGCCGCCACAGCCCTTCACAGCAGCAGGTTTAAAGCCATGGAAAAGCAGGGGGCTTTCCCCAGGAGCAGGGGACCTGCTGGGCAGGACAGGGGTGGGTGCTCAGCCTGTCATCAACCAGGGCCGTGCCAACGCTCTGCCTGCCTGGGGGATGCAAACAGGGCTGAAGGGACCAGCAGGGACTTTGACTCCATATTCCAGTCCTTACCTTGTCTTTTATCTGAGACTCTGAACCCCGCCAGATGAGATGGGTAAGTGTCCCTGTACTGCCTTAGTGCAGTACTAAACCCCACAGAGCTCTGTGGAAGCCAGAGATGAGGGCTTGCCACCCTCTTGGTTGGGCCAGTGTGTCCACACAAAGCACCAGCAGTCACCAAAGCAACTGAGGCTAAAGGATCTTTTGTCATTCAGGCTCTGTGATGCACCACAGCACCAAGATCTAGGAAAGTTCATTAACCTCCTCAGTAGCAAAGACACCAAAAAATGCACCCTGCTGACCAGAGCAGGATCTCACAGACAGTCCAATGGCCTGGACAGAGACACAACTCTCTCTCTCAGCTCAGCATTTTTCCCATGGAAATGAAGCTGGCACATAAACACACAGCACTGGTGCGTTCACAAATGGCACCAGCAAGCAAAGCTGCCCAAAGTTGCAAAGGTGGAAGGAAAGTTAGAACAGGGTGAAACACAGCACCAGTGAGCAGCCTATGCTTTCCAGAATAACAGAAAAAGGGACTACAAAAGAAAACAGAACCCAGCCTTCATTCCTTTCCAGCCACCCTGTCCACAACCCTCTCTCCTAGCATGGGAAAGGCATCTCACGCTTAATCCTCCCCACAGATATTCACAACCTTCCCTCCAGCGCCTGGAGCCTGGCTCGGGGAAGTGCAAACAGCCGCTACAAAGTCAGAGCTAAGTGGCAGCTTCCCATTTCCCCAGCTCTAATTGCCAGCTGAGCAGACGGTTAATCTCCCAGAACGTGCTGTGATAAGGGTGCTGCTGAGTCCCTGTAATTGCTTAAGAGCTGCCATCGAGGATGCCGGGAATTGCCCAATTATTCTCCCCGGTTTCTCCACACCCCACGTTCCCTCCCTCCCCCTCTCTAAGTTTTGTAAATTAGAAAAGAGCTGTCTTTTTTTTTTTTTTTTTTTTTTTTCTCTCTCTCAGAAACAGCTGGCACAGGATTTCTCAGCAGTTCAGTAGGGATGAAGAGATTATATCTGGGCTGCCTAATCCTGTGTGAGCAGGGAGCAGAAAAGGGGGGGGAGCAGCAGTGGGGATCCCACTGGAAGTAAAGAGGAGGGAAGGTTGCACCCACAGGTGATGCCTTGAACAGAATTCATCCCAGCAAGCCAGCACTGGCCCTGAGTATAAATCACATCCCATTTCCAGCTCCTCAGTGACACTATTGAGCAATAAATCAGCTTCTCGTCCAAGCTGGCTGAAACATCCACACTCTCACAGTTACCTTATTCAGTGCTGAGAAGTTAAAACCTTCCTGCCAAGGCCAGCAGGCTGGGGAGAGTCAAATATCCAAATTCCCTCAGAGCTCAGTAGTGAAAAACAAAACAAAAAAATGCCAAAAGCCACAAGACAGAAAACAACTAAACTGCAGATCACCTGCCCATCTCCATTTGCTCAGCTGTTTTTCTCCAGATGACATAGTGGGCCAAGACGTAATCTGGTATCATCAGAGAGGCAAACAAGCCAGGCCACTGTCTAATCCAAAGCTAATATACACACACAGGCAGCAGGACTCAGCTCCCAGCCCTTGGCTATCATTGCAGCTGTTTAAAGCTTGGTTTTCTCCCTAAAAGCTTCACAACTGTCCCTTAGATGCCACTTTTAAGCCCCAGAATGGCAGCTCTTTGAAATTACAACACAGGCAGAAGTCTTCAATGCCACCAGAAGGATTGAGAGACTTAAAGTTCTTTAATTTTAATGGGATCAGGTTTGTTATGTAAAGATTTCTTAGAAGTTTGGACACAGACACATTAAAGATGCAGCACCTTCTGCAGCACACCCAGTCTGGGTCACTCAGGTGGGTTTTGGCTCCTTTTTGTGCTCTGCACCATCAGCTCGTGTCCTAACCCAGCTGCAAACCACAATAACCACAGCATCTCTCCCTCCCACAGCCCATTTCTCCTATTCCACCCATTCCAGACCTAGAGGGCATGAGGCAGAACAAGTGTAATGCCAATTCCCACACTGGTTTAGTTTTGGAAACCTCTCAGTGTCCCCTCTCAGCTGGATGTGAGCTAACACTGACCCCAAATCCACACTATCCCACTCATGGCAAGCTGGAAAGTGAGATGAACCAACAGAGGATGGAGAGTCTCAGCAAGGGGGGGTAAAACTGGAGCAGAACTGGAGAAAAGATGACTTATAATCCCACAGTGCACCTTCAAAACTCAGTGAATGTCCCCCACCATGTTGCAGGAGAAGAGTCAGGGATCACTCAGGCAGATGTGAGCTGGAAGTTAATGTAATGAGCGGGTAATAGGCTGGTAAATAAGATAATATGTCAGATTTGCTGATCCCTTAATACCCACACACTCACTCATAGCTTTGAGATAAGCTGTAATTTGACATATAAACAAAGGTATAACAATGAACACAAAACAACTATGATTAACAAGACTACAATTAGGTGGAACATCTAATTCTGCACCTGAGCAGATTTTCTCACCAGTGATGTATTCCAGCTTTCTTCCCTCTGGCTGGGACATGGGGGGTTGTGACTGTATAGATGAAGTTGCATCCCACGATTTTAAGGAAATTACAGATACAGATATTTGACAGATTGTGTATATCCTCTATAAATAAAGAATCACAAAGGGCTCTCATGCAAACACATCCATTCCCAACATATCCAAGTTCAGTCTCGGAGGTCTCCCCGGGATGTATTTCAAAATGACAAACATTTTGTTCAGTGTCAGGACAAATGTCTTGGGTCTTAACAGCATTACACTCACAAATAAATCCTTGTTGTTTCTGCACTATCCATGTGGCAGCAGTGACAGTTTGCCATTTGTTCCCATTTCACTGTGCCCATACTCCAGCTTTGAAACAGAGTACAATTCCATGCTGATTCAATCCCAGCACAATGATTTGGTTTATAGAATCATTTACATTGGAAAACACCTCTAAAATCATTGAGTTCAACATTTAAACATTGCCTATGGTTAAGACAAAAGCTGTAGCCCTGCTGCTGGTGGGATCATATGTGAAGTTCACTAGATCCCACCAAGACTGAAAATACCTTTTGAATTAAAATAAACAGTTTTTTGAAAACTTTTAAATTGAAATTATTTTCCCAAATTACTTTTTGAATCTCAGCAGGTAAGGTGCCCTCATCACCTTCCCTTATAGCTATTGTTGTAGTGGATTGCCCCTGCAATTAAGCTTGGATACAGCTGAGAGCAGTGGAAACATTATTCTGGGTGATGCCAAGCGCATCTATGAGCAGGTGGGGGTCCTTTTTCCTTACCTCTTTGCCATTTAGACAACACCCTAGCCAAGAGCCATTGACTAGTTCCTAATGCCAACAAGGAAGACTTTAATGGGTGTTGTTGCTCAGACAAATTAAACTTGGCAACAAGTGATTTATTTGCCAAAACATCCACGTCCGTGCTGTGTATTGAATGCTCCTAATCCTGTCCCTGGGATGCCAGTCACACCTCCCCTGGCTCATTTTGGAGAGGTGAGGGCTCACCTGTCCAGTCCTGGGAGCAGCCTGTACAGATGTATTTAGGAATGATAAGCAGGGAGGTTTAAGTGCAGAGATATTAACCTGCACTGACAGTTCCACTTGCCTGAGGCTCCACAACAGATTAAGTATCACTTGTTGCTGGCCTCTTTAACACCATCAGGCTCAGTTTCAGAAATCTGTGTTCCAATCAAGGTTCCAACAGGGTCCAAGAGGTAGTAGGATACATTGAGGGGCATAAGGTAATTTTTGCTGTGCTGATATAAACAATCCCAGTTTCAATTCAATTAAATCTCCAGGATAAACTGATAAATTATGTCTGATAATATTTCTCTTGTCATGTATTCCTCAGCTGTAGCACTCTTTGAACAGCCACCAGCCTGGTTAGATCTATACCCCTTCTCAAAGGAACCACATTGAAAACTAAGCAAGTACATTTCCACTTCATTTTTGGGGTTTGTCTTTCACAGATTCTGCTTACATTTCCCTCTGCCAAATCCACGTTAATTACAGCTTGCTTTTTAGTGATTGTCATGGCAATGCACTCAGGCTTAGACACAATTACAACCATTACCACATTGATTTATACAAACAAAAGACCTGGAGGTTTTCACCCCATCCCTCAGGTTTGTTGATAAATAAACTAGATCTGGGTCACATTGCTGGGTTTTGGTATTTTAGTATAAGCCAGTGTGGTTCCTGGAAAGGGAAATAAGTCTCAGTGGGGATAGTCCAAACAGGTTACTCCTTCTATGAGATGTTTAGCTCCACTGTTGCCTTTGGTTGATCTCTTTTCATAAAGAGATAGATTTTTAAAAGAGCAGGGGTCTGCCCTATTAGTGGCTTCAAGGCCTGGGGGGCTGTGGGAGCTGAGAGAGGGTAAAAACTTGTTAAATGAATATATAGGGAAAGCAGGGGGCTTACCTCATCTCCCAGGGTCTATCCCCTTGCACAGTAAGCTGCTCAGTGTGTGAGGGTATGTGAGTCATTGTTAGAATCTGGTGGCCCTGTTAAAAACACTCCTGGCCCCCAAAAGCCCTCTGCTTCACCTTGGGTTTAACACAATCTCCCCCAGTTAAAGAGACACATCACCAATACCCAGTTCCACTCTTGCCAGGCTTCTGGCCATATTTTTCTTGCAAATTATCCAGTTGGAGAGTGTCCCACAGAATGACTGGTGGTATTTCTTTGGTTACCCCCTTGGGGCCCAAGAGACACTTCAGTTTTAATGAGAGGAGCCACCTTAAACTGCAATTCACCTAATTCACTCTCTTCATTGCTGTCATCCCTGAATTCCCAGTCAGGGTCCCTTTATGCCTCCACTCCAACCTTCTGGGGATGCAATTAACTAATGGATCTTTATGGGGCCTGTGGGATCAGGGACCCAATTTATCATAAATTCTAGTTTGTCTTCCACTCTTTTTCCTTTCCCCCACCCCAGTTGTTTCTGCAATTGTTCTATTCACAGAGATAATAGCATTTCTTGTAGCTTTCTTTGTTAAAACTCATCTTGTAGCATTCTCATTTCCTTTTCTTTGTGTTCCTTACAATGGCACGCTGCTTCCAACCACATTTACACTGTCTTGCATATTATTCCCTTCACCATTTTTCAGTTTCCCTCTCATGCAGTTTAACTGTTCCTCTATCTTTACCCCAATTACTCCAATTTTTGAACGCTCAATCCTCAAAGAGTCTTGGAGAGGGTCTAATTCCATGCCTCCCTAAACAGCCACTAATTGAATCTGTCACCCCACTGACTGTGCCAGTTTTGTCATGGGAGAAGGGCCAGAGATCAACTCAGGTGGATCTGAGCTGGGAGTTGGTTTATGGAGTTCTAATCAGCAGATTTAGGCAAGCAAATCCCAGTCCTGCCTTCCACCTGCATACAGCAGAGACAGCTTCCCAATTGCTCTGCTCATCCCAGAGCTCCCACACTCCATTAAAAAATGGAATTCATTCCCATCCAGCTCCTGCAAAGCAGAAGCACCTCTGGCCCTTTTCCCATCCCCAACACCAAGGGTTTCCCCTGTAGAGGAGCCAAACTCTGCCCTAAAACCAACCAGAATCCCAGCTGCCCTTGTATCCTCCAAGGGATCATGGAGCCTAATTCCTGCATCCCACCAGATAAGGAACAGAAACCAGGAATTCCAAAATTGGGAAATCATTTAGAACCTCAGAACACCAATAATTCCCTGAAATAGGAGCCACACCTTGTTTGTTTAGGATTCAATCCCATGGATACAACCCTTGGAAAATGCACCTGTACCTCCCAAATCCAGGTGCCAGGGGGGTTTGGGAATCACTTCCATGTGGCAGCAGCTCCACGTCCCCAATCCTACCCCTTCCTGGAGGATGGATTCCTATTCCAAGCTGCCTGGGTGCCCTCCCACCCCACAGAGGACACCAGGAGGTGACAAATGCTTCTCTTTATTGGGGTTGGGATCACGGGGACATTCCTGGAGGGCAGAGCCTTTTCTGGCACATTCCCAGGAGCATTCCCAGGGCAGTCAGGCTCAGCAGAGCAGCTGCTGCCAGGAGGAGCCCCTGGATCACCACAGGAATTCCACCAGAGACACCTGGAAGGGATAAAACCCACTCAGCACTCATTCATTGGCTTCCCAGCCTCCCTCCAATCCCTTGGGAATCTTTGGGAAGGAGCCCCCAGAGCAGCTCTGGGGAGTAGTTTCAGGAAGTCCCTTTGTGAAATCACTGGGAATTCAGAGCAGGATCAACCCCTGGAGATGCAACCCCACAAAGACCCCACAACAGCTCTTACCCTGGGAGGTATTCACAGCTGATCCTGGACTTCCAGAGGGGCTCATTAATCCCTGAGCCGGCTCCAGGATGAGCAAGGGTCCCACGGACACATCAGCCTCAGTCAGCCCTGAGGGCCCACCTGGAAAAAATGAGAATGAGTTCCCAGGAGAGGGAATTCCTGCTCAAGCTGGATTTTGGGAATTATGGGAAGATGGACTCAAGAAGAGCAGAATTCCAAGGGTTTTAAATGCACATAGTCAGGATAGAATCAGGGAATGGTTTGGGATGGAAGGGACCTCCAAGGCCATCCAGTGCCAGGGCAGGGACACCTCCCACTACCCCCAGGCAGCTCCAGACTAGCCTGGGACAGCTTCCAGGGATGGACAACAGTGCCAGGACCTCCTCACCTACACGGAGTTTTTTCCAATATTCCCCCCAAAATGCCCCTCTTTCTTTTTCAAGTCCCTTCCCTAAGGACACCGGGGAGGAGCCAGGATTGTCCTTAAACTGTGGCCTAAGGGGCCCTGGGGACACCTTTGGGACACACCTCGCTGGCTGGGATCATCCCTCCTCACACGCCTGCCAGTCCGTGCAGCCGGAGCGCGAAATTCCCAGGAATCTCCTCCAGGAGAGGGACAGCTGCCGGTGTCACAGCAGCTGCAGATGGCCGCGGTGCCCTCCAGAGGTGCCCACCTGGAACAGAGGCACCTGTCACCCCCCTGCTATGGGCAGATGTCCCTCCCCAGCACCAGGGACACTCACAGGCCACTGGCTTTGCTGAAGGAACAGGCTTTATTCCAGGGATTCGGGGCCTGGGCCACCGGGGACACCCGCAGGTGGCAGCTGACGTAGAGCTGGCAGGGGAAGGCAAGGAAAATTCATCAATCTTGGAGATTTTTATGGCTTTTTTTCCATGGAGAAACGGGGAAATGAGGAGGAAGAGGGGTGGGAACAACACCTCACCAAATTCCCCGCATCTCCCGCAAATTTGAAGGCATCCACCAGGAACCGCAGCGACTCTGGCCGGGGCCGAGGGGACACAAAGGCTGAGCCAGTGTCATCTGCCCTGCCATCCACCAGGCACCTGGAGAAGGAGCAGGAATCATTCAGGATCCTCCCCAGGGATCCGGGATTCTCCAGCCAGTCCCAGAGCCCGGCCTCACCCGCCCAGGTCGATGAAGGCGTAGCGGGGGGACGAGCTCCTGTCGGGGGTGGCGGTGGCCACGCACTGATCCACGAAGAGCCGCAGGGGCACGTGGCCCTCCGAGGTGACATCGGCCTGGAAGCGGAGGCTGTCCCCAAGCTGGAAGCTGTTGGAGAGCCTCTCCCTGCTCCAGTCATCTGGAATGCAGATCCCAGGAGATGGGGCCACTTTGGGGACCTCTTAAATGCATGGCAACCCCCATGGGGGGGACTTGGGGGAGATTTCAGCTCTGTTGGGGGTCCCAGGATGTCCCCAGGAGCAGGGAGCTGGGGGACACAAGGCTGCCGGGGCCACACCCACCGTCCATGAGGCGCAGGGAGAAACGGAGCCGCTCCTGGGCTGCCACCGTGGAGTGGAACGGGGCCCACGTGGGGTGCACGGCACCGCTGCTCACGTTGCTCTTCCTAAAGGGAAGCAGTGGGGATTGTCCGGGATGGCACTGCCACCTCAGGGCAGTGGCAGAGTGGGGACAGCCCCCGCCACTCACCTGGGGTAGTGACACTCAATGAGGACCTCAGCCGGGGTGGCCCTCACGATGAGGGGGTTGCCAGAACGAGTGGGTTTGTAGAACAGGGTTGTTCTGTAGATCAGGGAGTCTGGGGTCACCTGGAAGGAGGATTTGGGAGAGGGGAAAAGTCAGGAAAATTAATTCAGCACCATCAGGGACTGTGCCAGGACACAGAGGCCACATTCCCAATCCTATAGAACACCACAGAGCCCTGTGCTGGCACCCCAACAAGGCACCAGCTTGAAGGAGGTCACAGAGCCTCCAGGACTTGGGCTCAGCACCTCGGGACCCGTTATCCCATAAATTCCTGCATCCAAATCCAAACCCCACCTCTGAGCGCACACCTCACCCACAGTATGCACATCCCAAAACTTCCTGCTCCGAACACCCCTCACCCCAAACCCACCAGCACCAGGGCACCTCTAAGGATGCCCCCTTCGCCACCCAACCCTGACCCCGATGCCCTCGCCTGCAG